>OY997274.1:691608558-692148558 GCA_963921465.1 Triticum timopheevii | reverse complement strand
ATGAAATGTCTTTGTAACAGATGAGTTTAATTTCGTCAGAAACCTGAATACTTCGAAAGAGATTGTCCAGTTCGTAAACGAAGTGCATCCAGTTTTTGCCGTAACCCTCTCTACTTTTTTGAACAATCTATGTGGGTGAAATGATGATACCATGCCAAGTTTCAACTTTTTCAGAGTTCATTTGTAGTGCTTTTCAATTTCCAGGTCATTTAGTTCTCAAAACAAATCATTGAATGCATGAAAAATAGCAAATGAAGGCAGAAATGGTTGAAAATTGATGGCGTCGCTTTGAATGGTGCATACTGAACGCACAAAAAGTCTGGAGTTGTAATAAGTTTAAAAAAATAAAATGCCTTTGTAACAGATGAGTTTAATTTCGTCAGAAACCTGAATACTTCGAAAGAGATTGTCCAGTTTGTAAACGAAGTGCATCCAGTTTTTGCCGTAACCCTCTCTACTTTTTTGAACAATCTATGTGGGTGAAATGATGATACCATGTCAAGTTTCAACTTTTTCAGAGTTCATTTGTAGTGCTTTTCAATTTCCAGGTCAAAACAAATCATTGAATGCATGAAAAATAGCAAATGAAGGCAGAAATGGTTGAAAGTTGATGGCGTCGCTTTGAATGGTGCATACTGAACGCAAAAAATATAAGAGCATTTACATCAAGATCTTATATTTCTTTAGAGTCTAAACTGTCAATATGATCTTATAACATCAAAAATACTTTGATCATCAATGATCTTTGTGTATACAATCTGAATTGTCAATATGAGTCATCAACGATTTATAAACCGATGAAGACTCATATTGCGGCCACAAATTCTACACATAGAGTTCAATGAAGACCAAGTGCTTGTGATAGTTTGAGAAATAACATATTTAAGGTGGTAAAAGGCTTGTTAGGGGAGCGAGGTGGGACTAAAAACAGCTTGCCATAACCTCATTAGTACCGGTTCGTGGTACGAACCGGCACTAAATGGTGATGGTGGGGCCATAGCCTGACCGCACGCTGACACATCCCCTTTAGTACCGGTTCGTGGCATGAACCGGTACTAAAGGTTAGCCACGAACCGGTGCTATTGATCGCCGCCACGAACCGGTGCTATTGTACACATTAGTGCCGACTGAAATTCAAACCGGCACTATTGGGCTTCACGTATGACCCTTTTTCTACTAGTGAAAGTTGCTTTTTGGGACTAAATAAAGAAAACTCTCAAGGAGAATCTTTTTTGGGACTTTTCCAACAATGCCCCTCCCTGCACCCATCGCCCCGCCGCCCCATGGTGTTGGTTTGGTTGTTATTTTTTTGTATACTAGGGGTAACATGGTCATTTAATAACCTCTAGGGAGGGACTAGGGACTTTTTAGTCCCCGGAAACAAACAGGGAGGGACTTTTTAGGGACTAGGGACTTTTTAGTTTGGACTAGAAAATGTCCTAGGACTTATGAACCAAACAGGGCCTTATTCTGAGATGAGACCAGGCCTATGTCACGTACTATATATGCGAGTGGTTGGCGCAAGCGAGGCGGTTGGCCTTCGCCTAGTGCCTAGGCGGTGCTTAAGTACCCTAGGCAAGCCTAGGCGGTAATATAGATTTGGCAATCAGGGTGTATCTATGATTATTATTTTGTGTATGGATATTATGGCATACATATAAGTTAACTACCAGGTACTTTCATTGGAATATGGCATGTTTGGCATATCGGTGCAATATAGCATGATTTCCCGATTGGGTAGACAATTTCTTGCTCGCCCTGCCTAGACTTCCACTTATGCCTTAGGCGAGGCATTTGGTCATCGCCTAGCGCCTAAGCGTGCCTAAGCGCCTCCTAGGCACTGCCTTTTCCAGTAGAGTATGTGTGAAACATGGTGTAGAGCATGTCGCTCCCTTGGTCATCGCCACAAATGTTTGCCCTGGATTAGATGTGGAATAAAATTACTAGCACACATTTAGAAGTGAGTTAATATTTTATTAGAACACATTTCAAAGTGTAAATAAGTGTTTATGTGGTGGATGGAAATCCCCTCTAGGTCGATGCGCGCCAAAAATTCCTTTTCAGATACAATGCACACATGTGATCAAATTCCCAGATATTAATTCATTTAATGGAAAAAAATTATAATTAAACAAAGTAGCTTATTCTATATGGGTTTAAAAGATGCATGATGTACACACATTTACAACACATGCATATGTAGCTAGGTATACCCCGGTGGGTTGTGCAGATACAAGCCAATACACATACACACAATTGAAAACTAGCACAAGAGTGGCATGCCAAGCCATGCCATGATTGCAAACTCTCTCAAGGTCACACTAACAAATAAAAATGCGGCACAAACCAATATACGGGTTGGCATATATCAACCCGACCGTCTGATGGATGATTAATTTATGCACGCACACACATATATATGTTGTCTTGGGTTATCTGATCATCAGTTCCGCCAAATGTCATCCATACCCATGTTCATCGACGAGGTCTCGCCAACTGCTGTGGCAGAGGTGTTCCCTGGGTAGTTGTTCCTCAACCCGGCCACAGCGTCCTCCTGTGACAGCATCGATGCCAACCCACTCTCAGGCTGAGCCTCGACCATGAGACCCTGATCTGCACCCATATGCATCATCATCTGCTGATGTTGTTGTTGGTGCTGGTTGAGCGGCAGAGGCAGTGTCTGACGCGGGGGCGGAGAAGTTGATGACGAAGTTAGGGTTTCAGGAGCGGTTGGTTGACCCGAGTGATGGGAGGGCAGGAAGGTTTAGTCATGTTCTGGAGAAGGGGAATGGATATCACAAAACTCGATGTTACGAGTAACTTTATTGATGTCATTGTTGATGATGGTAGGAAGTGGCGATGCACAGGCTTTTATGGAGAACCTGCAAGGGAACGTAAGCACAAATCCTGGGAGTATCTACAATCGCTTCACCAGGTCATGGATATTCCATGGATGGTATTTGGAGACTTTAATGAGATCCTCTTTACTCATGAGAAGGAGGGGGGAGCGGCACGGGAGCAGCGTCAAATGCAGGGGTTCAGAGATGCTCTGGCTGACATGGGAGCACCGGGGGACAGTTTTGCGTGGAGCAGAGGGCAGATAAAAGAGCGATTGGATAGAGTAGTGTGTAACTCTGGATGGAATATAATGTTCCCTCATGTGGGAGTTTTGAATGGGGAAATGACAAAGTCGGACCACCGACCCCTAGTGGTGAATATTGAATTTTATGCGGAGCACAGTAGGCCAAGGGGAGCGAAGCGAAGGTTCGAAGCAAGATGGTTGAAAGAGAAAACGGTGGAGGAGGTGGTACGAACGGCGTGGTAACGTGCAGCGATGCTCGGAATTGGGCCATTTAAGCCAAAGATTGATGCTGTACATGTGGAGTTGCACAATTGGGATAGAGAAATGTTGAAGAGACCGCAAAAAAGGATGGTGGCCCTGAAACCAGAGCTGGAGGACCTGAGGAGGGGGCCGGCGACGGATGCAGCCATAGATAGACAAAAGGAGATTTTGCTAGTCATTGAAAACCTTCTGGAGCAGGAAGAAATGGAGTGGGTGCAAAGGGGGCGAGCGAATTGGCTAAAACATGGAGATAGAAACACGAGCTTTTTTCATATGTATGCCTCAGCTAGAAGGAAGAAAAATACCATAAAGAACCTACAAGACGAGAATGGAGTGGTGCAAGAAGGACAAGCAGAGATGGCGAACATTATACAAACGTACTTTACTAATTTGTTTACCTCGCAGGTGGTTGTACCAAACGAGGATGTAATTCATAAAGTGGTGCCGAAAGTGTCGGAGCGGATGAATGAGGTTGTCCTGGCACCGTTTAATGAAGAGGATGTGCGCCGAGCACTTTTCAGTATAGGGGACTTCAAAGCCCCTGGACCGGATGGATTGCATGCAGCATTTTATAAGCGGTTTTGGAGTATGATCAAGGACGACCTGGTGAAGGAAGTGTTGGAGGCTATAAACTCAGGTACGATACCTGAAGGGTGGAACAACACATCTATTGTTCTGATCCCAAAGGTGGCTGCACCGACCAATATCACGCAATTTAGCCGATTATTCTATGTAATGTGGCCTACAAGATCATCTCCAAGATGTTGGCTAGCCGGTTGAAAGGGATCCTGCCGGAGATCATTAGCCCGATGCAAAGTGCATTTGTCCCCGGGAGATTGATCACGGAAAATATACTTATTGCGTATGAATGTATGAATACCATTAAGAGGAAACAAGGAAAATCAGGGCTATGTACGGTGAAGTTAGACATGCATAAGTCATATGACCGTGTGGAGTGGTGCTTTCTGATGAGAATGATGGAGAGGCTGGGCTTTGAGAACAAGTGGGTTTCGATGATTATGGCATGTGTTTCAACTGTATCATATAGTGTGTGCTTCAATGGATCTAACACGGAGGTGTTTTCCCCTTCAAGAGGACTAAGGCAAGGAGATCCTCTATCTCCATACCTATTTCTAATTTGTGGAGAGGCCTTGTCCAGTTTGTTGCAAAGGGAGGAGAACAATGGTAACCTTGTAGGGGTGCGAGTTTGTAGGGAAGCACCGCAAGTCTCGCACCTACTCTCTGCGGATGACTCCCTAATCCTGATGAGAGCAGACGCGGCTAATGCAGCATGTCTAAGGGAGATTTTGGATGCATACTGTCAGAGCTCAGGGCAACTAGTGAGTGACGTGAAGTCCAGCGTGTTTTTTAGCTCGAACACGCTAGTGCAAGAGAAGGTGATAATATGTCAGAACTTGTGCATTTTTACGAAAGCCATGAATGATAGGTACTTGGGATTACCAGCAATGGTGGGAGCGGACAGGAGTGAAGCGTTCGAATATCTAATAGAACGGATTAACCAGCTAGTGAGCGGTTGGAAGGAGAAGCTTTTATCCACGGGAGGGAAAGATATACTCATTAAGGCTGTTGCTCAAGCCATGCTAGTTTTCGCGATGTCGGTGTTTAATATCCCGAAAAAAGTTTGCAAAGGGATGATGGATGCCATATCAAGGTACTGGTGGGGTGATGATGACAACCATAAGAGAATTCACTGGGTGGCGTGGTGGAAAATCTGCATACCGAAGAGCAAAGATGGGCTGGAGTTCAGAGATCTACATAGTTTCAATCTTGCCTTGCTGGCCAAGTAGGTATGGAGACTATTGGAGAACCCGAAATCACTGTGTGCACAAGTTTTAAGAGCAAAGTACTATCCGGATGGGAAACTATTAGAAGCAAAGATGAAGAGTGGGTGTTCTTTCACGTGGCAGAGCATTTGTGCATGGATTAACACCTTCAAAAGAGGTGCCATTTGGAGGATCGGAGACGGGTCTCAGGTTAATATTTGGTCTGACCCGTGGATCGCTGGGAGCGCGGACGGGCGCGTAGTGACCCCGAGAGGAGCAAATCTGCTGTCAAAGGTGGCCGACCTGATCGATCCGGTAATAGGAGTATGGGATCAAGAGCTTGTGATGGATACGTTTTGGCAGGTTGATGCGGAGAGAATTCTGGCGATCCCGCTCGCGCCGCAGGGTATGATGGAGGACTTTGTGGCTTGGAGATTTACAAAGAATAACATGTTCACAGTCCGGTCGACGTACCATGCTGAGTGGGAGCACCAGTTTGGACGATGGTTTGCGAGAACGGAAGGCCAACAATCACAGCGCTATCCAGTATGGGCGAAGCTGTGGGAGTCCTCATTGCCGGGAAAGATCAAGATCCACGCATGGAAAGTGTTGCATGGGTTCGTACCATGTTTTGGAGTCCTGGCAAACTGACATATTGCTATGCCTAGGAACTGTCCTATGTGTGCAGGAGGCTGTGAGGATATCAAGCATGCATTATTTACTTGTCCAAGAGCGTCGGAAATATGGAGGTGTATAAAACTAGATGGATTTGTGGAGTAGGCAAGTAATGTAGACATAGCTGGTTCATCAGTTTTGGACCATATTTTATGTATGCCAACGAGAGGAAGCCTGCTTCCAGAGGTGAGTGCACAAACATTAATCCTCGTTGGGATATGGTATATTTGGTGGGAGAGAGGGCAACTAGTTCATGGAGAAGAGGTCCAATCGCCAGCTCGGTCGGCTTTGTCAATTTCTGCCCTAGCTGCAAATTACACGCATGCAAGGAAGAAGGAGACTGGGGTGAAGAAGGAACGATGGATCAAGCCTATGGAGGGATGTGTTAAGCTCAATGTTGACGCAGTATTCCGTGTAGAAACTCTCAGTGGAGCGGTCGGGGCAGTGCTGAGGGATGACAGAGGGGGATTCATAGCGGCGTCCAATGAAAAACTTGAGCATGTGGTGGACGCGGCAACAGCAGAAGCATATGCTTTGAGACATGGGCTCCTACTGGCGCAACAGGTGGGCGTGAACAAGATGGTGGTGGAGGCGGATTGCCTGGAAGTAATCAACACGATGAACATGGGTGGATTCACGGCGACAGGAGCTGCGGCAGTGTATGTAGATTGCAATGTATTGATAGTAGGTTATACTTCGGTGTCTTTCGTCCATTGCCCTAGGGAGGCAAACTGTGTCTCTCATGAGCTAGCTAGGCTGGCGGTGTCCAACCCACCCTCGCTGTGGGTCGAGGAACCACCGGCATCTATTATAAGGTGGCTAGTGGATGATGTAATGGTTATTTGATCTAATAAAGAGGCCGGAGTTTCAAAAAACATGTGACTGCCTTATGGATCGATCTAGTGATTAAAAAATTAGGAAGTACTCCCTCCATTTCAAAATAGATGAACCAACTTTGTACGAACTTAGAACAAAGTTGGGTCATCCATTTTGGAACGGAGGGAGTACAATTACGCGTACGCATGCATCATTTTTAAAATGCACTACGTATATATGTAGTACTGTACCTTTTATTAGACATTTAGAGTTAGATATCATTGAGCAATTGAGTTTGTAAGTACAATCAGGGTTGATTTACTTTCACTATACTCTGCCGCCATTTTTGTCACAAGACTGACACGCTATATATATATATATATATATTTGAGTTTTCTTAATAATTTGATTATCTCATGGCTCCACACAGAAGGGAACAACTGATGGAGCTCTCTCCCATTCAAACAGGTAGGGTGCAACAGCAGAGGCCTGTGGCATTCTGATTGGCTCAAGGAATCACTAATTCAGTGTCAAGATATTATATACGATTGTAGAAATGCAGTGAAAAAAAGATAAATTCGGGCAGTATCAAGATTTCAGACACCTACTTCCTAGAGTAGCTAACGTAAAAAGGGCGTGAATCTCAAATCAGTGGCAGTTGTACTAATCGGCGGCCATTTGCAGTTTTTATCATGGATATGAGCGCATTTGTAATACACGGGATTCAAGTCCAATTGCGTGGAATTATTATCGCCGGGTGTATTTCAAATTTAGAGATGAGGCGGTAGCCAATTATATATGTGGTGTTTCAAGCAGAAACTAAGTTAAATGCGCATAATTTGGTCCAATCGGTATTTGTAAACTGCCATCAACAGAGTAATAACATACGTGACTTGAAAAACATAGGTATGCCAAGAGTTATTGCAAATCTTTGAAGATGTTTAACTGTATGCAGCATATAGAGCTAATATCTGAGAGCCACAAACTAGAGAATGATTTCCACCAGCACACGCATAGCAACCGCAAGGGTCCACAAGGCACCGCATCATTCTTTCAAGCGCGCGCGACCTCATAGGGTGGAAATCGATGCAACGACTATTTCTCCATATTTTTTTTTGCATTTTTTCTTTTTCTTTTTTTATGTTGCTTTCGGTTTTCACTCTACATTTTCGTATATGTCAAAAACATCTTTTTAATAAATGATCCACATTTTGTGTATACACGTTCAACATTGTCCGAACGCTTATTCAACATTTTTAAATGCTCGATCAGCATTTTAGTACTTATTTCAACGTTTTTTACGTACTCGTTCAATATATTTTGAATACATGTCAACATTTTTTAAAATACTTGTTCAACATTTTTCAAATACCTGTTGAACTTTTTCAAATATTTTTTCAACATTTTTTACATGATCAATTTTTTTTCAAATACTTGTTCAACATTTTTCTTAAATACTTGTTCAACATTGTTCAAATACTTGTTCAACATTTTTAAAATAGTCTTTCAATATTGTCAACTACTTGTTCAACATTTTTTCAAATGTTTTTTGTAATATATGTATATATAATTTGAAAGTCTAAAGAAAATATAAAAAGAAAGCAAACAACAAAAACAAAACAGTATGGAAAAAGAACCAAACAGAAAACAGGCTGGTGTTTTCCGCGTGGGTCGGCCGGCCCAACTGGCGTTCCCTTCAGAGCGAGGGGTCGCTCCTGTCTCGCTTAACGTACGAAATAGGGGTTTGCAATGCATGCCTCAAGCAGATCCCGTGGTGGCACAGGCTACCGTCACGTCACTAGATAATTTATGTGGATATGCTTTTAGATAATTTATTTATGACCTTGCTGTCAGCTTGTGCTTCTGACTAATCTCTTCTATGACTAGCTTAATTTTTTCTCGTTTTGGATGCATCATGGTGTATTTGTACCGGTTAAAGTATGTTGTTTTGTGTTAAAAGAGAGTGTACAATTTATTTATTTGTTTTTCGTTATTGTTGAAGAAGGCTATATATAATCCTGCTGATTATGTGATTATCTTGCTGGTACGAGTTTGACTATGAGTGGCATTTCAATTCATCCGAGGAATCTTACTCTCATCAATCAAGGCAACTGGACGTTTAAATATTTTGCCAGACCAATGATATATGATCACTTACATGCACCGAGTTAGCATGTAAAACTATCGCATGGATTTAATTTTCATTCCTTGACTATCCACTTTTGCAAGATACACTTGCTGAAATCTTTGCTATAAACTCACAATTTTGCCTCAACCCATATTTCATCAAACCGGATAAAATAGGGAATACAATTACTAGGACATACAATGGCCTATGGGTCAGCAACCTAAAAATAGAAAAAGATTGGAAAATACTACAACATGACAAATTTATTGTGAGATGCAAGCTACCATTTCAAGTAGACCGGGCCTATATCATCTGTTGCATGCCTCAAACTGATGGTGTAGAGCATGTCACTCCCTTCGGCATCGCCACAAACATTCGCCCAAACATATTAGAAGTAAAATTACAAACGCACATTTAAAAGTGTAAGTAGCAGTTTATTAGCACACATCTAAAAGAGAGTATGTGGTAGATGGCAATCTCCCTTGGTCGCTGCACGCGCAAACTTCTTCTCCATATACAATGCACACCCAAACATATAATGGACACAATTATAATTAAATAAAATAGTTCATTTTATATAGGTTTAAAAGATGCATCATGTATGCCTCAGTATTTTCAACCACATGCATATATCGCCAGGTAAACCACGGCGGATAGTTCATATACAAGCCAATACACATACACACAATGGAAAAACTAGCACAAGAGAGGCATGCTTGCATGCATGTAAACCCTCTAGCGGTCACACCAAAAAATTAAATACGGTGCAAACCAATATATGGGTTGCCATATATCGAACGACTGTCTGATGGATGATAAATTTATATATGCACGCACACACATATATAGTCTTGGATCATCTGATCAGCAGTATTTCCACATGTCATCCATACCCATGTTGACCGACGAGGTCTTACCAACTACTGTTGCCGTGACGTTGCCCTGGTAGGTGTTGCTCTGCGCGGGCACAGTATCCTCATGTGACACCATCGACGACGGCCCACACCCAGTCTCATCCCCGACCATGAAACCCTGATCCGCACCCATATACATCATCATTTGCTGATGTTGTTGGTAGAACGATAATGGTGGTGTTGGGTCTGCCATCATCTGCTGGTGGCGGTTCCCTATGTAGTGGTCATTCATCATAGGAAGCGCCATGCTGCACATCACCGATGAGCCAGCCCCGATGTTGTGCAACTGGTATGAAGAAGCTGCAGGAAACAACGTTGGATTTGCTAGCGATGACGACATGTCATAGTCCATGAGAGGAGGCAATGTATCTAAGTTAGCGAACCCCTGCTGATGTTCTGCTCCGGTGGACATTGGCATGACATATGACGGCATCACCACCTTCTTCAGTCCGGTGCTCTTCTGGAAGATCCCGCAAACCACACACTGTTCCTACAAGCATACATAAATTAAATAAGTGCAAATCAACTATAATCAGTAGCATCCTTTTCAAAAAAAAAGATCAATAGCATGCCCCAGATGTGACGCTTTTTCTCGCAGATGCCGATCACTTTGTCATTCACTGCTCACGTTCATCATATATCTTCCATAACCTGGGTATTTAGGTGGCCATGTCCAAGTGCCAATCTCTGGAAATGGGGACACGGTGACTCCCCCAGGTCTCGACTCCAACATTTGGCCTCGGTCAACTTTTCATCCTTTAGTATATTTAAGACTCATGAAACGCTACTACAATCCATGGCGGTATTTACTCACCTCGGTCTACTAGCAAGAACATTACTGGTTTCTCTTTTTTTACCCATACGTTCAAGTAACCTACTCAAAACGAGGCCGCTATGTCAAGGTCGCTTTATCTCCCCTCAGGCATCGGTGCAACATTTTAATAATTCTTGCCATGTGTATTGGCAACTTAAGAGTAATATTCAGGTGGCGATTCTTCCCCCTGATTGTTCAGAAAAGGTGGCTAACTAGCTACTGGCATGTTAATAATTCATGACTACTAGTATACTATTTCATCCATCCGAAAAAGCTTGTCCCTCAAATGGATGTATCTAGCACTAACTCCATTTGAGGGACAAGTTTGGGACAAGTTTTTGGGGACAGAGAGAGTATAAGTTTATTATATACCTTGGAAGCCGCGTTAGTGGTGGTGACGGTGCGGGTTGCGGTGGACGGGTTGGATGTCAGCTGCTGGTTGCTCTCAAGCCTATACTCATGCATGATCCAATTGGTCTTCTCCCCCCTAGGCGCCCTGCCCTTGTAGAACATGAGCGTCTTCTTCATGCCGATGAGCGTGTGTGGCGGGTGGAAAATTTCCTTGTCCTTTCCGGTGGCCTTCCAATAGCCGTCACCCGTCATCCTGTTCGTTCGTATTCCAGTGGAGTACTTGCGATCCTTTCGGGAGTAAAAGTACCACTCCTTCTCCCCCATCTTTGCTTTCTTTGGTAGCTCCCATGGCTCGTACTTGTTCAAGTTCACATCCTCAATCGCCGCAGCGATGAAGGCTTCATCGAGCACCATGGGAACCAGATAGGAGTTGATGATCTCCTCATCCGTCGGGTGAAACCTAAACCCCGGCGGAAGCTCCAACTTCTGTTGCTGAACTTGAAGGTGGTCTGTCATGGTGGAGGCTTTTTGTGCAATGGATTCTAGGGTGGTGGCAATATTGGGGGCAACCATAAATATGTAAGTAATGATGGAATGAGTTTAATGAGCTATGGATATCTATGGAGGCGCTTAAATAGTTGTAAATGCGTGTACTGGCAAGGCGCTTGCCAGGGAAGTCTCAAGATTTTTTTTTGCCTTTTTTTAATTCTTTGTCTAGTGTCACTCGCTATGGATGGATAGATAGATAGCCTCCTCATCTTTACAACTATGCATTGTTTGTCCTGTTGGAGGTGTCACACCCTTGTGGTGACAAGTAGCTAGGTTTCTCGAACCTCTCCAAGCCATGACATGCCAGATTGCATACTTGGTTTTGTTCTCATTCTTTTTAACGTATGCATATGTGCTCTTCGTGCTACCCCTACCACATGTCATATGCATGCTTCTGTTTCTAGTATGTTTGGCTTTGTGATGCAAGGCAAACAAACACTCACATTTGTCTCGCCGGCTGGATGCGCATATATAGCACTGCTGCTGTTTTCTGTGATGTTTAATCTAGATGCGACCTATAAATATTATATAGCCCCTACCACATGTTTACAAATAAAAACCGTGTGCGTTTCGTAAGTCTACGACCCCTAGATTGATTGGTACACCCAGCCATAGTTCACCATTAATTGCTAGCAATACATGGAAGGATAATTCTCAATGCTGTGGTGCCTATGGATGTGAAACACAGTCAGGGGAGTGAATTGCAGAAAACCACCACATTGAGGCTTAGGTTTGCAGAAAACACTGTAAACTGATCAGTCAATTTGGTCATTTTAACCGTGATTATGACATGTGGGTCCCGCATTTGATGATGTGGCATAAAGGTTCAGTTATACGATTTAGATGAGGGCTTTTCTAAATTTACAAAACAGTCCCTGCAATTTTATGGAGAGAACCTTCAATCAAAAAACAAAAAGCAATCATCTCCGACAAAACAGTCCTGCGTCAATGACCGATCCAATCTGGATCGGGGTGGGGGTAGGGGATTTGTTTTTGGATGGCGGGGTTCTTTGCAAAAAATACCAGTCTACATAGTTTACCGTGAACCGTTATGCCATGTCATCAAATATGGGACCCACATGTCATAATCACGTTTAAAATGCCCAAATCGACCGATCAGTGTTTATTTTTGCAAAAGATTACATTGAGAATCAGTGGTTTTTGTCCCAAATTCGCAAACCTAGGCTCAATGTGGTGTTTTTTTGCAATTCACTCTAGCCAGGGTCACATTGCTCCTGCAGGCGCGCATGCAGCATGCGCGGCCATGACCAATCTTTATCTTCCACTGCGTAAAACCAGGCCTTTTGTATCAGTTATCACCGGGAGAGGGGAAGAGCGCTAGCTACGACAGAATTCCCTGATGCATACGCAGGATTTGTCTGTTACATGTTTTTTATCTGCTTTCCAGGGCGTCTTGTACTGGTGTGTACACAAATGCGCGCCACACATCCCACATACTTGCCTTTTCTGGCACGGGATATATGGATCAACCCAACAATCAAGGTGTACATGACTATGTACTTATTGGCCATATCCAAACCTTGCATGCATCTCCTCGTGCCCAGGCAGTTTCTAAAATTAATGATCAAGAGACTTTTATGGGTTAAAGTTTTGCATCTAAAAGTATCACGACCTTCTCATCAGAAGCTATGTAAGAATAACGAGGGATTGCTTTTAGAATGTTTGATCAGGAAAGTAAATAGTGATGCTGTCATTTTGGTATTATTTACTATCGACTCCACATTTCATAAAATTGCACCATGTTTACTAAGCTTGGCTTTCGCTTGGGGACAAGTGAGGTCTAAGCTTCGGGGAGCTGATACGTCCATTTTCATCACTATTTCTTATTATAATTTACTCTTTATCAATGATATTTTGCACATTAATGCGCAATTCTAATGCCTTTCCCCCTTCAATCTGCATGTAACACATGCAGAGGGAAATTCTTAGTAAATCACCAGACAACTGAAAACATGGTCCAAATAAAGAACAGAAAAAGTATTTTTATTTTTCAAGAGCTCCAAAAGGCCTGAAAAGTTTAGTGATTTTTTTCCTGAAGAAATAGAGCCAGAGGCCAGAAGATGGGCAGCAGAAAAAAAAATTAAGTTTATTGATATTTAGTACTGACAAAATCAATTTGAATAACCGCGTTTGAGTTGCTCTGGAAATTTTGCTCTAAGGAGACACACCCATTACCATAAGATTGCTCATAAACTACTACTTGTTGACGATAGGAGGAAGACAAAAGATACTCGATGTTCACCAGATTCTAAAGCACTCTGTGAGTCAAAACAACAAGTTAACAAAGAAAAGAAATATTAGCGATAATCTGTCAATTTGGCAGTTTTATAAACAAGCAGGATCAAGCATCAGCATTGTATCAGTAGCATCTCAAATATGTGATGGACAATATCAACTCATAACGAAATACATTGTAAGGACTAGGTAAGAACAATGCAAAAACAGACGTATATTAATGTGCTTTCGCTTATTTTGGCTGCAACACAAGAAATTAGATGACATTTATTATTGATGAGATCACATACGATATGATGGCTCGTTATCTCGAAGGCCTGATGCGCAGGAGTGGTTCCACATATGGCACCGTGTAGTGGGCAACAAAGAGCGCACCAATGTTGATTTTTCTGCCGTTCCGGAGATCATACAGCATGTCACGTGGCATGTTGATTATTTCTTCAAGGGATCCGTCACGGAGATCACACCGGAGAAGGATGCACGCATCAACGGAGATGAATATCTTGTCCCGGTCAGTCGACGCGCAAGCAAAGGCAAGAAGCATTCTTGGTATCGGCAGGCAGACTCGGCGGCATAGTGACCAAGCCAGATTTGACCCATCTTCCGCCAACCAAATGGAAATGTCCCACGGTGAGGTAGAGTGGATATAGCACAACTTTTCACCTAGCGCAGATAGTGAATCGTTCCCGCCTAGGTAATCGCTGCACGGAGGGTTAGGGTGCACCGTAAATGTTTCATCAAGTAAACTAAATCGAAGGATGACGTTCGAGATAACCTTTGCAGGTAGTAGCATGGACTTGAGAGCACTCCAAAAGAAGGCCCCCGGGAGACAAATCGGGGTCCTGGCCTTGATAGGGTACGGCGGATCCACGGTGGCCTTCCATACCCAAGCTGCTTCTTCCTTGCCGACGTCGCCACCGAATGTCAAGATCTCATGTCCGCAGCTGTATTCTCTAGTGGTGGTGGTGGTGCCTCCTTCTTCCCCATCATCTATTTGTGGAGTAGTAGTATCTCTGTAGGATCGGATGAAGTGCCTCGCCACCTTGTATGTGCCACTCCAAGGATCAAAGCCAAAGGCCACCCTGTGTTCATGGAGAAGGCTGGGGCTTCCAGGTGGCAACTCAACAAACTCTCCAGTGGCCGGGTTGCAGATGAAAATTGTCCCCGTTAAGGCAGGGATCAATATGAGGCCGTCGCAGTGGAGAGGAATGCTGAACGCCGGGATCCCATAGGGCTGAAACTCCTTTCGGACCATCAGCTCGGCGCACTTGCTTTCGCCCGGCTGGAAGCTGAAGATGTTGAGGAATCGAGAGGCCTGGTACTTGCGCGGCACGACGACCATGGTCGACCTTGAGAGCTCCAGGTGCCTGCGCACGAAACGAGTGCTGGTTAATGTGGCGCGCCATGACTTGCACACGGTTTGGAAGCGAACGAGGGACTTGACGGGAACAAGTACCAGTATCTCCAAGAAGATTATTTCATCGGGGATGAAGCTGCTACCGTTACCGCCGGAGGGTAAAGGCAGTGCTGATTCCGGCGACGACTTCCAGCCTCTCCGGCAGGGTCGTTTAGAAATCGGGGGCTTCATCATATCGTTATCGCTATTTCCAATCAACATGAATCGACCGTGCCTGCATTTTCGCTCGTACGTAGGCATATATATAAATAGTGGTCAAATAAGAGCGCCTAATTAATAATCCGACTCGACTCGGAATTTTTATCAGAAACAAAACCGGACTCCCAACAAGACAAAGCACAAACGAGTCGATATCGTAACGAATAAGCACCTGCAAAAGAAAACCTTTTGCTTAGCTAATTGGACTTGAATAAATGTATCCTAGGAAAAAATAATTGAAATTCAGTTTTGTCAACTCTCTTCTATATGAGAAATAATGAATTTTTTTAACACAGTACAGACGCATACGCTCATACATAGCCATATACACTCACCCCTATGAACGTACGACGCAATCCCTGTCCCTATGAGCACATTCGAGAGGCTGAGCCACCACGTCATCTTTGAGATTAATGAAGTTATCACTGCCGCCTCCATAGTTAGACAGGAATGCCTCCTCCCGCTGGACGAATATTGAAAGTTTTAAATGAAGTTATCACCGTCGCCTCCATAGTTAGACAAGAATACCAGTGCTAAGACCTTGGTGGGCTGGTTTCACCATAAAAACCTAATCATCTGATCTAGGTTCAGTTTGCCTAGAGCATTGTTGGGTTTTTGTTTCTTTCCTAGGAGATAATCGCCTTTGTGTGTGGGCTGTTGTATCACCCCTGCCACATGCAACTAAGCCCGACCTTTTTGTCCTATCTGCAAATCCACACTCGACACACAATCGAGGCCTGATTGTTTTTTTGCCTGTTCAAATGCACCCTCGACACACAATTTGGCGTCGAGGGTTTGTCCCAGTTGCAAGTGCAGCCTCGACACACAACTTGCCCCAATCCTTTGCCCTAGTTGCAAGTTCATCCTTGACACACAATTGGACCCTGACCCTTCGTCACAGTTGCAAGTACATACTTGACCTGCAACCGGCCCTTGACCCCCTTTGCCCCAGTTGCAAGTTCACCCTGAAAATGCAACTGGCCCTCGAACCCTTTGTTCAAGTTGAATATCCACTCTCGACATACAACTTTCCAGACCCTGATCTAGTTGCACGTCCGTCCTCGATATATAACTCGCCTTCTTGCCCCCGACACCTACGGAATTGCATGTTCACCTTCGAAATGCATACTCGTTGGAACCATTTCCATGTCAGTTGCATGTCCACCCTAGACCCCCAACACGACCATTTCCGACCAAGTTGCATGTGCACACTCGACACACAACTTTCTCGACCTTGTTGCATATGTCACCCATGACAAGCAACTCTCCTAACCCAGTTGTATGTCGACCATCAATACGCAACTTGTCTCGACCTGATCTAGTTGGATGTCCATCATAGACACATAACTTGCCCTGACCCCGACATAATACCATGTCTACCCTCGACACCAAACTTGTCTAACCTAGTTGCATGTACACACCTGACACACAACTCGCCCTGACTCAATTCCATGTCTACCCTCAGCTTTAAATTTTCTTTCATGATTTTTCCTCCACCATGCAATTTTTTGTATTTCAAAAATGTTCACCATGTTCTAAAAAATTATTTGTCGTGTATTTATTAAATGTCCATCATATAATTTACCATCTCATTTGACCCAAAAATTCATTTATGGTTCACAGTCATGTCGCATAACCAAGATCTCACCTTAATCCGGCCTCGTGGTGATCCAATCTTCCAAAAAAACTTCAACGAGAAACAAGGAGAGATTTGAAAAAATCTACGGGGAAGCGGAAGAGAGGAGAAAATTGGTTGGGTGGCAAGGGGTGGAGGAGGAGGTGGTTCGGTGGGGAAGGAGTGGTGGAGGAGGAAGTGTTCCGACGGCACATATGGGGGGCGGGGGGGGGGGGGGGGGGCAAAGCTCCATGCCATGACGGTCATGGAAGAGGTGAGATCTCACATCAATAGTTGGGAAGGAGATGCGGCAGCGGGTACGCCGGTGCTGATGTAGGAGGACGAGGATGCCGGCTGACCGGAGTAGCTCACTTGGGTGCCACTATCGATGGCCTCCCCTAGGTCGCCGCCTCCTATTCCCAATTTAGGCTTCAATGAGGCCAAATCAAATCGATCAAGTGAGAGACCTCTGAAAATTTGGGACGGGTGTACATAGCTTCATGGGAACACTGACGGGCGACGAGGATTGCACGTCACAACTAATAACTTATAAGTAGGGGATGATACAAAAAGCCTACTAGTGTTATGTTTTCCATGTTTTATGTGATCTTATTTTTTTGGTTGTTCTTCGCGTACACTTCCCCTTCAAACTTTTTCCATGTTCAATGCACACCATTCAAAGTGCCATGCTCTAATTTGGCCACCTTTAGAGTTGGTTTGCTATTTTTAAAGTATTAGTTGAATTTTTGGCCACTAAAAAGGGCAAAACGCTCTTCCATTAAAAAAGACTTTCAAATGAGCTTGAAAATGGATGAAACTTGGCATGACCTCATCATATGACCCCTATATGGTGTGAATTGTTTTTGAGATCGTTATGGAAAAAACTTGATGCACTTCGTGTACAAACTAAATAGTCTCCGACGAAGTATCTGAGTTTGGAATGGAAACCATCGCCTAGAACATAAAACTCTATTATTTAAATTTATTGCCCTTCAATCCTTTTCAATGTTCAATACACACCAATCACAATGTCGTGCTCAAATTTGAACACCTAGTGAGTTGGTTTCTTTTTTTAAGCATTAATTGATTTACTGGCCACTAAAAGTCCAAAATGCTCTTTTATTCGAAATAACATGCAAATCAGCTATGAAGAGTTTGAAACTTGGCACGGGTTCATGGTATCGCCCCTATAGGTTGTGGTACAAATTTGATAGCACTACGCGAAAAACTAGATGTACTTCATGTATAAACTAAACACTCTCCAGTGAACAGAAACATCCGCCTTCCACATTGAAATCCATTTTTAAAATTATTTACCTTTTTCTATGTTGAATATACACTATTGAAAGCGCGATGCTGAAGCTTGAGGCTAGTCTAGGTTAATGAACATGATATATTCAAGCACTTTCCATACTTACAAGACCTATGGCGGGCGCCAGCTGCTCCCTGCCACTGCTAACTTTAGAATTTTTTGGAGAGTTTGGGCATGGGTTAGCAAAGTATTACCATGGCAAGAATTTTTTGGAGAGTTTGGGCATGAGAACCAATGGCTGGCGTGTCACCTGGCCCGCCATAATATTGTTTCTATCCCGTGGCTAATTCCGTGAAAATATAGGAGTGGCGGTGACGATTATTGCCCGCCACTACCGATCATTTAGCAGTGGCCAGCCCTTTTTTCCACCCACCACTAGAAATTCCCAAAATAATTGTGGCTGGTTCCTGTCCGTTCCTGCCACTAATGTGACCCCAACTATAAGTTTTTTTCCAGTAGTGGCATGGCATGTGGGCCAGTAACTTAAAAAAGGATTGGAAAATACTACAACCTGAAAATTTTAGGGGGTGTTTGTTACCAGGGACTTTTTGGTGTAGGGACTAGAAAAAGTCCCTCTTAGAGACTTTTTAACCAAACAGGAGGGACTACTAGGGACTAAAAGTTGCTTTTTGGGACTAAATGAAGAAAACTCTCAAGGAGAGTCTTTTTTGGGACTTTTTAGGACTTTTCCAACAATGCCCCTCCCTGCACCCATCGCCCCGCCACCACATGGTGTTGTTTGGTTGTTATTTTTTGTATACTAGGGGTAACATGGTCATTTAATAACCTCTAGGGAGGGACTAGGGACTTTTTAGTCCCTGGAAACAAACAGGGAGAGACTTTTTAGGGACTAGGGACTTCTTAGTTTGGACTAGAAAAAGTCCTAGGACTTATGAACCAAACAGGGCCTTATTCTGAGATGAGACCAGGCCTATGTCACGTACTATATATGTGAGTGGTTGGCGCAAGCGAGGCGGTTGGCCTTCGCCTAGTGCCTAGGCGGTGCTTAAGTACCCTAGGCAAGCCTAGGCAGTAATATAGTTTTGGCAATCAGGGTGTATCTGTGATTATTATTTTGTGTATGGATATTATGGCATACATATAAGTTAACTACCAGGTACTTTCATTGGAATATGGCATGTTTAGCATATCGGTGCAATATAGCATGATTTCCCGATTGGGTAGACAATTTCTTGCTCGCCCTGCCTAGACTTCCACTTATGCCTTAAGCGAGGCATGTGGCCATCGCCTAGCGCCTAAGCGTGCCTAAGCGCCTCCTAGGCACTGCTTTTTCCAGCAGAGTATGTGTGAAACATGGTGTAGAGCATGTTGCTCCCTTAGTCATCGCCACAAATGTTTGCCCTAGATTAGATGTGGAATAAAATTACTAGCACACATTTAGAAGTGAGTTAATATTTTATTAGAACACATTTCAAAGTGTAAATAAGTGTTTATGTGGTGGATGGAAATCCCCTCTAGGTCGATGCGCGCCAAAAATTCCTTTTCAGGTACAATGCACACATGTGATCAAATTGCCAGATATTAATTCATTTAATGGAAAAATATTATAATTAAACAGAGTAGCTTATTCTATATGGGTTTAAAAGATGCATGATGTACACACATTTACAACACATGCATATGTAGCTAGGTATACCCCGGTGGGTAGTGCAGATACAAGCCAATACACATATACACAATTGAAAAACTAGCACAAGAGTGGCATGCCAAGCCATGCCATGATTGCAAACTCTCTCAAGGTCACACTAACAAATAAAAATGCGGCACAAACCAATATACGGGTTGGCATATATCAACCGACCGTCTGATGGATGATTAATTTATGCACGCACACACATATATATGTTGTCTTGGGTTATCTGATCATCAGTTCCGCCAAATGTCATCCATACCCATGTTCATCGGCGAGGTCTCGCCAACTGCTGTGGCAGCGGTGTTCCCTGGGTAGTTGTTCCTCAGCCCGGCCACAACATCCTCCTGTGACAGCATCGATGCCAACCCACTCTCAGGCTGAGCCTCAACCATGAGACCCTGATCTGCACCCATATGCATCATCATCTGTTGATGTTGTTGTTGGTGCTGGTAGAGCGGCAGAGGCAGTGTTGGGTTGGCCATCATTTGGTGGTGGTGGTTATTCCTGATGTAGTGGTAATTCATCATAGGAAGCGCCACACTGCCCATCATCGATGAGCCAGCCCCAACATCTTGCAACTGGTACGAAGAAGCTCCAGGAAACAGCGGTGCATGTGCACACGTTGACGACATGTCATATTCCATGAGAGGAGGCAATGTATCTAAGTCGACAAAGCCATGTTGATGTTCTGCTCCTGTGTACATTGGCATGTCATATGACAGCGTCACCATCTTCTTTAGTCCGGTGCTCTTATGGAAGATCCTGCAAACCACCCACTGTTCCTACAAACATACATAAATTAAATAAGTACAAATCAACTGTGTTTTGTAGCATGCCCCGAGTGTGACGCTATTGTCGGAGATGCTGATCACTTTTTCATTAGCTGCTCATATTTGGCACATATCTTGCATAACTTGGGTATTTAGGTGACCCTGTACTAGTGCCCATCTCAGGAATTGGCAACATAGTGACTCCGCTAAGACTCGACTCCAACTTTTGGACTCGGTCAACCTTTCCATCCTTTGGAGCATTTAAGACATATATGAAACTCCATTACATTCCATGGTTGCATTTACTCATCTTGGCCTACTAGTATGAACATTATCTATGATTTCTCTCTTTTGACCCATACGTTCAGCGTACCTACTCAAAAGGAGGTCGCTGTGTCATGGTGGATGTACCTCCCCTCATACATCGGTGCAACCTTGTAATTCTTTCCATGTATTGGCTACTGCGAGTAATATTCAGCTGGGGGTTCTCCCGTCGGATTGTTCAAAATAAGTAGCTAACTAGCTACTAGCATGTTGATGATTCATGAGTACTACTCTAGTATAAATTTATTATATACCTTGGAAGCCGTGTTGGTTCTGGTGACGGTGCGGGTGGTGGTGGATGGGTTGGATGTCAGTTTCTTGCTGCTCTCGAGCCTATACTCATGCATGATCCAGTTGGTCTTCTCCCCCCTAGGCGCCCGACCCTTGTAGAAGACGAGCGTCTTCTTCATGCCGATGAGTGTGAAAGGTGGGTGGAAGATCTCCTTGTCCTTTCCGGTGGCCTTCCAATAGCCGGCCTCCGTCGCCCGGTTCGTTCGTATCCCGGTGGGGTACTTGCGATCCTTTCGGGAGTAAAAGTACCATTCCTTCTCCCCCATATTCGCTTTCTCTGGTAGCTCCCATGGCTCGTACTTGTTGAGGTTCACATCCTCAATCACCGCGGCAACAAAGGCTTCATCGAGCACCTTGGGGACCACATAGAATTTGATGATCTCCTCATCCGTCGGGTGGAACCTAAACCCCGGCGGTAGTACCAACTGTTTCTGTTGAACTTGAAGGTGGTCTGCCATGGTGGAGGCTTTATGTGCAATGGATTCTGGGGCGATGGTAATATTGGACACAACCATAAATATGAGTATGGAAGAAATTAATGAGCTGGGGATATCCATGGAGACGCTTAAATAGGAGTTAGTGCGTGTAGTTGCAAGGCGCTTGCAAGAGAAGGCTCAACGTTTCCAGACCTTTATTTATTTTTGTATCTAGTGGCACTGGCTATGGATGGATAGATAGATAGATACCTTCCCCATCTTTACAACTGTGCGTTATTTGTCGTGTTGGAGGATCCACACACTTGTGGTGACAGGTAGAAAGGTTTCTCGAACCTATCCAAGCGATGACATAACAGATTACATACGTTGTATTCGTGTGCTAGCCCTTCTCGTGCCATATGCATGCTTCTCTTGTTGGTGTTTGCCTTTGTGATGCAAACCAATCAAACACTCACATTTGTCGCACTAGCTGGTTGCGGATATATAGCATTGCCCACTGTTTTCTGTGATGATTGATATAAATGTATCTACCTATAAATATTGTATAGCCCCTGCCACAGGTTTACACAAAATCTATGTGCTTTGTGGAAGTCTCTAGCCACTAGATTGACTGGTACACCCAGCCACAATTTGCTTAATTGCTAATTATCCATGCTGTAGTGCCTACGGATGTCAGCCACAACTAGGGTCACATTGCTCCTGCAGGCGCACGGCCATGACCGATCTCTACCTTCTGCTGCCTAAAACCATGGCCTTTTGGATCAATTACCACTAGGAGAGGGGAAGGGCACTAGTTGTGGATGAATTCCCACATGCATAGATGGGACCGATATGGTTCATGCTTTACATGCATGCACACACATACATGCACTGTACGTATACATACTCACATCACTGGCATTTTTCTACAGATAATCATCCGTTGCATGTCTTTTATATGGTTTCAAGGGCGTCGTGTACCGGTGCACGCTGGAATGTGTGCCACGCATCACAGCTTCCTCGCCTTTTATAGAAAACATAGTGCGGGATATATGGATCAACCCAACACTCAAGGTGTACACGATTATGTGCTTATCAACTGCATGCTTGTCCATATCCCAACCTTGCATGCATCTCCTCGTGGCCAGACTGTTTTTAAATTTATACTAGTTGAATGCCAATGCATTGTCAAGAAACAACGAAAAAAATTTAGAGATACTTATCAAACAATTGTTATAATCTAAAAATGCGTGTCAAACATGATGACATGAACTTTCGATCTATGAACTTTATAATAGCTAGCGGATCTCGGAAGTTCATAAGCACATATTGGGGTGACTGATTATCATGCTAGCAAGTTCTATATGTTTAATTCCAGTAAGCTTGCTGCCATGGTTTCGAATTTAATTTTCAATAAACAAGCCTGCTCATATTTGTGCCTAATTTTGACCATAAGTTTTACCATGAAAATATAAGATGTGTCACATCAGTATTTTCTCACTCGAATTTTCCTTTCTTAGGAAATGGTAATTTGTTTGTAGTTGGTACAATTGTTTTTCCAGCTTTAAGCTATAAATGAGTGACCGCCTACTTTTGCATCTCTAAACATGAAATTGCACATAAAATTTGCAATACACAACCAATGGAGTGACCATGAGAGAAACTTATATACCGAAGAGAATTATCGCCACTACCTAATTTATCTTAGCATGCAGCCTATCCACATCACCACATATGCCACCCCATCAATTTTTCCCTATGTTTTCCTTTCCACTAAGATAGCAGTTCTATTTCCAAGCATAATAGTCGATCGATCGCATGCCCTCCCTCATTTGAAACCAGTTCTAGTTCCACCCTCTAAAACATATGGCACACTATCCCAGCTGCATCGCCTGATCTTACCACTAAATTTTCTCTCCACTTGATAGACCAAGGTCAATACATCTCAGCATCCCACCTAATCTTGATTGAGTTGGAGTCACTGTAATCGAGCTTGCACATGCAAACTCATTCCCATGCTAAGATGAGCCTTGATGTTGCACCGTCGTGCTGCGGCTGGACAGCAACACGTCGTGGTGCCCTGCATCTGCTTTGCCCAGCTAGCTACCTCCCATCATCCACATTAGTTTTTTCTAGCCGCGGTGCACCCTACACACCCCACCCCGCATAATTGCAGTACCACCAACGACCTTTTCTCCAGCATGGATCAAATCGATCTGGTCGCTATGGCAAGGGTGGGAGAGGAAGAAGCTGGGCTCTTTGCCTCTAGGCTCTGCTTGCCTCTACCGAACTCTTTTCTTTATTCATGTCTGTTAAGTTCGGTCAATTAGAATAGAACGTCCTAGCATCACAGGAAGCTTGTGGGGTTTCATTGCTATGTGCAGGCTTAACACATGTATCCCATCAGCAATGGAAATGACATCCTGTAATGCATGTCTTTTTAGCTAATTCTATTTCCCTAAATTCTTTTACATCATTGAATCTAAAGGTCGTTGGTATTACTGATATATTCCACTTGATTCGAACTACTAACAAGTTAACCACTATATATGCGGATTGCATAATCTTTCATCCTGCAATTCATTTAGATTTTTGAATTGGACTTTTTTATATAAGATTTGATTTACTCTTCTAGAAGCAGTCCATCGGTCAATCTCACTGCATCCATTATACATCGACCTGCCAATATTATGTTGATTAAATACGACGGAATGGATGAAGCAAAAGTAATTATTTAAGTTTGGAAATGCATCCCAGATTACCCCTTCAAAGTCAGAATCCTTGCCACATCCATGGTGATGGGTCATGCTATTTTTAGGTTATGCAACACGATTTGGTTTTCTTTACATTTCCCTTAGACAAACATTTGTTTGCTAACATATGTTTATGTTTTTTATGAATTTTCAAAAATAGTATTGATGTATAATTACATGATGCCTAACAAGGGATTGCGAAATTTTGCGTAGGCTATAATTTGTTGGTAGCATGAATTTTGCCCCCCCCCCCCCCCCAAATTAAAACTTTCACTTTACTATCTTTGTTGCAGGTTATGCTACATTACACTCATCCAGATGTAATTCCTTTTCTCACAATTTGGAACTATGTTGTTCCCGACAACTGTTAGCATAAAAACTTGCAAAAAAATAAAATGGAATCCAACAGATTACCGTATGGATGCTCTTCCCGATAGGTCACCATATAACAACAAAAGTTTTAAGGTATAGCCGACTCATTCTTGCCGCCGCCCCAAGCTATGCATATGAATTGCACATCTACATTTGGTCCTGGTCTTGTCCCAACTAGTGTTGGTGAGTCACGTGATGAATATCAATTGCCCAGTGCATCCACAAGATACTTTTGATTCATATGGTTATGCTTAGTTACATTGACCTGTGTGCATCTCCATCATTTCTATTTGTATGATGCCATGGCACATGTAATTACAAAGTAGGGGAAAATTAGTATCATTACATTTTTTTTGAAAAATTACTGAGCATAAATTAATAAATTAATGGAATGCCTGTACTGATCTGCTTGGTTCCGGCAGAACCCATTGGAGTGTCTATGGCAATGTTCGACTTAAGTCCACAAGGTGAGTTTTACTACATCTGATTTTTATTTTTCATTTAACCCTAATAGAAATGATGAGCTTTCTAGAACCAAGGCTACATGAGAGAGGTCATCAAGTGGAATGGTTTTGACATCAACTAACTAGAACACGGGTCATTTCATACACATCTTCATCTTCTTTGCTGGTAAAAGTAACAAGCTACCGATGTCACCATATTGTGCTTATGTCAGTACTGTTTCTATTTGTACCTTTTTCACTATTTTATATTGAGATATGATCTGTAAGATACTCTTTGCTTTAGTTTCCGTATGTATTTTGCTATTTGTAGACCACTATGTTGCACGCTTCCATCCTGTAAAGTCTCTAGACCATTAATTACTACCTTAGCAGGCAATTTTTTTTACTATGGCAGGCAAATATATTTGTTCTTACGTACAAAAATATACCTTTGAATATGTGGAAGTGGTATACTACATCTTTCTAAGTGATTACAAGTTACTATACTTTTAGATATACACATTGTTCTGCAAAACATAATAACATTCTAACACTGTAATTTTCCATGCATATCAAATTTTCTACAATGCAATTTCCACCTCAATGTATTGTTCACAAGCTTGAGAAAAATTTCTTCTGTATGTATTGTTCACGTTTGCGACAAGCTTGAACAACCCAAGAAAAGTTTCATAATGTCGTCCCATCTGGAGATCTTCGTTTCGTCCCAATTTGTATACCTTTCTAATTCATATGCTTGATCCTACCCCATCCTATGTTTTTTTTCAACTTAAGGATGATTTTTTGAATTTAAAAAGTTTACTTCCATGTAAATTGACAATCTATGCAGTAGAAATTCCTGCAACAACATGTGGGGTCTCCTTCTAGTTAACCAAGTCTACTTGGACTTGTGATTGAAACCATGGCCAACACCTGCAACTACTTACAATTTATTTATATAAAACCCAACCATAGCATTAAGATCTATGGGCCCTCCATTATCCATATGTATCAACTCCTATATTTAAGTATGGTACTCCCTCCATTTTTATATATGAGGCCACAAACTCGTATTACAGGTACCAAGGTAAAATTTAATGTGTGGTTTGCAAGTCAACTTTTCTTTTAGCTTACTGGGATAAGTAGCGGTGTGACCCGCACATTTTCGTGGCTAGATTCAGCTATTACATATTTCATTATGTCTTATTACATCAACATCATATAGATAGAAAATAGCGGAACTAAATTATGCATGATATCGCATATTCAATACTTTTTATTCAGTTATTTTTGGCCATTAGTACTTCTAATTCATTATTGGTGAAGTTCCTTTAGTTTATTGCTACACAACTATCTCTTATTAGAAAGTTCTAATAAGAACACTACTTTATTATTAAGTTCTGGTCTTTAACAATGAAAGATCAAGGGTTGATGACACACTATGCGAAACTATAGCTTTTCTAACAATTTGTTCAGTTCTGGTCTTTACCATCATTTTTTAATAAGTTCACCGATTATGAGTTAAAACTATTCGCGGCACCTCTCTCTCTCTCTCTCTCTCTCTCTCTCTCTCCCCCTCCCTCTCTCCCTCTCTCTCTATATATATATATAAGTACATACTTGGTGTTAATCTACTTTGTCCACTTGTCATAAAAATTACTAAAATATTTATATTTTGCTCACTTGGGCAATCTCATCATAACATGTTTCTCTTTCTGAATGTGTCCATATTTTTTAGCGGAGGAAGCCCTTATGATGACTTATTTAAATAATAATAACCCAACTTTACATCCATGAGGACTTAAACCCACGTAGTGTGGTTGTGCATCCATTTCTCTAACCATGTGTGCTTACTCACATCTTGACCGTGCACATGTTTTTTCTATATTGACTTGTGTATCATTTATTTCTTTTAGATGACTTGTTGCTTAAGAATTTATTGTCCAAGTGACAATAATTATACAATATATATACTCACTTAAACAATATCACAGTGATATAGCATTTGTTTTACCTCGCCTTGAGAATTTCTTGTCCTAGATTTTTACATTCATATACTATTGAACTCTCACTATTATCACTCTTCTCCATCATTTCTACCCGGCCTGGGCATGTCAACTGATCTCTGCTGCATGAATCTGCATGGCGTCTTTTGTGTCAGACTCCAACGCCAAGCCCTGCTGGAGGCTTTTGGTTTATTTACTTTCCGGTTCATGTACATTATGACACCCTTATGTCCTTATCAATCAGTGTCCAGCCCGAATACAATTGGTTTATTGTGCATCTGCCGGACTGTATCTGCACCCATGCATGGATGTTTTTCCTTTTTCTGTGCAATATATACATGTTTGACAAATATGTCCTTTTTAAAAAGAAAGACCACTCTCTCTTTTTTTACACAATTTTATTCTTCTTATAGAACTTGGACTCAACACATCGTTTTGCTATACGCCGGCGGCTGGAAACGGTAGCGCTAAAAGAAAGCTGGTTGGAAGTCGTATATGATATGGAGACATGAATATGAAATTCTTTCTAGCAAATCACAACGGTTTTAATTAAGGCTGGTTGGAAACGTATGGGTTGTGTAGGCACGCGGACGTGTACTTCTTTATAGACAATCTGGGTCGTTCTTTTCGGCTCCTTTTTAATTGTTACATCTGAGCCATCCGTTTTCTATCGTTTTAATAATATAATAGAAGATTAATATGCCGCATGCATGCAAAGAAGGAATAATTGTCTATCATTATGACATGCATGCAAGTATTAAACAAGTTACTAGTACGGGGAAATATAATTAATTTTGGCCTCGATACTGCTAGTGGCTTTGTGTAGATGTAAAATGTATATTACTTAGAGTTCTTGTATAAGTACATGGAGTGAGTAATATTTGTCACTCCGGCCACCCTATGCATAGTTATCTTCAACATATTGCTAAACCTAAAGTGTGATCCACATACCCACACAATCATATGTGGGGCACAAAAGGGCAGAACCATATCATGCGCACATATAATAGATAGCCAACACCATAGGTCAAAATAGAACTACTTCAGCATAATAGAAGCGCAACAAATCATTGGATAATAATTTATCACATCAAATACCACATTTAAGTAGGGGAGTATACCTGTTTATGGATAAGATGGCCACTGTATATATGGATGAAAAACCAACGGATATGGTGGTGAAGTCGATTGAGACGATGGCGGCGATGATGGTTCACCCCGACGACACTATGATGCCGTCAGAAGAAAGGGGCAATCCCGTTCCTTCTTCATCACTGATATTCTCCCTATTGGGGAGATGATTTTCCCCTTGGATCCTTGGAGTTCATGCCCTCCAGAGGGCGAGAGCCCACTCCAAGATTGGATCTCTCCTCTGGGAGACTTCTTCTTGATGCTGAAATCTGAGACCCATCACCATTCTATTCAACACAAGATATCCGTAATTCCAAAAAAAACTAAACAATAGGGCAATTCAACAACTTCTAGACCAAGTTTGCGGCAAAATGACGCGACCAGAGGACGTGCCAACAAACCACGTAGTAGGATCTCATGATCAATGTGTTGACCACATTGGGGGCCACATCGAGGACATGTGCCCCCCCCCCCCCCCAGGTGGATCCGGGACTAATGGGACCTCTTGGGGAATGACACTTGCTGATATAGTTGTTTTTTATTTTTTCCAAGACCAAATAATTCCTTTTTTGCAATATACAATAGACTTGAAAATAGCATCAATACTTCAAATATTATAGATACCTTTGAGAGGTGTCACTTAGCAACCGGGATCTCCGTGATCCTAGAACCTTTGTGGTTTGAAGCCTCCATCAACATGGAGTAGCCTAGCGCCAACTATCTGATTCTCGTGAAACATCATTGAGCTCTTGTCCCTTGTTTGCAATCCCCAATCTCAACTCCATACTTTCGTGTAAGTTTACTATCACGCTTTACTCTTCATGACTTGCATGTGTATGGTGTTTATGGAGACTCTAGCTTAAGCAATTAAGCTTATAATTTCCATGAACTAAAATTAGTATAACTTGTTTTATTAGTTTATTCACACCCTAGACCTACAAAAATCCTATACTAACATACGAATGATATGATGGTAACTGAGGTTTTCCCCGTTGATGTTACATACAAATAAAGGGTATTTGTTAGTCCCACAAGTCGGCAATCAAGAGAAAAGGACAAATGAAATTTATTTTGGTATCGCCAACATGCCACTAGCAAAAGTAAGTCTGTTTGAAAGACCTTTGCCAACTAGACATTTGATGCCAAACAATGTTGGTCGAAAATATCCTTTCTTTTCCGATCGACTTTTTGTGGTAGAAAGTCTTTCCCCCTACCAACATATATGTAGGGATCCTATGTAATAGTGTAGTGCAACGTAACTCACTCCTATTAGTCATAACTAGCGCCATTACACACCTCAAGATAGCTTTTCATTTAGAGATGAAGTGCAAAAAATTATGAATCAGTATGTTATCAAGTTCATGTAAGGTTGGAATTGGAGAACTATACACCTTGGGAGTGTCTTGAGAACGGTTGCTATCCTTAAACTTTAGCTAGACTTATATGTGTGTTCGTGTACGCCTATTCGTGCAACCAAGGCCGTCTCAATTGCTCATGCGAAAGACATAAAAGAATGCAAAGCGGCATGATGGCTACTTGTGTGGTGAAGATGGTTAGGGTTCTAGGATACTAGGCGAGCAAAACTAATGAGATCAACAACTTGAAATTCTGACGACGAGTAAGTGATATGCCAAAACTTATCTACTTTTCCGATCATTTTGCTTATACTTACTCGTCTAATTTTATATTTATGTACAAAAACTTGAAATCCTTTTTTATTTGAAGATTTTTAATCAAATTTTATATTGGTGTAGTTTTCATGTGCGCGGTACTTTGCCAAAAAATAAGGTCAAAAAAGTTTGAGGAGTTCTCATCCAGAGGAACACCACTAGCAAGGAGGGCCCAACCGAGGTGTACACCTCTTGGGGGCTAGCACTGGTCTAGGGCGCGTAGCGAAGTCAAGCGAAGCCCACATACACCCAACTCCCCCATTTCGACTATAAATTTTCTAGGATCTCAAAGTTCACTAAGATTTCTTGTGTATTTTTTCTAGTTTAGAGAGCTACTGCCTTTGTCAACCATTGTCTTATAGGGTACTTCGGAGGTTAATCCCACCTTCAGAGAGGGGAGTTCATCATCATTGACTTCACTAGACCATTCTCCATTATCTTCATCACGTTTTTCCCAATGCATGTATGTGCAATCTGATGCCGGCACATGGGGTGGATGGAAATTGGATGATGCCAATCATGTAATATTCTAAGATTTGAGGGTATTGATCCCTATTATGATTATTGTTCTTGATCTTTCGTTGCTATGACTTTGTTATGCATAAATGCATATTACTAGGTTCTGAATACTTGGTCAACATATGTTATGCAATTTCCCATAAATAAGCATGTTCAACTACATATGGAGTACATGCGTATAAAAGTAAAGAAAAGATGATCTAGGATTATATAATTTCTTTTATCCACTATGTATGACTGATGCCATGCATCCATGTAACTCCCCAATTTCCATTCTCGCGCCTATGTTTATAATGCTGATGATTTCGTTCAATACATGTTATTTGTAGTTGTCAGGTAATTGGTAGTCTTATTTACTTTTTTGCAACCAACAACACTCAAAATCATGTCACTCTGATGGCACTAATAAATTCTCTTCAATAAATATTTGTTTCATGTGTGGTTGAAAATAATACATTAGCTACTAAAGACTTATTAATTCTCTCTCTCTCTCTCTCTCTCTCTCTCTCTCTCTCTCTCTCTCTCTCTCTCTCTCTCTCTCCGACAGCGATAAATACAAATTAGAGTTGCAATACTTCCCAATGCGACTCTTGCGACCCCGTGCACTTGTTGGACATCTACAAAGCACTACAACAAGATTTTCATGTCAATGCTGAGTTGCGGGGTGAAGCTAAAGAAATATCAATGGTGTCAATCTTTTCAATTGATTGGTGTTATTAAATTTTATTAAAATCCTTATGTGGAAACATATGATTAACAATCACGGAGTCATATTTGACCTCCAAACAAAAACCAAGAGTTTGCACTTCTAAGTGCATGCCAAATCGCAAAACTAGAAGTATTTTCGAGAAATTAGACGGGAAAGAAATATTTAAAAAATTGGAGTACATGGTTGTCTTGTGGATTGCCTTTTATGCCATTTGTTTTACAATTTTCACATTCTAGAGAGAGAGAGAGAGAGATGTAGCACAACATAATTTTTTTTACTTATTTGCATTTCATGGTTGCAACAAGTAACAAAGAAAGAATGTTAGGGTTATGGTAGTGGTGTGAGGGGAATGTGCACATGGTAGTGCGGTGTGCCTAGTCTTGGCTTCTCCCACTTTGCTTTCATGTTATAATTTGGTTAGCCTTTATATCTTCCTTTACATTTATGTTTTCCAAGCGTAGTTTATCTAACCGTTTGCTCCACCAATAGAAGATATCACAAGTTTACTAATTTTTAAACTCAAGTTTGGGTGCGAATGCGACTCGAGACTATGACAACTCTACTTGGGTATGAGGGAATGGATAACCTTAACTCATCCGGTTCAAGAAATACCTAGTTAATGCTTATGCGAAAGGTGCCATCGTTATCCATGCACTAGCGATTGTCAAGGTACTTCTCTGGCATTGTTGCTAGGGCTCTTAGCTCTTAGATGTTTCCTTTGAATTCACACTTAGTTTAGTGTATTTTTAATATTCTATCTCTAACCCCCTAACAAAACAATTAGCAAAAATATTTGATGTGGATATGCCTTTTTGTGAATAACAAATGCTACAAAGGATGAAGGAATAGCCACGAGTACACCAATCAAGTCTGACTATGATGCAAAGACAATTGAACGAATATATTGGGTGAATGAGTACTTATCCATGTTACGTGTCTCATATACATTGTCTTGTGGGAATTGTGGATCTGGTGAACACATGAACTATCAATGTAAGTATGGGTTTGATCCATAATAGAAACCTATAACTCTTGGGATAAAAACAATGCTAGTATGGAGGTCATAGAATTCATACTTTTCACGGTTGCAAGTGAGATGCTACATCGAATAATAAAGATTAACATGGAAACCATCTTACTTGACAGGATTAACATGGTAGTACAACCCATCCATGAGTTTTGCTTGGATAATATTTGTGACAAGTCAATAATGCTCAACATTTGTGTTGGTACTGAGTTGTGGGAAGAAGCTTAAAAAATACTGATGTTGTCAATTTTTTAAAAATTGACTGGTATCAATACATTTTTTTTGAAAGCACTATGTTAACTTGAAGAGGATGAGCACTAAATCCTTGGTATCACGTGACACACGGGTTGGATGCGTCTTTCTAACTGAAATCGGGAGATGGAACTTCCTAAGTGTGTTTGACACGAGAAAAATCTTATTTGTAATTCATCCATCGCCACTGCATTTCAACTAGGGGAGAGAGAGAGAGAGAGAGGGAGGGAGGGAGAGAGAGAGAGAGTGCAGGACTTCACATTTTACTTATTTGACACAAGTTCTTATTTATTTACATAAAATAAGTGAGGCTCTGCTCTTATTTTTTATTAAGGCGGCTAGCATATTATTTACTACTTTATTACTATAAGACAGCCATCAAGTCTAGTCTTATTTTTGTTTTAGTTTATTGAGCCAGGAAAGCTACTCTTTCTAAACTAAATTTATTCTGTTTTATTAAGCAAACAAGCCTACTCTTTCTACCCTAAATTTATTTTATTTGATTATAAGCCGGCAGGCCTACTACTCTTTCTACCCTAAATTTATTTTTATTCTAGTACTTATTAAGCCGGCAAGGTAATACTAATGAGTACTAGTAGTAATTTATTCTGGAACGCATGCATGGATAGTCGAAATTCGGAGTGGAAGTTGGTGGGTGCTTCATTCACTTGCGGCCAAAGTCAAAGGTGCCGCTTGCTTTGGGGTGCGAGATACCGGAGCAAAACGTGCAATTGTTTGTTGACCAAGCTGCATGCAAAATTGCAAATAACCAAGTGTGTCAATATATATATGCATACGCAATATGTATGGGCGCGCAAAGAGAGAAAGGAACCAGGATTACGTACTGGATGGCCCTCCTAGCATGACACAGTGCTGCACCGACTTCGGGGGGCCGTCGCCGAGGACCTCGGCGAAGAAGAGTCGTGTCCCGTGGGACCCCGCATCGGCCCTGAAGTTGACATGGAAGCAGAGCCGGTTGTCGCCGGCGTCCACCCACCGGCAGGAGAAGGCGTGGCTGTCCACCGGGTCCAGATCCGTGAGATCAACATCCTATATAACGTAATCATTAAGCCAAGATTGATCATCAGTACGTAGTTAAGATGGGAGCAAAGAAGAAGAAGAAGAAGGAGATGAAGTAACTAATGCAGAATACATGATTTTCGCTGTAGTGCTCGGCTGCGAGCCTGGTGCAGCGCTCCGTCTGGCTCTCACCTCTAGACGCCATTACCTAAGCTAGCTAGCTACCTGTTGTGGTGTGGTGTGCTTTAGTGCGGTTGCTTGTGATGCGAGATGGATCAGTGCAACAAGTATGTATATATGCCCATACGGGTGAGAAGGTGAATTGACCCATCATCACGAGTGTATGATCGATTGAGGTGCGTTCGATTTGTGTGACTTTTCTTTCACCTATCATCATGCAATGCAGGTGCATTCGATGTGTTAGCCCGTCAAAGACAGAAGCAATATGCATGTCCAAAGCATGCATCGGTCATGCCCGCCGGTCAGCCACGCTTCAGCGCTCATGCAATCATGCTGCTACCTCTCAAGAGCATGATCCGTCATGCCCCCAGTATGTGTGTGTGTGAGTTTGAGATGCAACCCCGGCAATGAAACTGTTATTGTAGGAAGCAAGCAATAAGTTTGCCCTCAAAATATTATTAATCCCTCCGATCCATGTTACTAGAGAAATTCGTATCTAAACAAATCTAAGACAAGTAATATGGATCGGAGGAAGTATTATCATCACCATTATTATTATTATTATTATTATTATTATTATTATTATTATTATTATTGTTATCTACTACCACTATAAAAGAAAGAGAGGGGCAGATCCAAACAATTTTATCCGTCCATCTATAATATCTGATGGCCCATAATCCTCCCGTGTTTAACACAACAAGCCACGCATTAAGCCACTAATCCATCGATAGCTAATCTGACCCGCCGTTAAAAAAACGCTGCCCGCACACGACCGCACGACCTCTCCCCTCCTTCCCGCACGACCCCTCTCGCCTCCTCTCTCCGCACGTCTCTCGCCCCTCCTCGACCTCTCTCGCCCGATCCTCCTCCTCCCGTGCCGTTCGCCGCCCCGTCGTTCCTCTCGCAGCCTCGCGCCGCCAGTCGCCGCGCCCGGAGCCGCCTCCCGCGGCCGCGCCCTTCGTTGCCAGTGGCCGCACACGTCGCCCCGGGAACCGCCCCGCCGGCCCTTTGCCGCCTCCCGCAGGCGCGCCCGTCGCCCCGGGAGCCGCCCGCCAGGCCCTTCACCACGGGAGCCGCCCCCGAGCCCGTCCGTCGCGCCCGAGCCGCCATGGGAGCCCCTTTGCCGCGGGAGCCGCCGCCGAGCCCGTCCATCGCGCCCGAGCCGCCGCCTGGCGCGGGCAAGGGTGCTCGCGACGCGACGAATCGTCCACGTCGGCCCCTCACCGATCTGTGCCGGCTTTTGCATCGCCATGCCGCCGTCTTCATCGACCTCTCACTGTCTCATTGCGTACTGTTATGGGCGGCCGGTGAACAAACCCACCTACTGTCATATCCGTCTCAAGATTGAACGCACCTCACCTATCCTTCGTTTCACAGGTCAGCCCCCAATTTGTTGTGCCACCATCCCTGTCACTGGTACAGCAGATCCATTCTGGGTTTTTTTTTCACATTTGAGAGAAGATGAATAAGTAACAAATCTGTGTCCAGATTATCTTCAGTTCGTGCTATTTATCCATCAGTTTGTCATAATCATGTTTTGACCCCAGAGACCCATAACCCAATGTGTTTATGTATTTGTGGTTCAAGAGATGAACAAATGTGCTCCTGTCTGATCTATATTTGTGAAAAACATGTTTTTGTTTGGTCATGCAGCCCTTCAGGTTTTATTCATCTCTGTGATACAAACTTCACCACATTGGAGCTGAGACGATGCGTGCGATGTAGCCTTTGTTCATACTTGAATCGAATGCTCACGAGCTTTGGTGGTTGATATTTAGCTGGATGTTGTAGAAATTGTAGGATGCCTAGAATTATGTGTTGTATTGATCTGACCCTTGTGTAGGGTATATATAGGAGTACAAGAGGGGTAGAAACTTGGAGTACAAGACAGGTTACATGTGGTTTAAACTAATTCTATCTTTATCTCCTTATCTTTAACTTAAACCCAATTATATTTCTAACATTCCCCCTCAGTCGTAGCGGGAGTGAAGCGGATGAGTACGACTGGATTTGAAGTCTTGCGCTTTCGTCGTCTTCTCTGCCGCGCCATCATCAACTGCGTCTCTGATGGGTTGGCACCTAGGGGACTGCGTCCCCTTCTGGTGCCTTCATGCCTTCTCCTCTATTCCCTCTCGCGGTCACAGCGGGGGTGTCATGGACGCAAGTGACGAGACGGACGCTGTTGACTGGAGTTGTTGCCGATGAGTTGCTGTAGATGTAGCCATTAATGTTGAGGTAGCCAATCATGGTGATGTAGCCGTGGTCGAGGTAGTCGTGGTCGATGGTGTAGTCGTCGTGGATGATGAAGCCGCATAAAGCCGGAGGCGCAAAAAAAATGCACTATGACGGAGCTGCAGATGTGGACGATGCACCTTGCGGATGTCAGAGGGTGCCGTCGGCGATGAGTCCACCGGTTTTGCCAAGACCGGAGGAAGCCCATCGAGCACACATCGGTTTTGCCAGAACCGTGCGGCCGTGTAGGGTCGTCACTGTAGTGACGCCGTGTCGATGCAGTCGGGCCGTCGTGGATGACGTGGTCGATGCCGCCGTCATGACGCGGTCATTGCCTTCGTCGTGGTCGCGTCTTGCAGAAAATTCTGTCAGAGGACGCTAGGTGTACATCTTGTGGACAAGGTGGCGGCGGTGTGTTGATGAAGATGTTGGTGAAGACCACGTTGATGAAGCCTTGGCAATGAAGTGTCCGCAATAACGTTACAGTGGCAATGTCGACGATGATGCGTCGCTTGAAGGTGTCCCTCCGCGGCTGAAGTGTCGATGTCGTGCCGTCCTGAAGAAGTATGTTGGCTCGGCGTAGTCGTACAGCTCGATGACGTTTGGTGTATTGCGTCGGTGCAGAAGGTTAAATCAATGTAGATGTCAATGCAGTTGCAGCATGCCAGCTCGGTGTAGACTACTGCTTGACGGCGCGTCCGTGAGATGCTAGAATCGTGTGGGTCTACGAAGCTGGAGACGCGTGGAGCGGGGTCCCGATGAAGCTTGATGCCGATGTCGTCCGGTTGGAGCTCGATTGTAGCATTCTCATGGACCCAGGCATGAATGCGCCTGCGTGCATGGAGTTGATGTTGCTGCAGTCATCGTGCTGAGTTGTCCTCAAGCCGATGGAGACTCGATGTGTAGCGCCTCGATCCTGCCCTGCGCCCATGCGCGCGATCCTTGCAGGTCAATGCAGGAGGATGCGAGCGCGGTGACTGCGTCATCCACAGGAGGGAGTCCTTGCTTGCTGGGTTGATGAAGCCTTTTCAGATATTTCACTACGGACTACATATAGATCAAAATCAGTGAATCTACAGTCTAAAATAGTGTATATATATCTTTACTACTATTGAACAATTAAACATATTCACCACTAAGTACGTCCAGCCTAACGTACACGTAACAACACAGATCAATAGGACCACTTAACTTGATCTAACCGTTAAGATTATACTAACTCCTCATCCGAAAGTGCGTTTAGTAAATTAATCTGGCGGACGAGAACTCTGCCGAACCAAATGAGTTGTCCCGCGCTCCACGTCCACCCCCATACATCGCTACCTTAATCCAAGGAAAAAATACAACCCGATCTCAAACAGATACCAAGCAAGCGATGCGGTCAACGCCGCCGCTCGGCGGCAGCTGGATGCAGGGAACGGTGATGAGCGTGGACTCCGGTGGGGCTGGCGTGGATCTGGCGGATGTTAGCCGGATGGGTCGACGACGGGCGGCTCCGGCGGGGCTGGCATGGATCTGGCGGATGGCAGCCGGATGGGTCGATGACGGGCGGCTCCGGCGAGTCGGAGGGACGCCGGTGGCGGCTGACCACTTCCCTGGCTAGCTGCGTGTTAGACGTATTAGGGTTTGGAACAATGCTCGATACCCTTGGTGGGTACGGCTGTCATATATTTATAAGAGGGAACCGTACAAATACAAGTTATGTTACAACACGTATATCAACATATACTTAGTCTAGCACCCTCCCTCAATCTTAACTATGTCTTGAAACACTCAGGAGGTTAAGATTGCTACGACATCCTTCGAAAGAAGGCAAGGGCAAGGGTTTAGTAAAAATATCAGCAAGCTGATCCTTCGAAGAGACAAACTTAATCTGAAGGAGCTTCTGAGCAACACGTTCCCTCACAAAATGATAGTCAACTTCATTGTGCTTTGTTCTGGCATGAAATACTGGATTGGATGAAAGATATGTGGCACCAATGTTATCACATCAAAGGACGGGCGGCTGACTCGGGGAGACCTTCAACTCTCGAAGCAATGACTCCACCCATATGATTTCAGCTGTGGCATTAGCAACAGCTTTGTACTCAGCTTCAGTACTACTGCGAGACACCATAGCTTGCTTGCGAGCTTGCCAGGCGATCAAGTTAGGACCAAAGAACACAGCATGCCCCCCCGTGGATCGCCGATCATCAGGACTACCAGCCCAATCGGCATCAGAAAATGCTGAAATCAGTCCAGAACGTGCAGGCTGAAAATGAAGACCATATGAACCAGTGTGACGAACATAGCGCAAGATGCACTTAACAGCAGACCAGTGAGAATCACGTGGTGCATGAAGGTACTGACACACACGGTTAACAGCAAAAGATATGTCTGGTCGAGTTACGAGCAAGTACTGCAGCCCTCCAACAATACTGCGATACTCCGTGGCATCCTCAGGAGAAAGCAAGTCACCATCAAAAGCCGTCAACTTGTCGGTGGCAGACATAGGAGTCGTGGCGGTCTTGCATTGCAACATACCAGCACGACGTAGAAGATCCTGAGAGTACTTCCTCTAAGTAAGGGTCGGACCACCATCAGAATGAAATACCTCTAGTCCCAGAAAGTAATGGAGCCTACCAAGATCTTTAATGGCAAACTCAGCACTGAGAGAGGACACAAGCCGATTCGTAGCAGCAGCGGATGAACTGACAAGAATGATATCATCAATGTAAACCAGAATGTACATAGTCACCTCCGGCCGCTGAAGAATAAACAGAGATGTATCCGCTGTAGAAGGCATAAAACCATGCGCACGAAGAGCAGCTCCAAGACGCGCATGCCACGCACGAGGGGCCTGCTTGAGACCATAAAGAGCCTTGTCAAGGCGACACAAGTGATGCGGCTGATCAGGATCAACAAACCCAGGCGGCTGACGCATATAAACCTCCTCTTCCAGAACTCCATGGAGAAAAGCATTCTGAACGTCAAGTTGTCGAAGCGACCATCCTCGAGTAACAGCCAAGGAAAGAAGAACACGAATGGTAGTTGGTTTAATAACAGGACTGAACGTGTCTTCATAATCAATGCCATACTGTTGTTTGAATCCCTTTGCGACCAGGCGTGCCTTGCACCTCTCAATGGAGCCATCAGCATGTTTCTTTACCTTGAACACCCATTTGGAGTCAATGACATTGACACCGAACGGCGGTGGAACCAGACGCCAAGTGTTGTTTTTCTGAAGAGCCTGAATCTCCTCGTCCACACGCCTCGCAGTGAAGGCGCTTCCGACCAGCCGATGGAGGAGCCGGGGCGGATGGACGGGGTTGGTTGCCCGTGGGAGGCGGCGGCTTCTGCTTGGCACCACGGGCACCTCCGCGAAGAGCAGCGTTCGCAGAGGGGCCCTCCGTGTAGACTCCGACAGAGCGGCGAGCAGCGAGCCGCTGCTCCGTGTTAAGGAGGCGGGCATAGAGATCACGAGGTGGCATCGGCGTGTCACGTCCATTGATGTTTTCCACCAGAGAGTCATAGTCCTCGTCGAGTCCATTGAGAATGAATGAAGTAAACTCCTCATCACGGAGTGGCTTCCCAATGGAGGACTTTGTATCAGCCAAGCTTTTCACTTTGTTGAAGAAGGCGGTGACAGAGAGATCATTCTTCTTGACCTCACCCAGCTGGTTGCGAATGGCAGACGAGCGTGCCAAGGACTGTGAGGAGAAACTGGAGTCAAGCGTGGTCCATGCATCCCTCGATGTAGCGGCAAAAACCACCATGCCAGCCACAGATGGAGTGAGCGAAGACTGAATAGCACCCAGGATGGCCTGATCTTGAGCAGTCCATCGACGATGAGCAGGATTGGGGACCATGACAGAGCCACCATGGGGCGAAGGTACCGGAACCATAGCCGGAGGACACGGCAGGGAGCCATCAACGTACCCCTCAAGGTAGTGGCTGCGCATCAGCGGCAATACTTGGGCGCGCCACAGGAGGTAGTTATCAGCAGAAAGCTTCACCGTCACTAGATGAGCGAAGTGAAACGGCCCTGGTTCGGTCATCGGCGCAGAGGGCGGCAGATCAGGCGGCGAGACAACACTGTACGGGACGAGTGCATCGGCCGATGGTTGATGACGATGACCGTAAGCCGCCGACGGGTGCACACGATACGGGAGTGCAGGGGAGGCGGCGTATGTTGGGGCGGCCGCGTGAGGCGTCGAGGCAGCACCCGCATACGGCGCGTACGCCGCAGCGGAGGGCGCGACGTAGGACGGGGGGTACGGGCCCCCGTACGGCACCTGGTAGGCGCCATAGGGCCCCGACGCCGCGGGTGCATCGCGGTGATGAGCCGGAGCCGGGGGGCCACCGTAGGTCGCCCGCCCGGAGGCGTCGTAGGAGAGGCGGAAGGATGAGACCCCGCGATCGGAGGCGCGCCGTGCGACGGGATCGGATCGCCCGCGATCGGCACGGCAGGAGACAGCGGTGGCGGCATCACAGACGAGCGAGGCGCGGGAGGATGAGACCCCGCGGGAGCAGAACGGGCCCAGGCAAGCGGGGGAGACGCGAGGAACGGCGACTCCATGGCCAGGGCGGAGTGAGGCGGCGCGGCGGCGGGAGCCGGCGCGACGGATGCAGAGGCGGAAGCGTGACGCGGATCGAACGCGTCGTCTGATACCATGTTAGACGTATTAGGGTTTGGAACAATGCTCGATACCCTTGGTGGGTACGGCTGTCATATATTTATAAGAGGGAACCGTACAAATACAAGTTATGTTACAACACGTATATCAACATATATTTAGTCTAACACTGCGGTTCCAGGGAGAGAGAGCTTCGAAGGCAAGGAGCTAGAGACGAACAGAAGGAAGGGAGATGAGGAAAGGCAGGGGCGCGGCCGGTGGCCTCGACGGTGAACCTCCGGTGGCGACAGTCTCCGGCGAGAGGCGACGCATGGCACTGATGCGAGCCTACGGGGCGATGACTGCTTTGATCTGCGGGACATCCCCTCGCTCTGAGACGGCTTCCGGCGGCGGACTAAGGTCAACAACCCCACAACGGCGTCCTCATGGAGGCCAATGACCAGACTCCACTCGCCCTCTCATCGGAGCCATCATGGAAGACCAAGGTTGCCGTCCCACGACAGCATGCGTACAGTGGCTTGACTAGATTTCTGGCTTAGATATTGCACTACTAGCTTAACTTATTAGGAAGTGCTGATCACAGGTGTGTCGATCTTGATCATCTAATTCATTGCCGTCATATTAGCAAAGTGCTGATCGTCTCATACGCACGAGGCTTTGCAGCTAGATAAAAAAGATCGAAAGCAGACAGACGTATTGGGAAGTGTTGGTACTGTGGAAGACCCAATAAGATTAGTCACCGATCTTATTGAAGCAGAAGACGCAGCAGGCAGTGTGGGTCATGACTCACAAGTTCAAGGCATTTGAGGTATAGATCACAATATCATTTTTGTTTTCTTCGATAATTTGGTGGTTAGTGGTGTTGCCACACGACCAAGTTCACATATATCATTTTTCTTCGTTTCAACTATTCTAGATTCTCTTATTTGTTTATTCCTTTTTCTGTGAAATTCATTCTTTTTTTCCTTGTGTGTGCATGGATCTACCAGGAAACAAATGGTGAGTGATCCTCTGTCAACCTCATTCCTCCTTGTCCCTTGTTCGGTGGATTAGTATTTTCCTGTCAACGTGTTTATGCACTTTCTTTCTTTTAGCTCAAACATATATGATGAGTCCTTTCATGCACTTTTTTTTACAACACTCTAATGTGTCTGACATGATCAGATGATTTTCTGGTTACATGGAGAATAGAATACATATCAACCATGGAGGCCAGTTTTTACTGGAATTTTCTTGTGGCCATCAGGATGTTTGTGTAGGTCTGCTCTGCAACACGGCTGAACATTATGTTTTTTTCGGTTAAGCATTATTGTTACTATGTATGTAAATGTAGCTTGGAAGACAAAGGAAGCACAACAAATGGAGGCGTCCTGTTTAATCCACCCTCCCTTACGTAATTGATCTTGAACCTTTTTTATTAAACTGCTATGTAGCAGTGGGGCCTATCTGCCTCTCAAAAATGAGATGGGCATCAAATGATATTATGAAAATAAGTTTTCCAGGAAAAGAGTATCTCAATGAACACCAGTGCGTCTTGCTAATTTTAAGTTTGCTTCAACATCAAACTCAGATTCGCAAAGCTATCAACTATTACATGTCAAAGTTATGACAAGTATGAAGTATGGCAATCATATCGAGAAGGATGTTACTCCCCAGTCTTCGGTATCTAAACAGCTCCTATGTGCTGGTAGCAAAGGCAACAATTCAAGTATTAAATTAACATAAAGAACTAAGGGAGAAGCGTCCATTTGAAAAGCTCAAAGTCATCGGTTCACATTGGTGTGTTTATATCAAAGATTCAATGGAAAAGAAGGTTAGCTTTGTTGACCATCTTGACTACATTTTCGTTGTTTCTTATTAGTCCTGAGATGTAGATATACTGGTAATCATTCTTCACCCCTTACGACTGTGTGATTATCATATTGTATTGTCTTGTGTTACAAAATGTTTTTGAAACATAATTCCTGCCCATCATTTGTTCAAAATTGGAAGTATATAAGGAAGATCAGAAATCATATATATTAAGATGGTAATGAGAAATTTTCTTGCTAAGAATATAACGTGCGTTGCACGTGCAGACTTACTAGTATCTGAAGTTGTCGTTGGTGTTATAGTAGTAGTAGTAGTTGTTGTAACAGGAAACACGTTTGGCGCAAGCTCCATAGAGCTTAGTTATTTTGAAATGTTAAAGAGCCACATCTAAATTTTTATAAAATTATGGAATCAATTACACACTCACATATATATGTGTAACACATGTGTGAAAATCTTCATGAGAAAATACAGTGACCCGCGAGCTACACAAAAAAGTAAATCGCAATTTGGCAGTTTTGTGTATCTTACATGTTATTGTATTTTCTGATTACAATTTTCACACATTTAGTATATATCCATATGTAAATGTGTATTTTTCAGATTTGTTTAAAACTTTGAAATGTAATCTTTCAATCAAAAGGCTGACCACTATTACCACCACCAGAGAAATGATTTTTTGGCTGACGAGCACCTTGGGTCTCGGTATGCCTCATGATGAGCCACTCGGGAATTTCCTCAGCACACTAAACGCAGAATACAAAACCGAATTCATGGGCAGTCGATGGCTTTAAATGCTTTATACTATTATGTTGATTTATGATTATTTAACGTCGGCTAATAATCATGGAAAACCCTATTTGCCGCTCATTGCGGCGTTTGTCGCCCGAATGCACATGCGAGCGAACCAGCAAGAGTAAGTGAGCTGCCCATTTAATGGTATGCAAAGGCATTCCAGTTCTGGCTACCCACTTGGAAACCTTTTAGTAGGTTCCTAAACATGTTTTTTGTTTATTTTGGAATTTATTTATTGTTTCTTATTTTTATTTTTATTTCTTCTGCTTCTTTCTTTTTCTTTTTTCAAGTTTCACAAATTTCAATTATTTTACAACTTCTAAACGTTCACTTTTTTCCAAAAAATCAATTTCAAAAACTGTTTGAAAAATTGAAGAAATGTTCATGTTTTCAAATAACATTCAACATCTGGAAATTGTTGATAAAATTCAAAAAAATCGGTCTTTCAAAGAACTTCAATTTTTCAAAAATTCTACATGTTTTCATTTTTTGTATTTTTAAAAAATGTTCACAAATTCAGAAAATGTTCTCATTTTCCAAAATTGTTTGAGTTTTCAAGAAAACTTCCAAATTTTAAAAATTGTGTTTTCTAAAAATATCCACGTTTCGAAAATTATTCGCTATAGTCTGTTTCACTAGAGTGGGGAGTATATGAGCTCCCAATAATCAGTGCCTCTAACTTTGCATCTCTACTTAGAGCATCTCCAGCCGTTGGCCCCCCAGGGGGCGCGTAAAATCGCCGCATGGGGGCGAGCCGGCGCTTAAAATCGGCATGGAGGCGAGTGGGTTCCCAGCCGCTGACCCCAGGGCTGCCCCCCAGACACCGTTTATGTTTTTAGAAAAAAGGTACTCGGCAAAGTTCGGCAAATTGGACAACTTATTCGGCTAAAATTCGGCGAACTCGCATTAATTCGACATATTCGATATTACATACCAAAGTTATTTAAAAAAAGGGCCTCAACTACAACTTAAGGGCCGAAAAAGTCATTGAGCGCGGCGAAGTCGCCGACGTCGCCGCCATCCTCGCCGTCGTCGTTGGCGGCCTTCTCCTCCTTGACGCGGCCGCCCCTGTTGGACCCCTGCCCGGCGTCACCCTGGCGGACCGGTGGTGGCGGCGGCGCGTCGTCATCGCTGTCATCGAGGACGATGATGCCTCCCTCGTCGACGCACCGGTGCCGAGCTTCGAACTGTTCTAGGGCGCGGCGCTGGCGCTCCATTTCCATGCGCGCCCATTTCAGGGCGGCCGTGTCATCAAGCTCCTTGTCGGCGATCCCGGGCTCCAGTCTTCACAGCGGCGTGCCCCGGCTCCGTTTTCACGGCGGTGAGCCCCGGCTCCGTCTTCGGTTTGACGTAGAGCATAGGAGCCGAGGAGGAGGCGCGCCAGCCACCCTCATTGATGAGGATGCCGGTGCTGCGGCTGCGCCGACCGAGCGGCGTCTTCGATGCGGGCTCGGCCTTGAAGCCGAACATTGTGGCGAGCCGGAAGAATGCGAAGAAGAGCGGGAGGAGTGAGAGGAGGAAGTCGAGGAGGAGCCGAACCTCCTGGGCATCCATTGTCCGGCGCTCCGGCGGGGGACCGGGGCGGCCGCCGTGGCAGGGTATGCCAGCGGCGGGTCATTGCCGTCCTCGAGGTACTCCAGCACGTCGTGGAGCGTGCGGCCGGGGGCGCCTCAGCATACGCGGTGCCCCTCGTTGTTCTTGACGCCGCCACCACCGGCGCCCCGTTGGTGGACGCCAGCCTCTGCTCCTGGCGGTGCTGGAAGTACGCCGCCCACGACGCGTGGTTGTCGGTGCCATACTGGGGGAGGGTGCGCTTCTCCTCTGTAAGGGAGGCTCGCACGTGGTCGACCTCGGCGGCGAAGATGGCGGGGCTTGCCTTGACGTCAGGCATCGGGGAAATGGGGACGCCCCCGTTGCTGAGCCTCCACCCCCGTTGTCCCGGCGCGCATGTCTGGTGGCGCCTAGATGTTTGCCTCGAAGAGCAGGCATTCCTCCCACTCGTGAAGCGAGCGGCGGCCGAAGCCGTTGGCCGCCGCCGCGTCGCTTGGGAATCGCGTGGCCATCGGCCTTAGAAGAGAGGGAGAGGGGATGGAAGAATCCTCGGCGGGTGGCTGCACACGCGGGGAGAGGCAAAGCTCGGCGGCGGTCGGCGGGCGACTGTGGGCTGGTGTGGCCAAAGGTGAGGAAGGCCACTGGTTTATATAGCCCCGCGCCGTATGTACGCGTGGTGGGAGGGGAGGCTTCGCCGTGCCGCCAGTGACGCGCCGCCCGTGATGAGGAATCAATGGCAAGGCTGACCGGCGGCAGCCCCTTGCCATTGATTCCACGCGGGAAACCGAGGCGTTCCGACAACGACGAGGTGCGTGTCGCTGACTCGACGGGCTCGCGGCTCTTTCGCGCCAAAACCGCTCGCCCCGGCGGCCTGGGTCCGCCGACGCTAATTTCGGCCCAAGCCAGCGAAAAACGGGCTCCTGGGGGCGCGACTCGGCCGTTTCTTCGGTGCCGGCGCGAAAAAATCGTCTGGGGGGGCCGTGTTGGGGGCGCGGCTGGAGATGCTCTTAGTTTTCTAATGGAACGAGGATGCCGTCACATTTGTGCTTTATATCTGAATGACTCATGTGTTTGTGTACAAGCATCATTGATATATCCTAAGCATAGTTCATACAAACTTACTTTTGAAATATGAGAGAGGGGAGGAGATGCGGCTATTCTAAACCTGCACTCAGATGAGCCAGGGTGTGAATAGTAAATTTGTTTTAAATTGCAATATATATATATATATATATATATATATATATATATATATATATATATATATATATATATATATATATGCAAAAACAATTGTGGTGCAAGCTGCTCATGTGCGTGATGCTTGTGCAAAATTTGGTTTATTTTCAATTACACCTAACCATCGGTGCTTCCCTCGCTTTTCCTTCAATTTCTATGTGTTATCCCCAATATTGGTTATCCCGGGGCTATCGTCTTCTCCATTGTCCACCTCAGAACACCCCTCTACTTTCTCTCTCGGTAGGAAGCAGGAGGGGCTTTCCTCGCAGCTTGTTTGTAATTTGTTGTTTTGCATCGCCTTTGTGATGTATGCCTCCACGGTTTAACCATGCATGGAAACGTTGGTCCTGGTGTGCCGGTCCCACCAATCAAATTCGTTGTTAAAACGAACTAATCTGTGTTTTGATACTATGCATCACTACCCTGTTTACTATAGTGGTGAATTTTTTTTATGAACGAAATGACAAAGTAGTAGGTTTGTGATAACATGGTAATAAATATTGGTTCTGTGTAACTTACGCACGTGTCCTAGATTGTACCATGAGGCCATAGGCAAAACCTGGATGTTGATATTTCTGTAGGAACCGATGCCATACCCAAAGCATCCCAACCTCCTCTCCACAATCTGAAGAGCTCCCTCGTCCCTAAATTATTTTTTTGCGGGTGCCCTCGTCCCTAAATCTAGCTTCAATGTCGTGTGCCGTGGCCTGCATTGATACCTAAATCAACATGTCCGCATCAGTAGCATCCGCACTCGAGGTAGCACATCAGACCGCAAGGCGCCGAAATCATCGCGGACAAATTAATTTCGCGCTGATCCAACATGTAGCAGCGAGAAGAGCGTGAGGGAGCACAGCGACCAACGTCCTACTCGGGGTGTAGTGGTTGTTGAAATTGCGGCGCACGAGCGGCTTCAAGTTGCGTGCAAGGCAATGGCCGTAGCAAGGGGGATTGCTAAAGCAGAGGTGCGCCGGCGATGGCGACGAATGGGTGATGGCAGAGGCAGCAAGGTGGAGGCGGCGGCCCAAAGATGAAGAGATCGGGGAACAACGCGCCATGATCCAACTACCTCTGCCTCTATATCGCTTTCCTCATCCTTCTCCCACCATGCCCGAGCATGCGCCGTAGTGGTCGGGCGAGACAACAAGACGACGGGATAGTGAGGAGCTAATGGCTGCGAGAGGGAGAGAAGAGAAAGAGGCGAGGAGAAGATTGGTGGGGAAGGGTTCTCGCGAGGAACGAAACAATAGTGGTTGTTCGGATCCATCTAAAGAAGTCTCCGGAGTGAACAAATATATACATCGCAAGGACAAACCAGCCCACAGGTAGAGGAAAATGTTGGTGTCGTACAAACACACCAAACCAAAATAGTACTCGCTAACTCGCTGAAACGGCAGTGGGCAAACAACAAACCGGGGAAGACAAAACCGGTAAAAAAAAAAATAGGTCAAAGGCACCAGCAAAACCACTTCCACGTGTCGCCTGCGGGCACACTACATGTAACCTGCTGCTGGGAGGGGGCATCGCCAAGGATCTCCGTGAAGAAGAACCTTACCCCGTGGTGCCCAGCTTCCGGCCTGAAGTTGACATGGAAACAGAGCCGGACATCGTCGAAGGCATCCACCCAACGGCAGGAGAAGGTGTGGTTGTTCACCGGATCCAAATCCTTGAGAATAGCACCCTGCGGACGGACGTAGGACGTACGTAGTTAAGATCAGTCATGGACGGAGCTAGACGAGGACATGGGTGGACAGATGTGCACCCATATTTCTTTTCAAAACGATTATATAGGTACATCGTTAAACCGTATGGTTTAAAAAATAATTTGTTAAATTTGTACATTGTTTATCCCTCACATATAGTTTATTAAATATATTGTCAAGTTTGTACACGAGTGCTCCAAAAAAAGTATATTATACTCTAGAATTTTCTATAGATATATTTTTCTAATCATATAATAAACCACTATTACAATATTTGTGAAACCATATGTTTTATAGATATCTAACATACATATGTATGAACTACATAAATTACACAAGTATGGATTTTTTTTATGAAAAAGAAATTAAATTCAGCGCAACACTTAAGTATTTTTGAATAATGTACGTTACAACATATAACAAATAATTAAATAATATTTTCAAATATGCCAAATAAGCAATGAAAAAATGTATACTTATTCCCATAAAAAATGTATCTTAACACAATAGTGTATTAAGTATACAATTTTAATATAAAATATGTATATATCAAGAGGAGCGGGGCAATAGGGGAAACTGAAATTTGAGATTCGAAATAAAATTTGGACGCTTGTACACCCAAAATTGAAATGCCGACTCCGCCATTAAACTCAATGATTTTTAAGCTGCTTCTTTAAGAGAAACTAAATGGATGAAGTAATTAGGGATTACATTAGCTGTGTTGTAGTGCATGGCTGCAAGACTAGTGCCGATGTGCATTTGGTTGTCATACTGGGGGGCATCACCGAGGATCTCCGCGAAGAAGAATCTTACCCCGTGGTGCCCAGCTTACGGTCTGAAGTTGACGTGGAAACAGAGGCGGACATCGTTGGCGGCATCCACCCAGCGGCAGGAAGGCGTGATTGTTCACCGGAGAAGACCTAGTAAAGATTAGTCACGGATGGAATTATATGAAGACATGAGTGTACAGATGTGCACACATCATTTCTTTTCAAAAACGAGTATTTTGTTATATTTCTACATTATTTATCACTCGCACATGGTTTATTAAATATATTGTCAAATTTGTACACAGGTGCTCCAAAACCTAGTATATTATACTATAGAATTTTGTATAGATATATTTTTAATCATATAATAGAATAACTATTACAATATTCGTGAAACCATATGTTCAGAGATATCTAACATACATATGTATAAACTACATAAATTACACAAGTATAAAAAATACAAAAAAATGTTACAAAGCAGAAATTAAATTTGGTGCAACACTTAATTATTTTTCAATAATATACATTACAACATATAACAATTAATTAAATAATATTGTCAAATATACCAAATAAGTAATGAAAAAATATACTCCTTCCCATAAAAAATGTATCCTTAACATAGTATTATATTAAGTATAAAATTTTAATATAAAATATGTATATATCAAGAGGAGAGGGCAATAGGGGAAAATGAAATTTGTGACTAAAAAAATTGGACATTTGTACACCCAAAATTGAAATGTTGGCTCTGCCATTAAGGTCAATGATTTTTAATCTGCTTGTATGATAGAAATTAGATGGATGAATTAATTAGGTATTACATGAGTTGTGTTGTAGTACATGGCTGAAAGCCTAGTGCAGACATGCATCTGGCTGTCATCGTGATATATGCATTACTGCTCCCTGATCTGCGAGGAGTGGTTCTTTGCCCTCCAGTTCGTGTACCGATTGGCAAACCGCCTCCACTAGTCATCGCTATAGTCACGTCTAGCCTCCATTATCTTCTTTTTTTTGCAAAGGAGGATATCCCCCCTCCCTGCATCCGGGCCCAGCCACCATTGGCTAGTTAGCTGCCGGTAACTTGGATGGATAGATGGATGAACAAGTGTACTTGCTAGCAACTTGTGATGTGAAAGTTTAGTCCATACATCTCATCTCTGTATATATATGGTGTAAAACAAAGGGTTTAGGGTTTTGTGGCACACCTCCAACGTGGGGTGACCTTTCCATTATATAGACATGTACAACATAATTACAAGTGGGGCCTAGTATATACAGAGTCTAACACCCTCCCTCAATCTTAACCATGCTCAGAAGAATTCACTAGGTTAAGATTGCGCCTACACCCTTCAAACTGAGGAAGAGGCAATGGCTTCGTGAAGATGTCAGCAAGTTGATCTTTCGAGGAGATGAACTTGATAAGAAGCAGTTCCTAGGTAACACGTTCCCTGACAAAATGGTAATCAACTTCGATGTGTTTGGTGCGAGCATGAAAGACTGGATTTGAAGACAAATACGTCGCACTATTTTATCACACCAAAGTACCGGCGGCTGCTTCTGAGAAATCTTCAACTCTCTGAGCAAGAAATGTATCCAAATAAGCTCTGCTATGGCATTTGCAAATGCTTTGTACTTAGCTTTAGTGCTACTGCGAGACACCGTTGCCTGTTTACGAGCACTCCAGGCGATCAAGTTCGAACCAAGGAACACTGCATATCCCCCCGTTGATCGTCTGTCGTCCGGACTCCCAGCCCAGTCTGCATCAGAGAACGCAGAGAGATCACTAGAGGGGGCCGGTTGAAGATGCAAGCCATAAGAAGAAGTGGACCGGATGTAACGCAAGATGCTCTTAACTGCAGCCTAGTGAGAGTCTCGAGGAGCATGAAGAAACTGGCAGACCCGGTTGACCGCATAGGAGATATCAGGACGAGTGATAGTCAAGTACTGCAAGCCACCAACAATGCTGCGATACTCAGTAGCCTCATCAGCAGGAAGGAGAGAACCATCATGAGCAGATAGTCGGTCAGTGGAGGACATAGGTGTAGTAACTGTCTTGCACTGGAGCATACCAGACCTCCGAAGAATATTGAGAGAATACTTCTGCTGAGTGATAGTCAAGCCAGAACCAGAGGACAAAACTTCAAGGCCAAGGAAATAGTGAAGCTGCCCAAGATCCTTAATAGCAAAATCAGCACTCAAAGCAGAAACCAGGCGATCCGCAGCATAGTCCGAGGAACTGACCAGGATGATATCGTCAACATAGACCATGAGGTACATAGTAACTGTAGGTCGCTGAAGAAGAAATAACGAGGTATCGGCCAGAGAGGGAACAAATCCATGAGCCCGAAGAGTGGTGCCAAGACGCGTATGCCAAGCACGCGGAGCCTGCTTCAGACCATAGAGTGCCTTAACAAGACGGCTTAGATGCTGCGGACGAGCTGGATCAACAAAACCAGGAGGCTGACGCATGTAAACCTCCTCCTCAAGAACACCATGAAGGAAAGCATTCTGAACATCAAGCTGACGAAGAGACCATCCACGGGTAATTGCCAGTGAGAGCAGAAGCCGAATCGTGGTCGGTTTGACCACGAGACTGAAGGTGTCCTCATAATCAAGGCCATGGCGTTGCTTGAATCCTTTAGCAACCAGTCGAGCCTTGTATCTCTCGATGGAACCATCAACATGTTTCTTTACCTTGAAAACCCACTTTGAGTCAATGATGTTGACACCAGCCTTGGGAGGAACCAGTCGCCACGTTTCATTCTTAAGAAGAGCGCGGTATTCTTGTTCCATCGCAGTACGCCAGTGTGGGATACTCAGGGCAGCCTGAAAATGCCGAGGCTCAGCAGTAGGGTCGGACTGGGCCTGCGCCATGCAAGTCGCAAGCCAGGCCACCGTGCCATCCTTGCGTTCCTTAGGACGAAACACTCCACTTTTGCTGCGTGTGTGAGGACGCAACACCGGGGGCGGAGCGGGTGGCGAAACCGATGGTGAGGATGATGAAGGGGACGCAGCATCCGTCATGGCAGAGGCTGAAGCAGTCGGTGGTGGTGACGACGAAGACACAACAGGAGATGCCAACCCACTCGAGGTCAACGCCGATCCAGGTGAGCAGGATAAGTGCCGCACAGGCGACGATGGTGACGCGGGACTCCCAGGCGGAGACGGCCCAGGCGTCGATGGCGGGGGACTCCCAGGCGGGGAAGGCCCATGCGTCGGTGCAGGTGACGGGCCGGGCGTCGATGGCGAGGATGACGGCACGGACGAGACGGCCCGCTGGGCTGACGCGCCAGTCAGCAGAGGCGGCGACTGGGCCGGAGTGGTGACGCGCGGTGCAGCAGCCGCGGCCACGGGCACGGGCGGGCTCGTTGCATGGGACATGCACGAGGCTAGCCGATCGACGTGAGCGGGTGGTGATGACGTGACTGTCGGGGATGAGGGAGCCGGAGCGTCAACCTCATCCAGGAGCTCAAGCCGCGCACATCTCCCAATACCTGCACCATGGTTAGACAACAAAGAGGGCGAATGTGCAGCATCTACAAATTGATCAGGCAATATAGTGGATGGGTGCACTGGCAGTGTGGAGCTTGTGTCAGGTGAGGGAAGAGCAGCAAAGGAAAAAACGTGCTTATCAAAAACAACATCTCGGGAGATATACACACGATTAGACGGGACATGAAGGCACTTATACCCTTTGTGAACAGAACTATACCCCAGGAAGACACACTTCTTTGAGCGGAACTCAAGCTTGCGATTATTATACGGACGGAGATGCGGCCAACACGCACAACCGAACACTTTGAGAAACGTGTAATCAGGAGTCTGACCAAGCAAGAGTTCAAGTGGAGTTTTCATATGAAGGAGCCGCGAAGGAAGCCTATTTATAAGAAAACAGGCTGTAGTAAAAGCATCGCTCCAAAAACGAAACGGAACAGATGCATGAGCAAGCAAGGTTAACCCAGTTTCAATAATATGACGGTGCTTACGTTCAGCTGAACCATTCTGCTGATGTGTATGTGGGCAAGAAACACGATGAGCAATTCCTAGTTTTTCAAAGAAGGTACTAAGGTTGCGGTATTCACCCCCCCCCCCCCCAGTCTGACTGAACATGAATGATTTTATGATCTAGGAGTCTCTCAACATGTGCTTGAAATTGTAAAAACACATTAAACACATCAGACTTATGCTTAAGAAGATAAATCCAGGTAAAGCGACTATAAGCATCAATGAAAACTGACATAATATTCGTGCCCACTAACGGACAGCTGGGCAGGACCCCATACATCTGAAAACACAAGCTCAAGAGGAGTTTTGACTATATGTGTAGAAACAGAAAAAGGTAACTGATGACTCTTGCCCTGCTGGCAGGCATCACAGACAGCGGCATCTTTATTACTAGACTCGGATGGTAGCTCATGACGATGGAGGACATGGCGAACAATGGGAGATGCTGGGTGACCAAGACGAGAGTGCAATAGTGATGGAGACACACGGACGCCACTGAAGACTTGGAACGCAGCAGCAGGAGCGGGAACGTCGGTGGGGGTGTCAAGAGCATATAGACCATGGCGGTAGCGACCTCTAAGAAGTATGTTCCTCGTAGCACGATCCTTAACAAAGAGATGAAACGGGTGAAACTCACAGAAGACATTATTATACTGTGTAAGTTTAGGAATAGAGAGTAAATTACGTGCAACTGTGGGAACACGGAGAACATTTCTAAGATGCAATGTCCTAGAGGTGTTTGTGAGAAGTGATGCCTGACCAACATGCGAAATGCGCATACCTGCCTCGTTAGCTGTGTGAACCTTGTCATGCCCGCGGTAAGGCTGCTGGACAGTTAGCTTGCCCAGCTCATTGGTGACGTGCGTGGTTGCTCCAGTGTCCATGTACCAAGAAGGATCAACAGGATAAGAAGGGGTGTGACCCTGTTGCGCCATGTTAACTTGATGCTCGTTACCCTTGCCATTATTGCCGAGGCCAAGGAAGTCCGTCTTGAACCGGCGATGGCAGCGAGAGGCGACATGGCGAGGCAGGCCATAGAGCTGACATGGCTGAGCAGCAGTGCAGCACCACAGGTGGTACAGCAGGCGCAGGCGCGGCCATCAACGACGACCACCAGGGCTCCTGAGCGCGGGGCCTACTGCTGTTGTGCCGAGGGCGCACCACCACCACCGGACTTGCCCCCTCCTCCCGAGGAAGCTGCAGAGGGGCCATGGCCACCGCCTTTGCCGCGGTACACAGCGTTGATGGAGGAGTCGGTGGAGACGTCGGGGCGACGCGCGTTGAGCCGTTGCTCCGTTGACAAGAGACGGTTGTAGAGTTCCTGAGGACGTATAGGCTCCTTACATTCATTAATCACCTCGGCAAGCGAGTCGTAGTCGCTGTCGAGGCCGGCTAGGATGAAGGATGTGAACTTGCTGTCACGAAGGGGCTCTCCAATGGAAGCAAGAGTGTCAGCCAACTTCTTGATCTTGTTGTAGAAGGTGGTCACCGTACCATTGTCCTTGCGGGTGCCAGCAAGTTTCGCGCGGAGGGGCATGCTCTGCGCAGTAGACTGGGATGGAAAACTCGACTCCAGGATGTCCCACACCTCATGAGATGTCGCGGCGAAGAGAACCAGCCCGGCAACACCCTCACCCAGGGAGGATTGTATCGCCGAGAGGATGGCTTGGTCCTGACCAATCTACGCGCGAAACATTGGATGATGCGGCGGTGGACACGGCAAGGTGCCATCGACGAAGCCCTCCAAGTAATGGCTACGAAGTAGGGGAAGCACTTGCGCTCGCCAGTAGAGGTAGTTATCCGGCTTGAGCTTGACCGGGAGGAGGTGCGAGAACAGGAACGGCGGCGAGGAGATCGCAGCCAAGGCAGCTTCAAGGTCCATGTAGGGCGACGGCGCGGACGGAGGCTGCTGTGGAGCGCCATACGCCGCGGACAGCGACTGCTGTGAAGCGCCATACGCCGCGGTGCCGTAGGATGAGGGCGCACCGTAGGATGCCAGCGGGCCATACGGTGAAGGGGCCGGCGGCACCGGGACCAGGATACGCGCCATACGAAGGGCGCGCTGCCGGCGAAGGACCGTACAGAGGACGACCACCATATCCGACGTAGTCCGCGTGGGGGACGTCGGCGGCAGGGTAGCCTGCTGCGTTGTAGACGGGAGCAGCAGGAGCAGACACGGCCGGGCGCATCACCGGATGCGAGACGGCCCAGGGCGGCGGCGCAGGTACCAGGGGGTACGAGGCGGCCGGAAGCAGCGTAGATGAAGCAGGCGACGAGGAGTTGCCAGCGTACTGATAGGCGACGGGGCCGGCGTACTGGTAGCCTGCAGATCGCGTCGTCAAGGGGCCAAGGGTGCTCTCCGTCGTGTAGGGCGTAGTCCCTCCATAGAGGAGAGCCGCGAGCGACGGCGGGAGGAAGGCATGGTCCGTGGCGACGGGGCGGGGAACCGCACCAGCGGCAGCTGTAGTCGAGGCGGCGAGGGCCGCTGCTAGGGCAGCGGTTGTATCGGCGGCCGGGTGCGACATGGCAGCGGCTGGCGGCGGGGGGCGGAGCGGAAGACGTGGGTTAGATCGCTAGGCGTGATACCATGCAAAACAAAGGGTTTAGGGTTTTGTGGCACACCTTCAACGTGGGGTGACCTTTCCATTATATAGACATGTACAACATAATTACAAGTGGGGCCAGTATATACAGAGTCTAACATATGGGATGGCAACTAATCCATCCATCATCGCGAGCATATGATCCAACTGTCGCCCATGCATTTAATTCATGTGGTTTTCTCTTCTTTCACCCGTATCACTAGAGCTTTGTTACGCTCTCCGGTTCATATTAATTGATGTTGGTTTAGTACAAAGTTACGGGAGGAAGTACTACAATTACAAGAGTGTAGCATTTTTGCGTACCAGCAGGATGGAAATGCTCTGTCAGCCGGTCAGATTAAAGAGAAGCAACATGCATGGCCAAGCCATGTGTTTTGTTTTGGACATGGCTAGGTCGAAGGCATGCATCTGTGATGCCAACCGGCCGGCCAGCCACGCTTTTGTGTTGCTTTTACCTCAAGCTCAAGAGTTTAAAGAAACATGATTGCCACCTACATGCATGGCCAAACCATGATATCATAGTCCTCGACTTGGTCATCATCAGTCGTCATCAACCCATGCGACTACGTGGGCTACCAATGGTATGCAGGAGGAGGACCGGGCATATATGTCCTACGTAATGCACACCGATTATCTTGTCTTCAGCCTAGGTAAATCGTACATGTCAAAGCACTCATTCCATCCGTTAGCGATGATGCGTCCATCTTGTGCCGACGTCGAGTAGGAAGTACAACATAGATGGCACCACGGCATTGAGCTTGCATTTGCGCAGGCAGCACACGTCTTAGCCCGTCCATTCTACAAGCACTTGAAGAATATTGTTCTGCGAGCACTTTGGAACTACAACATAGACACATCCTAACTGTATTGATTACAAAAAAAAAATGCACGCATTTTCTGGTACTGTTTTTGAGACAATTTTTCAACCAATTGTTGGAGCAAGGCTTATGATATACCATTGACAAATTATAGATTAGACAAAACTTTTTCATATAGAACACTTTTTGAAATTCCTTATGGTCTAGGAGTCGTTTTGAAAACCATGCAGCACCCATCGAGTGGCAGCGACCGTATTTTCTTGAAAATTTTCAAACCACTCATCGGAACGATGCAAATGATACACCGTTAGAAAGATATCAATGAGGCGCAACTTTTTCATGTAGAGCACGCTCTCTAACTTTGAGAAATTTCAAATGTACCAAAACACGAACACTGTTATGTGTACTTGAAGAGCATCATTACGATGACTGGCAACCTGAAGCGGGCAGACGACTATGCGCAGAAGGGTGCGGACATTGCTAATGCACAACTTGAACAAGCTGTCGGCTGACCCATCATAATTACCACTTGAGAAGAAGCTGACAGCAGAGCCTAGATTTTAGTTAGTCCAAGACGTCAAGAAGGTTTTTGTTCCTCAGACTAATGCCTCCAAGCCCAGGTCGGTACTGACCTGCATGAAAAATAGGAATTGGCCAGTCATCGTAATGATGACCTTAAACGCAAAAGGCTAATCCTATTCATTTCCTCTCGGGTTTGATTGCCCAAAGAGGAAGAAGGGAGCATGTTCTTTTCATAAATGCTACCCTAATAAAAAAATTGATAGGGAATGGGCCCTCAAGTATATACGCTGTCAACATGTTGATTGACACACACCATGAATAATTCTTTCTATTTCCATATTATGAAAAGTAAGTTAATTATAGAACCACTTATACATTGATTGTGTTTGAATATTCAACATAGTCGTAACTTCGTGCTTTTCATAATTTGTAGGAAAATTGGATCTCGATTGTCATTGTTCCAAAGCGCAACAAAGTCTACTACCTAGATTATCTCCTTTCACAAAATAAGATCCTCTGGATCTGTCATATATTCAGAAACTCTTGGATATGTACTGAATTCATTGATGATAAATTTTGTATTCATATATGTTTCCAAAATTGAGTATGGAAAAATTCATCTTCATCTGTAGTGCATTTTCCTCATACTTTCGTTGTGGAGGGAGCCATGACGATAAGAACCAACCTCTGGTGCATGGGGTAAGATACTGAAATCCGTTATGGTGAAAAATTATATCCCAAAGTTCACAAATACTCCCTCCGTTTCTTTTTTACTTCACATATAAGATTTGTCTGAAGTCAAACTTCATAGTGTTTGACCATGTTTATAGGAAAAAAACATTCACAATACCAAATCACTATTATATCCATTATGGAATTAATTTTTATATCTATAACTTTAATATTGTAGATTGTGGTATTTCTTAAATATAAATTTGATCAAAGTTTACGAAGTCTTACTTCAGACAAATCTTATAAGCAGAGTAACAAGAAACAGGGGAAGTATAGTCATGTGTTCAACTTGCTAAATAAACACATTTCCCGGTGTATATGTCTCAACAAGAAAAAAATACACAGATCAAGTTGTTCCTAATAGGCATGTACTATGAGAAATGTTGTACACAAAATTCTATTGTTCTCAGCAGTAAGAAGGGACCAATCTTTATGGCTTCTATGTTTGCAATCAAATGAATTCCTTATGCTGATTTGATATCACTAGTAGAAAAACACCTATTAGTCCCGGTTCGTAAGGGCCTTTAGTCCCGGTTCATGAACCGGGACTAATGGGTCGTTACTAATACCTCCACCCATTAGTCCCGGTTCAAACACGAACCGGGACAGATGTGCCTTCACGTGGCCGGTCCGCCGAGCCCAGTCAGGGGGGCCTTTGGTCCCGGTTGGTGGCACCAACCGGGACCAAAAGTCCATGTTTTTTTAGAGAAGTGGCTGCTTTAGGGGTTTTGGGTGCTATTTTTAGGTTGTTATTAGCTAGCTAATAGAGAGAAGTGTCCTCTCTTATATCTTCGTCCTTGGTTTACCAACGCTGCTGCTATGTTCATTTCACCTCATGCATGCTCGCATCATACATCATCATATATAATAACAAGTCCTACTAATCATGCATCATCATACCAACTTCTACTCGTTATTAATAATAAGTCATACGATCATCATCCTCATAGTCATCGAACCCAACCCTACATAATTGTTCTTAGCACATGATCATCAGTATCAGGTAGGACCTAAACACCCTTAAGGTAAAATAGCATAAAACAATATAGACCCTGACTCTCCATTATGAAGAATGGCGATCATCCTGTCTCCAATTCTTGCCCTTCGCTGCCTTCTGCTTCCAAGAAGCTCCTTACGACTGTCCATATATTTTTTTTCCATTCTTTGATTATCATGTCTCCACTTCTTTTAGAAACCCGGTATGGACAGTTGAGATTCGTAGGAAGACCTGGTTGTATGTTCAAAACATGAAGGGTACTGTGCGTATACATCAGATGAGGCACACAATCATTCGGGATTATCTGTTGAAAAACATAGTAATAACTTTGTAGTTAGCAATGATGTACTAGTTTTAGAAGTGTGCAAAAAGATGCACGGATGTTGTAATAGTAAAAAATAATCTTACCAGGGTATCTCCATGGTGGTTACCGTAGTTCAACACGTGCACTAGTGGCACGTATTGACCATAATGTTGAGGAGTTTGATTCTAGATATTGTAATTCTCAAGATCAGTACAAAATGCGACCAGATGATTTTTCTCCTGATAAGTTAATTCGGAGCCTTCTGTGTAGTAGGTTCTGTCTACCATCTTCCGCACATTCTTTGAAGAATGAAAATAAGCTGTCAATGGAAATAAGTTGTCAACTATTTTGAAATAAACAATATAAATTACTTAATAACTATGTTAAGCTCACATGGGAGAAGAATTGGAGGTGTATCCACAAGGACCCAAATCGAAGGTCTCTCTTGCTCGATTGTAGGATCACCAAGATCCATGGTGACAAGCATACCCTCATCAAGACCATACATCTTGCAAAGTGCTTCCCAATTTTTGCAACCAAAATGGGTTACAATCTGAGCATTGTATAGCTTTACTTGAAAATCCACACCATGATGGGTACTTAGGATAATTGTTTTGGTCTTGAAACTTTCATGGTCTTCAAAACCCATCCTCTGCAAGACATAGCGTCTTGCAAAGCATGGGATAAGCTAGTCGAATTGGAAAAGATGAAAAATACATGTTAAAATAGTTGAAGTCATGCTTAATTACGAAAAAAAACTATTGTCGTCGTTGCGTACCGTATGAACATCGCAGGTCTCCTCGAGCTTAATGCTGAAGCGCCGATCTTCGTCCAGCTCAGTGAACCTGTCGCACATACCTCGGTCGTCGTGGCACCAGTCGCACTCCCCCGGGAGGTTTTCGTCGTCCGAGTACGACATTTCCGGCCTATGTTCATAATTCAAATATTAAACTAGATTATTAATCACGGGTTGACTATCGGTGATGTACGTAACTCCTCCTTTCATTCCCGAGTGCATTATTACACAAAATTGTCTAGCACACGGGAATGAAGGATAACTTATCCAATATGAGCATTCAATAAGCAAAACCAAATCATAAAATAAAGTAGTATTCAAATTAGCATGCATTCAATAATTATAAGCAAAAGTACATCATCTCTTGGTGTCCGTACATCATCGAATATTATCACTAATATAGCATCACTAATACAACTAGAACCGTAGCGCCCGACGGGTATCGACGCGGGCGGTGGACACCCAAAGATAAGGAACGATCACAGGATCATAGCTCCAGTGAGATCCCTGAAGAACCTGCCAGGTATTGTCGAACCTGCCCTCCGATGCAACCATGTAGCGACGGACGTGCTCGTCTTACTCGCTGACACGGTGACGTACCACCTCCGTGGTGTCCGCAAGCCTCGGCACCGTCACTGGCCCACACGACCGCCACCAAACAAGGATCGGGTCAACAACGGACTGCCTCCTCACCAACATACGTCCCCCCGGAAGGTAGCACCTCCCAATACCAGCCCGGCGGAGCCCAGTCCCGAACATGGCCCTGAACAAGCAGGCCTCCACCGCCGAGTCGACGACGACGAGGATGCGGGATAGGCATAGCCGACGTCGATCCGGGAACTACTTCTATATATAGTTAAATAAAGTAGTTTTATTAATTAAATCAACTATCTAGTTCAACTACTACGCACTTACTATAAATAAATAAAGTAGTACTTACTAAAAACAAACTACTTCTATATATAGTAAAATAAATTAATTTATTAAATCAACTAGCTAGTTCAACTATATATATATATGAAGCACGTACTATAAATAAAATAAAATCTATATATGAAGCACTTACTATAATATGAAGCACTTACTATAAACAATAATATCACCAAAAAAATCTATTAACAGAAAAAAAGCTAACATAATATGAACAAATTAATTACACAATCTAAATTACACAATATGAACTACATATCTAAATTACTACACATCTAATCTAACAAAAAAAATCTATTAACAGAAAAAAATCTAACATAATATGAACAAATTAATTACACAATCTAAATTACACAATATGAACTACATATCTAAATTACTACACATCTAATCTAACAAAAAAATCTATTAACAGAAAAAAAATCTAACATAATATGAACAAATTAATTACACAATCTAAATTACACAATATGAACTACATATCTAAATTACTACAAATCTAATCTAACAAAAAAAATCTATGAACTACAAAAAAATCTAACAAAATCTAACAAAAATATAAAAAGTTGCTCACGGCCGGCGACGGCGACGGCGACGGCGAGGTGCGGCGCGGGGCGGCGACGGCATCGAGGCGGCGACGTCGGGGCGGCAGGGCGGGCGGCAACGGCGTCGCGGCGGGGCGGCGACGGCGAGGTGGCGGCAGGGGACGGCGCGCGGCGTCGGGAGGAGAGATCGAAGTCGGGCGGGGCGGCAGTGCTACTTATATAACAAAGGCTTTGGTCCCGGTTCGTGCCGCAAACCGAGACCAATGCTACCTTTAGTCCCGGCTAGAGCCACCAACCGGGACCAAAGGCCTCTTTTCAGCAACCTCTGAAAAGAGGCCTTTGGTCCCGGTTGGTGGCTCCAACCGGGACAAAAGAGGGGCATTTGTCCCGGTTGGTGCCACCAACCAGGACCAAAGATGGGGATTGGTACCGGTTGGTGCCGCCAACCGGTTCCAATGCACCCGTCTAATTACTTATTTATTTTCTGCAGCTATTTTTTAGTTGATTCTTTCTGCAACTGTTTTTAATTAGTCCCACCTCGCCAAGCGAGAGGCACTCGCAGCGATTTATAAGCCCTGAGTGCAGAGACGATGAAGAAGAGACTCAATGCTCACCTGCACGTTGCTTAGCTTCAAGCCTTGAGGATTAGGATAGACTGCACGGTGCTGTGTGCAGTGCAGTTTACACTATTCCGAAAGGCTTGAAGCTCATTAATGAGCATTGCGCCTCTTTTTTATTTTTAATGACTTATTACAACTCAGAAGAAAAAAAATAAATATAGCAGAAAAGAAAAAAACTATATAAAAAACTACTCAGAAATAAATAGAACAAAAAATAGTTGTGATTAACTTTACTAAAAAATGAGCATAGATGCTTATTTTTAGTGACTTATTACAACTTAGAAATAAAAAGAAAAAATAAATATAGCAGAAAAGAAAAAAACTATATAAAAAACTACTCAGAAATAAATAGAAGAAAAAATAGTTGTGATTAACTTTACTAAAAAAATGAGCATAGATGCTTATTTTTAATGACTTATTACAATTCAGAAATAAATAGAAGAAAAATAGTTGTGATTAAGTTTACTAAAAAATGAGCATAGATGCTTATTTTTTATGACTTATTACAACTTAGAAATAAAAAGAAAAAAATAAATATAGCAGAAAAGAAAAAAATATATAGAAAACTACTCAGAAATAAATAGAAGAAAAAAAAGTTGTGATTAACTTTACTAAAAAAATGAGCATAGATGCTTATTTTTAATGACTTATTACAATTCAGAAATAAATAGAAGAAAAAATAGTTGTGATTAACTTTACTAAAAAATGAGCATAGATGCTTATTTTTAATGACTTATTACAACTTAGAAATAAAAAGAAAAAATAGATATAGCAGAAAAGAAAAAATATATAAAAAACTACTCAAAAATAAATAGAAGAAAAGATAGTTGTGATTAACTTTACTAAAAAATGAGCATAGGTGCTTATTTTTAATGACTTATTACAATTTAGAAATAAATAGAAGAAAAAATAGTTGTGATTAACTTTACTAAAAAATGAGCATAAATGCTTATTTTTAATGACTTATTGCAACTCAGAAATAAAAAGAAAAGAATAAATATAGCAGAAAAGAAAAAAACTATATAAAAAACTACTCAGAAATGAGCATAGATGCGCTTATAGAGAAAATTCAACCTAAATTCATAATAAATTTCTACTAACTTCAGAGAAATTCAGTATGAATTTAGGTTAAATTCCCTGTATAAGGGCATCTATTTTCATTTTGAGAGGAGCTCAACAAGGCAGAGAGGGAGGGGCTTATAAACCGGTCTGAGACCCCTTCGGTTGGCGAGGTGGGAGTAAACTCTGGCCGCAACGAGGACCAACCCTTTAGTCCCGGTTGGTGGCATGAACCGGGACTAAAGGTCAGCCTTTGGTCCCGGTTCATGCCACCAACCGGGACCAATGGTGGTGGGCCAGGAGCGAGGCCCATTGGTCCCGGTTCGTCGCACCAACGGGGACCAAAAGATCCAGACGAACCGGGACCAATGGCCCACATGGCCCGGCCGGCCCCCGGGGCTCACGAACCGGGTCCAATGCAACCATTGGTCCCGGTTCTGGATTGAACCGGGACTAATGGGCTGGCCCGGCCTGGATTGCCCCCTTTTCTACTAGTGTATGTGTCTAGATTCTGACAACCTGTTACAAATAAGTTTATATCTTAATTACTTTCTTTTAGTCTACACAAACGACATGGTCTTAAAAACATGCAGCTCTTTAAAGCAATGAGCTCTGTCCGGTGATAGCACATGAGTTGCTAAATATCAAGGGATTTATCGGCACAACTCTTTAAAGATATTCCGAATTTCAGCAAGCCTTTTGTAGAAAAAAAATATGTTTTCAATTAGTATTTCACTTGTTTTATGCTAAATACATCTGCATTGATGTATTGTTTCCATGTGATGAGCGGTCCGCGGTCTTTCGTAGACTATGATTTTGTCAATGCTTTATTTTAGTCACTGTTGCATATATGTAGATCTGTAAAATTTAGCTAGATAGAATGCAGTATTTTGTGTACTATTGGTTAATATTGTGATGAATGTTCTTGTTGTGGACAATATTTATTCAAATTCAATTCTCATGAATTTGCTTTTGCAGGGCCAATTCACATCTGGATATTTTCAAGCCCACTGGTTTTATACAACGCACATGGTTCTTGAAATTGAGCATGTGCAATGCAAAACAATAGATGTTATCGAGAATCAAACCATGTGCGGTGTACAAGAAAAGCTAATCATCGCACACGCTATGAAACCACTATATTCGTGTGTGACGAACCCCGCATTCCAACTGTTTTAAGTCATGTACGATAGCAATTCATCCCACATCATGTGAGCTTCAAACCCACCGTGTCCGATGCCAAACGTAATCCCACTCGTAAACTAGACATGAACCAAGCATCCAATTCCTTTTCCGAACAAAAAACTCATTCTGTTCGACGCTACTCAATACCCATTTATAAAAGCAATTAATAGAAAATTGAAAGACAAAATGAAGCTTGTCCACAGAGAAGTGAATTTCAATGCATATCCAACAACTAAACACGGCTGACTGTAATATCTTGTACAAAATAAATTCTCACACAACGTTTTCTATGACCACCCTCACACACGTGTTGCATGATAAATTAATGCATACAGACATGCATGGCATAGTCTGTTGTAAACAAGAATATTTTCCTTGTCATGAGAGACACCTTCATCGCCCCGAACCCCACATATATACATATAAATTAAAATACATCACCCAATATGTTTTTTGTTGTGGTGCATTTGAGAATAAATAAATGGAATATGGCCTAACCTTGGCCTGGAACTAACCAACGCTTTCTTGTGTTTCCAAGGAAACTATGCATGTAGGCACAAAAAGCTCTGCAAAGAAGAGCTCCTCTTTAGAGTTGGCCACGGTGCTTTTCGCCAGTAAGTTCAATGATTGTGCCGCCTCTAGTGATTGTTTTGATGATCTCATACTTGATCTACATATATGTTTTAAGCAAAAACAACCTGAAGTTAGTTTCCAGTTTAGAACATCTAAACTGAAGAGATGAGAGGGACACACATTTGTGGTATTACCACCCACCTTGTTCATGTCTCGGGCGTTGTACTGGTCGAGCACGACGGTCGCATAATCATTAGCTAGTTGTTCGTCGGTGTAATAGTTGCAATCATCATCGTCCTATTATATATCGCCGTTGTCCAAAAAGTCAATCTTTTCTAATTCTTCATCGATCTCAAAGTGGCCCAGACGGGGTGACAGGTAGGGACAGGGTCTTTGCCGGCCATGGCCGGTAGGGACGTGCCTAGGAGAGGGCGGGTGCCAACTCAGTCCTCCATCCATGGAGTCCTAGATTAAATGGAAAAGAATATAACTGTGTTTAGGAGAGAATGGCGTTTTTTATAAATTCAACATTTGAAAATTTTGGTTTAGAAAAAACTAATTTTTTTTGTATAAGTAAACAATGATGTGAGGGTGTAAAATTTCATGATCAAATAAGTTGAGATGTGACCTGTACAAAAAGATAAACTCATGGTCTAGGAGGATGAATAGTGTCATGCGTTAGAAAGCCTCAGATTCTTCTTTTTTGCATAGCCCTCATTTCAACGTATTTCGTCCTGAAAATTTACACACTTGTGCACTATGCTTCCATCTATCTCTGTATTTTTTTCAGATTTTTTGGAAATGTAAAAAATATGAATTTTCAAGAATTTTGAATTTTGCATTTGAACGGCTCCATGGAGCTCGGCCTCCAAAAGCAATTTTCGCGTTTAGGAGTAGTATGTTGTTGGGTGGATGTACAATATTATATACATAGTATTTTTGTAAAACCAAAATTGTAGGTTTTCTTAAGTTACTCCATCTATGGAGCCGGTTAATAGGCTGGCCCAGCATTTATTCCAATCCACAATGGGGGAGTGACAATGTTTTTCTTCTGTTTATATTTTAATTTTTTCCAAAATACTAATTGCATGTATTTTAAAAAATATTAAGTTACTCCCTCCAATCCATATCAGTTGCCGCTGAATCAGATGTATATAGATTATTTGTCTCACATTAAAAATATGTTCATGCAGTATAACAAATGTTAGCTCAAGTTTCAGAAAATGCATGTACCATACAAAAAAATGTATGTGTCATTTAAAGATATTCACGCATTTCACAAATGTAAGTGCCATTTTTGAAAAATGTTCTACAATATAAAAAATGTATGCATAATTGTTTTGTAAAATGTTCCGTACCACTCAATAAATTGTACATTATATTTCTAAAATGTTTATAGGTTTCAAATTTGTGTTTGTGCCATTCAAAAAAAATATTCATACAATACTAGGAAATGTTTTCATATTTAAAAATAATATTTGTAATATTATATAAAATGTTCCGAAGTGTATCTGAAAATTATTTTACACGTATTCAAAAGATACTCAAAAACATGTATTTGAAAAATATGTTAACCGTGTATTTAAAAATGTTAAACGTGTATAAAAATGTTTAGATTATACAAAACATGCACGTAGTGTGTGAAAAAAAAGTAGACATCAAAACATGTATTACCACCCACCTTGTTATTGTCTCGGGTGTTGTAGTGGTCGAGCGCAGCGGTTGCATAATCATTAGCTAGTTGTTCGTCGGTGTAATAGTTGCAATCATTGTTGTCCTGGTATATAACACCCCTGTACGAAAAAGTCAACCCTTTCTAATTCTTCATCGATCCTATATATACTACTTTAACATTTTAGATATGTTAATATACTATATATAAGATAATTCAAAGTGAGTTAGACGAAAAATTTGCAAGTTGGCCCATGGTTTTTTTATATTCATGAAATATGTATATATTTGTACGTATAAAAGAGCATACGTAAAATACAATACATACTACATAAAAACTAGTATACATACTAGCTAAACATTATTAGATACTACTGCCTCTGTAAACTAATATAAGATGTTTTAGATCACTACTTTAGTGATCGAAAACATCTTATATTAATTTACAGAGGGAGTACATATTACGCGTACATACTCTCCGATTTGATAGATACTACATACGAAATACAAACTCAAGTGGTGGTAACTACCACCAGTGGTAGATAAAATTTGTCATATATACAAAACTTGTGTGTGTGTGTGTGTGTGTGTGTGTGTGTGTGTGTGTGTGTGTGTGTGTGTGTGTGTGTGTGTGTGTGTGTTTAGGAGTAGTATATTTTGGTGGCTGGATGTACAATATTATATACATAATGAAATAAGACCAAAATTGTAGGTTTTATTAAGTTACTCCACCCATGGACCCGGTTAATGGGCCAGCCCAGAAGTCATTCGCAGGCTAACGCTCTGACGACATCACAAACATTTTCTTTTGTTTTTTATTTTAGTTCTTTCGAAAACTAATTGCTTCTAAGTTAAAAATGTTAAGTTGCTCCCTCTGATCCATGCAAGTTGTTGCTGAATCAGATGTATATAGAATGTTCATCGCACATTAAAATACGTTCATGCAGTGTAACAAAAATGTTGGCTCAATACTTACAAAATGCTTGTACTATAGAAAACAAAAGTACATGTCATTTAAAAATATTCAAATGTTTCAAATTGTAACTGCTATTCTTTAAAATGTCCAAAACATAAACAATGGTTTGCATAACTTTTTTGAAAAATGTTTCATACCACTCAATAAATACATTATATTCTCTAAAATGTTCACATGTTTCAAATTTAGTTTTTTTGTAATTCAAAAAAAATGTTTATACAATACAAGGAAGTGTTTCATATTTAAAAATAATATTTGTATCATTAGATAAAATGTTTGAAATTTTCTTTGAATAATATTTTACACATATTCAGAAAATACTCAAAAACATGTAGTTCAAAAAATGTTAACCAAGTATTTAAAAATGTTAACTTGTATAAAAAATTGTTTAGATTATACAAAACATGTGCATAGTGTGTGAGAAAATGACACATTAAAACATGTATTTAGAAGAACAGAAATGTTAATCATGTATTGGAAAAATGTTAGACGTGCATAAAAAATGTCACATGCTGCATGTATTTTTATTTTTTTTATTTCTCTTTAGAAATCAACGGGGGGCGATCGCCCACCTGAACATTTTGTATTAATAATAGCAACGAAGCATTCCGTACATCACATAAACACCCCGCGGAGTGCTAATGGGAGGAAGGGGGGGAGGGAGGGGTGCGTCAGCTACAAATATCCATGCACCATTGACGCAAATGGCGCACAGTCTATGCGGGCGGGGGCCCGAACTATCCATAAGAGAAGATGCTCCTGGATCGAACGCTGCAAGTTAATATCCGAGGAATGGATGTTATTGAATACCATCCGGTTCCTGGACTTCCAGACCACCCAGAGGATGGAGCACATAACCGTGTTGAGGAGAGGACGACTCCAAGAGGGGTGGTTGGCAGAGAAGGCGCACCAGACATTTTCCACCGTGCAATCAACATGCTACATGTATCAAACCGATGGTGTAGAACATGTTGCTCCCTTGGACATCACCACAAAAGTTTCCCATGGATTAGATGTGGAATAAAATTACTAACACACATTTAGAAGTAGCACACATTTCAAAGTGTAAATAAGTGTTTATGTCGTGGATGGAACTCCCTCTAGATCGGTGCACGCCCAAAATTCATTTCCAAATAGTATGCACACATGTGATCAAATTCACATTAATACATTTAATGGTAAAATTATAATTAACCAAAATAGTGTATTCTATAGGTGTTTAAAAGATGCATGATGTACACCTGCTAGTATTTTACAATACATGCATATGTAGCTAGATGAACCCTGGGGATAGTGCATATACAAGCCAATGTATATACACACAATTGAAAAACTAGTACACGAGAGGAATGCCAAGCCATGTCACACTAAGATGTAAAACGTGATGAAAACAAATATACTAGTACTCTCTCAAGGTCACACTAAGATGTAAAACGTGATGAAAACAAATATATTGGTTGGCATATATCGATCGACCGACCTGCAACTGCGTACTTACAATTTATTAAGATAAAACCCAACCACAACATTAAGATCTATGGTCTCCCGTTATCCATATGTATCAACTCCTATATTCAAGTTTGGTACTCCCTCCATTTTTATATACGAGGCCACAAACTCATATTACAGGTACCAGGACCACAATGATTGCAACTATTACACCGACGAACAACAAGCTAATGATTGTATGACGGCTACGCTCGAGCACTACAACGCCCAAGACAAGAACAAGGTGGGTGGTAATACCACATATGTGTGTCCCTCTCAACATCCGGTTTATTTCTCCGGTCACCACTATTTAGTTCAGATGTTCTTAACTGAAAACTAATTTCACGTTGTTTTTCATTATAACATATGTAGATCGAGTATGAGCTCATCAAAGCAATTACTAGTGGCGGCACGATCATCGATGCGAGAGCATACTATGTACATGTAAACTTCATGGCGAAAAGCACCCTGCACAACTCTAAAGAGGAGCTCTTCTTTGCGGAGCTATACCTTGATGAAGACCGAGATGCATAGTTTCCTTGGAAGGACAAGAAAGCGTTGGTTAGTTCCAGGCCAAGTTTAGGCCAGATTCCATTTATTTATTTGTTCTCAAATGCAGCACAACAAAACCTATTGGCTAATGTTACTTTTAGGGCCTGTTCGGTTTCTCTCTGCTCCCCCGACTCAGCTCCCGAAGCGCAGCAAGCTGCTGCAGCTTTTTACGGAGCTGCTCAAACCGAGCTCCGCAACTCCGCGGAGTTGAGCGGAGAAACCGAACGGTGCCTTATTTTTATATGTATATAGGTGGGATTAGGGCCATCCAAGATGTCTATTATGACAAAGAAAATATTCCTGCTTACAACCGGCGGTGCCACGCATGTCCAGAAGACGTGAAGCACCCAGAGCATCTGACTTTGTGTGAGGTGGACATACAAAGCGGATTCAACAATTCATTGTTTTTTTAGACCATTGATGATGAGACGGTCGAGTCAGCCTAGCCCATATTCAAGCCAACCAAGGAGGAGTCTGTCATATGAAAAGAGACCGACCTGGGAAAATGATGAAAAAAGTATAGGAGGAACTGGCGCTAGAGCTATGTATCGCTTACTGTGAGGTATACTTTCGGCTCACGGCTACTAGGTCAGCCCAATACTGTTTTCTCTGGTTTTCTTTGGTTTTTGTTTTCCTTTCCTTTTCTTGTTTGTTTGTTTCTTTCTTTCTTTGGTTTTCACTGGTTTTCTTCGGCTTCTTTTATTAATATTTTATTTTTTGAACACATGCCTACATTGTTTTGTACATAGTATAGACTTTTTTCATATACACCAGGAAGATTTTATACACGTCTAACATTTCTCAAATACATGGTTAACATTGTTTTCCTAGATATATGTTTTGATGTCTACTTTTTTTCAAACACTATGTTCATTTTTTTACACATCTATGATATTTGTATACATGTTTAACATTTGTGAATACATGGTTAACATTGTTTCAATTACAAGATATTTTTGCACTTTTTTGAATACGTGTAACTGTTTTTCAAATACACCTTTTTCTAAATGATATGGAACATTTTTTATTATATTATATGACCATGTACTTTAAAATGTCAGAAACATAACTTTGAAACATATGAATATTTTAAAAGATGTAATGTAAATTTTTTGAATGGTAAGAAACATTTTTTTAAAAGATAGACAATTTCAATTTTTTTAAAACAGTGGCTTTGTTGTTATAATTAGTTCAAATTTATTTTTTGGAAACAATTATTTGGTATGTTTATGAATAGTTAGTTGTTTAAATATTTATCACTTGTATGGAAGTATTTTATTTTCTATTTGCGCACTGAATTTAGTGTATCTGTAGCTAATGTCAAAGGAAACTATGAGCGAGTTCACAAGAGCTTTACATGGAGACGCCACACTATGGATAAAAGATGAAAAGTGTTGTCAATAATCAAAAATCAACTTCATAGTATGTTTAGTTCTACTCATTTCTGCCACACTATGGACTGGTAATAACCTTGTGGTGTGAAGATCAACCATGAGTGAGACTCGGTACTTGCCATGGTGCGATAGGTGAGTTAGATCATTTGTGGATGACCATTTGGCACTCATGGTGTTTTTATAACTTTGCATCTAAAGATCCACCAACGAGTAGGATTGTACTAACAATCTGAACCTCGGAGAAACTAATCTCCTTGTTTCGATCGCTCATGATCCCTTTCCCTTACGCTCTTATTTGTGTAGACTTGAATTTGTTGAGCTTGCCAACTATAAAGAACACCTCTTCTGTCCAACACATAGCAACCCATCATCATCGAAAAGCAACTCACGATGCTCGCAAGTCAATCAGTATGATTCCCCGCACCACTCAACATCCAATACTACACGCATACCATTTTATACAAGTGATTAATAAGTAGAAAAAGAAAATAAAAATGAAGCTAGTCCATGGAGAAGTGAATCTCAATGTGTATCCAACAAATAAGCATGGCTGAGTGTAATCAATTTTGTACACACGTGTTGCATGAAAAAAAATTGCAGACATATACCAACAAGTATACAAAATAGATTCTCACGAGGCAATTTAGTTAAGCACAAACTAGAAGATGAGAACACAAGTTGTAAACAAGTAAGCAGGGACCACTCATTCCAAGAACGCCCATACGAATCTGAGCAATATACATGGATATAAACCACCTATCAGCTGCAGCAATGGCCATAACAAGTCCGCTTTCTATGACCGGCCTCACACAAAGTTCCATCCTTTGGGTGCTTCACTTCTTCTGGACATGCATGGCACAGTCTGTTGTAAACAAGAATATTTTCCTTGTCATAGTAGACATCTTCGATGCCCCGAATCCCACCTATATACATATATAAATAAAAATAACATTAGCCAATAGGTTTTTGCTGTCATGCATTTGATAATAAATAAATAAATGGAAAATGACATAAACATAGTCTGGAACTAACCAACGGTTTCTTGTCCTTCCAAGGAAACAATGCATGTAGGCACAAATACATCGCGGTCTTCATCAAAGCATAGCTCTGCAAAGAAGAGTTCCTCTTTAGAGTTGTGAAGGGTGCTTTTCACCGTGAAGTTTACGTGGACGTAGTATGCTCTCGCATCAACGATCGTGCCGCCGTTAGTGATTGCTTTCACGAGCTCATACTTGATCTACATATGTTCAAGGAAAAATAACGTGAAATTAGTTTCCAGTTTATAGAACATCTAAACTGAAGAGATGAGACACATTTGTGGTATTACCACCCACCCACCCACCTTGTTCATGTCTTGGGCGTTGTAGTGGTCGAGCGCAGAAGTTGCATAATCCTTAGCTAGTTGTTCGCCGGTGTAATAGTTGCAATCATCGTCGTCCTGGTATATATCATCCCTATCCGAAAAGTCAATATTTTCTAATTCTTCATCTATCACAAAGTGGCCCCAGATGGGGTGGCGGGTAGGGACGGGGTCTGTGGCGGGTAGGGACGGGCCCGGGACCGGGAGAGGGAGAGGGAGAGGGTGAGTGGCAAGGTAGTCCTCGAACCATGGAGTCCTAGATTATTGAAAAAAGAATATTATATGTGTGTGTTTAGGAGTAGTATTGTTGGTGGGTGGATGTACAATATTATGTATGTACATAGTAAACTATACATATAAAACCAAAATTGTAGGTAGTGAAACTTACCAGGGTGGAGGAGGAGGCGGCAAATAATCGTCGTCGTCGTCGTCGTCGTCGTCGTGGTGTTGGTCTTTGGGAGGAGGGGTCCTCTTGTACAGAACACCACCAGACATGGAATTGTGAGGAGAGGACGTACAAGGATGGAACAGATGGATGCGATCTGATCTGATCTGAACTGATGTGCGAGAGAGAGAAAGGAGATGCTAGCTCTCTACCAAGAATCGATCGATCTGGTAATGATATAAATAGATAGATCGGTCGATCGAGAAAGAGAATCACCAACTGATTCCAAATCGGAATCGATGACATCTCCGCCGTTACCCTTCCTGGAGGCGAAACCGAGGTCCCCCCTATCCACCCCCGAACCCCTCCCGGACGAAAGTTCAAAATTCATCTGGATTGGGCGGCGGCGGCGTCCTGCGCGTCGTATCCTCCATGGAGGCGCCGTCTTGGGAGGAACTGCTGTTCGGGGGAGAGATGTCGTGGATGGTGGGCTCCGAGTAGCTCCAGCAGTGGCGATGGTGTGGAGGTTGCCAAGTGGTGCGGCGTTGTATCTACCGCGTCATTGACGACGAGTGGTGGCAGCATGGTGCAGCTGCATATCGACGACGGATGCGGCTAGATGGACGAGCGCAGGGTGGTCGAGCTGTCTGGCGCCATGGTGGCGTCGACGGCAGGCCTGGCAAGGTCTGTGCGTCAGTACCTGCTCTGGAGATGGATCGGTGGAAGAAGACGGCGACAGCATCGGTGAGTGCGCCGGACCGGCGTGTGACCCAATCCCGGTATGTGGCTAGGATGGGGCATCCGGCATTAGATGTTAGGATTTGGTGCGATGTCTGTTTGGTATTAGGCTCGGACATTCGGCACCACTGCATCAAGGGGTAGGAGTAGCGAGAGATGTTGTCTAGATGGTGGCTTCAGGCTTACCGATGTACTACTTTGTAAGGTCTTTTGTGCTTAATAATTAATAAAGTGGCCGTATGCATCGTCCAGATGCAGAGGCCGGGGGTGCTTCCTCCTTTTCAAAAAAAAAAATCTCCGCCCGACTCCGCCTCCTCCTCCTAGGCGCGGTTTTTGTTTTTTTACAACTCCTGGGCACGGCTTTTTTTAGATGATGCCTCGTGCGACACAGTATTTTTTAGAGGTTATAAACGGGCCGGCCCAGCAGCCATTCGTCGGGATGACGCCATGACGAGGTCACACACGTTTTTTCTTTTGTTCATATTTCCAAAACACTAATTAAGTATATTTTACAAAATAATTCAGTTAGTTTTCTTAAAGTATTCTTCGCACATTATAAATGTGTTCATGCGGTGTATCAAAACTGTTGCCTCGACTTCCAGAAAATGCTTGTACAATACAAAAAAAATGTATGCGACATTTTAAAAAGATTCACACTTTCAGAAAAATGTAAGTGACATTTTCCAAAAATGTTATGCAATGTAAAAAAGAGTTTGCGTTTTTTTTTTCAAAAAATGTTTCATATACAGAAAAATGCACATCACATGTTTAAACGTTCAACACTTCAAAGTAATGTTTGTGAATATTTTTAAAAAATATTTATACAATATAAGAAATTTTTGTACATTATCTTCCCTTTAAAGTCCACTCTCCACTCTCCAATGGACGGAAACACTCGCCTTCCGCACAAAACTCCATTTTTGTACATTATTTTCCCTTTAAACCTTTTCTATGTTGAATCTACACCGTTGAAAGCGGTATGCTCAAGCTTGAGACTACTCTGGGTTACTAAACATAATATGTTCAAACACTTTCCTTATTTACAAGACCTATGGCGGGCGCAAACTGCTGCCCGTCACTGCTAACTTTGATTTTGTTTGGAGAGTTTGGGCATTGGTTAGCAAAATAGTATTTTCCATGGGAATTTCTCATGGCCCGCCACAGTACATTGAGAACAAGTGGCGGGTGTGTTGCCTCACCCGCCACTATTGTATCCGCGGCTAATTCTTTGAAAATATAGGAGCGGCGGGTGATGTTTACTGCCCACCACTACTGATGATGTAGCAGTAGCCAAACCTTTTTCCACCCGCCACTGAAACTTCCCCAAAATAATTGTGGCGAGTTTCGGTCTCTATTCCAACCACTAATGTGACCTCACCTACAAGCCTTACCTCAGTAATGGCATGGCATACGGGTCAGTAACCCAAAACTAAGTATATTTTTGGAAAATACTACAAGTCAACACTATTTATTGTGAGATGCTAGCTACCATTTCTAGTAGACCGGACCTATGCCACATGTTGCATGTGTCAAACTGATGGTGTAGAGCATGTCGCTCCCTTGGACATCGTCGCAAAAGTTTGCTCTGGGTTAGATGTGGAATAAAATTATTAGCACACATTTAAAAGTGTAAGTAACAGATTATTAGCACACATTTCAAAGTATAAATAAGTGTTTATATGGTGGACCCCCGAAATTCTTTTCCAAATACAATGCACACTTGTGAACAAATTCACATTAATACATTTAATGGAAAAATTATAATTAACCAAAATAGTTAATTTTATATGGGTTTAATAGTTGCATGATGTACACCTGCTAGTATTTTACAACACATGCATATGTAACTAGGTAAACTCCGGCGGGTAGTGCATATACAAGCAAATACACATACACATAATTTAAAAACTAGCACAATAGAGGCATGCCAAGCCATGCCATGCATGCAAACTCTCTCAAGGTCGCATTGAAAAAAATGGGGCGCAAACTAATATATGGGTTGGCATATATCGGCGAGTTGTTTGATCATCAATACTTCCAAATGTATGCATGCACATAAGTATATATGTTGTGCTGGGTTATCTTATCATCAGTACTTCCAAATGTCATCCATTCCCATGTTCACCAATGAGGTTTTGCCAATTGATGTTGCAGTGGCGTTCCCCGGGTAGTTGTTCATAAGCCCCGGCCACGACGTCCTCCTGTGACACCATCGACAACGGCCCACTCATAAGCTCATCCCCGACCATGAAACCCTGATATGTGCCCGCATGTATCATCATATGTTGATGTTGTTGCTGGTGTTGGTAGAGCCACAACGACAGGGTTGGGGTGGCCATCATCTGGTTGTGGTGGTTCCTGAAGTAGTGGGCATTCATCATAGGACGCGCCACGCTGCTCATTATAGATGGGCCAGCCCCGACGTCGTGCAACTACTACAAAGAAGCTCCAGGGAACAACGGCAGATGCGCCAATGTCGACGAAATGTCATAGTCCATGAAAGGTGGCAATTTTTCTAGCTTGATGAAGCCCTGTTGGTGTTCTGCTCCCTGGACATTGGCATGGCATATGACGACATCACCACCTTCTTCAAATTGGTGCTCTTATGGAAGATCCTACAGCGTGAAAATTTAATACTAAAAATTTATTCTGAGAAGTAAGCTCCCATTTAGACCAGGCCTATGTCACGTACTATATGTGTCAAACATGGTGTAGAGCATGTCGCTCGCTTGGACACCGCCACAAATGTTCGCACATTTAGAAGTGTAGGTAATATTTTATTAGAACACATTTCAAAATGTAAATAATTGTTTGTGTGGTCGATGGAAATCCCCTCTAGGTCGGTGCACACCCAAAATTCTTTTGCGAGCGCTGCTACACACACAATAAATTTTAGACAATCTACGAACGATACACAACATCAGCCGTTCATGTATGGAGGAGAACTTGATAGCACCGTCCAAACCTTCCATCGTCCAAAGCTCGTGTGTGCTACTGTTCCAAGCAGTAGTTTCGTTCTTTTGCAGATACAATGAAGACATGTGACCAAATCACATTAATACATTTAGTGGAAAATAATATAATTAAACAAAATAGTTTATACTATATGGGTTTAAAAGAAGCATGGTGTACACACATTTACAATACATGGATATGTAGTTAGGTATACCCCTGTGGGTAGTGCATATACAAGCTAGGTATACACCAATTGAAAAACTAGCACAAGAATGGCATGCCAAGCCATGCCATGATTGCAAACTCTCTCAAGGTCACACTAACAAAACAAATGTGGCGCAAACCAATATGTGGGTTGGCATATATCGACCGACCATCTGATGGATCACTACTAGGGAAAAGGCTAGAAGCAGCGCGGGTACATGCACGCGCTACTGCTATTGAGGCGCTGCTGCTAACTTTTATACACTCGCTACTGCTAATTTAAGTAGTTTTTTTGGCATATTTGTTTTGTATTTGAACAGGCTTTGTAGAAAAATCTTTAGCACATAGAAATGTCATCATGATACACATACAAATGCCTGCGAGACCACAAATGTAATCATAGCATGTACATACAAATAATCTCATCATAATCATCATCCAACACAAAGTGATATCTTGTCATCATCTCGAAAATAGCGATACATGCAAGTCTCGAATACTTGCAACTACAACAACGTCATCCATCTAAACAAAGGTATACGCAAGAAGTGCTATCACTATGAGTGAGAGCGGAACTATGCAGTACATGAGGTGGCGGTTACGAGTCCTCTCTCGCGCTAGCGTGAACCTCAAGTAACTAGCTTCTCCTTCTTGTCTGCTTTTGAAGCCTTTATGGCTGGCGCCCATGAACCCATTCACTTGCGCCTGACACTCATGCCACTCGTTGTACACCCCCGGAACCTTCCCTTTGTACACGACATAGCATTTCCATCTCGCCATCAAGAAAGTAGGTACTTGTTAGAGATGCATGTTCATGAAGAGGATGTACAATCATATATATGCAACAAAATATACTAGAGCAACACCGAAAAAGAAAGGATTAGCAACTAGATGCAACATATACAGTACGCAAATTAATTAACTAGAGGTACGCAGGTCATCGTACGCAAACTAACAAAGTAGCGTTACGCAAGTTCGGCAGGGACCGTGGACATCACAAAGTTTCATCGCTACAAAAAGTATACAAGTTCAACCGACACATATCATCATCATCGGCATCATAAATCACTAGAAGTTCCATCCTTCCATATCATCGAAGACGAACCCTAGCTTCTTGAACGGCGTGAGGTCTAGACATTGCATGCCTATGCGAGTTTGGACGTCAGCTCGCGATATAGGGCCGTGGTGGAACATCCCCTTCTCATCGACGACTTCTTTCATGATGATCGTCGCAATGTCGCTTTGGATGCGAAAGAAGTCATCTCTAAGTTTATAATTCGCTTCTCCATGAGATTCTAGCCACTTGTGGATATGATCATCATTTCTGCTGTTAATGCGAAGCTTTTGGTGATCCAGTTGAACTGAATCATGAGATGGACGATGTAGAATCCATCCTTCTTGCTTGGTTTTGGGACATGGATGCAGGAGAAGTTAGTTTTATGCGCGAAACCCATCTTCTTGTTCCTTTGTTTCTTGATCTGCACGTGGCCACCTCTAAAGCTGAAGCCTTGGAGAGCATCATCTAGAATATTCATTATGTGGGTGTAGTCCTTTTTCTCGTAGTCTCTGGAAGGGTCAAAATACACGGCGTGGGAGACTTGCGGGTAAAGAACGATAAGGACGGCGCGCCCGTTGCTGCGGGGAAAAGACACCTCAAATTATTCCCCATATGAGAGAGAAGGAATGATTGAAATGTACGAAAGGGTTGTCCGAAACTGACTTACTTTGGATGATAAGGCACGAGGACAATTTCCCGGTCCTTATTCTGTACCATGAAGTTTTTGAGGTACTCCCTAGCAGTTTCACGCTCAAAGTCGCCGAGACTCAAGAAAGACTCGTGCATGTAGTACGGATCCGCCACACAGATTTGCGAGACTTCTTCACTCTTCATGACAGAGCTCATATGTAGCGCAAAAAGGCGGACGATAGTAAAATCAAGCCGCCTTGTTAGAAACATCTCAAAGATATGGTCAAACCGCAGGAAGAACACCTCCGCGGGCCATGTGTCGACGTAGCACTTCCCCTCAGGCACACAAGCCGCGTATGTCGGATATCCTGGATCCTTTGAGGCTAGTAGGCTTTTCTCAGTCGACAGCACATGGTCGTGCAGTCTCCTGAGATCCCCTGATAGTGCCTCCAGCGGTTTCGGCGGTAGCATCGGCTCGCCCGTGAGATGGAACATGACCGCACCTTTCACGGGTACACGCTCTTCATAATGCATCGTCTGGCTGCTATGTGCTCTGGCTTGTTTGGAGGCAGTTACCTTCCCCGATCTCTTCCTCTCCTTTTTCTTGGGCACACCTTCCAGACCCTTCCTTAACCCCTTCCCCAGTGTTCCCGAGCTAAGTACTGTACAACCCTCGCGCCCGGCTAGTTGAGCCTGTGTTGAGGCGGCATCTTCAGGCGTGTCCTGTGAGGATTTCATGAAGAGAGACTTTTTGCAATCCATGGTACGACCCTGCCCGGGCATATCATCCATATCCTCATTAGCAAGCTGATAGCCCGATTCGTCATATGGTTGACTCATCATATCTATGTCACAGTCATACGCGTTTGTATTGAGGTAATCCATAGGGTCGACCTCCGTCTCATCATCCATTCTTTGTTCTACAGGAGAAATTACATCAGCCAGTACTATTGCACCCCCTTCATCATGTCGTCCGCCGCTCTCACCCGGCACTACAGGAGCTGGTAATTGCGTAGGAGGGGTGGTGGTCTCCGCACATGCTTGTTGATGTGTGGTAGTTATTGGTGTGCTCTCGGTCGGCTCCAGACGAATAAGATTCTTCGGCCATAGCAGCACCCAACCCTTGCAGCTTCCAATCCGCGGCGGGGTCTCGTCGTCCGCTCCCACATGCTGTACTGGAGGAGGCAAATCCTCGTGCCCCGATTTCACACTGGTCAAGCTAACCCTGAAGTGCCCAGCGGGGATCGGCTGGTTGTGGAACGTGCGTTGAGAGGGGTCCATTATCATCCCCTTTCCCACATCCACCTTCTGGCCTTTGATCAAGTAGAGTATGGTGCACGGAGTTTCTTTCGCCTGCAAACACATATGTCTGTGGCGTAAAACAACCGAAATGCAACAAAAATGGAATATTATATATATATATGTGTGTGTGTGTGTGTGTGTGTGTGTGTTGGTGCGACATGTAATTACCGTGACGGCGTCGAGCTCAGCCAAAGACGAAGGCCCACCTAGCGCGCCTGAGACTGAGGACGGGCTACTATGAGCGGGAGCGGCTGCGAGAGGAGGCCCGGTTGCTTGAGCAAGTGATGGTGCGATGGTGTTGTTGTTCATGGAGTTGCTCGCGACGAAACTGGGCATCGGGAAATCATGTACCGTCTTGTCTGGATTTTCCTTCGCCCAGTTGATGATAACTGGAACCAAGTTAGTAACGAAATCATTTCTGCTGGCAGTTATAGCTGCATTGACTGCCTGCTGTAGCAACTCATATTTGTCCTCGGCTGCTTTTTTCGCGTCCTCAGCTGCTTTTTTCTCGACCGCAAGCTTCACCTTTGCGTCGATGTCCGCCTGACTAAACTTCTTTTTCTACTTCTTGGCCTCCGGGCCGTCGTTGTAAAACACCTTCCACGTGGCGCCGTCTCCAGCGCCGTGCACACGACCATATTGCGGCCGCTGGTCCAAAGGGAGTCCCTTAAGTTCGTTCAAGGCCCGGTTGAGAGGGGTGTTCCACTTGGGCCTCATCGGAGAAGTAGGGCTTTCGGCTGCAAGCCGGTGTTGCTTCTCCAGTAGTCTAATCAATTTCCTCGTGATCTTGTCCGTGTAAAAAACCTTTTTCTCCTTGTCCCACTTGTAGCGGTCCCTGATGAAGTCATGCTCCAAGGGGTTGGTGAACTTCGCGAAGGGGTCAAGGAGACCCGCGGCTTCATGTTCCGCATCCTCCTTATCCCATATGGGCCTTTTACCGAGGTAGCCACGGCTTCCGAGGCGACGCTTCCCCATGTTCCTTTGCTGAAGGCTTTTGAATTTCGCAGCCTTAGCCTTGGCTGCCTCGGTAGCGCAAGTGTCCTTGAACTTTTCGAACTCCTCTTCCGTAAGTGTCAGATTTTCCTCCAGAATCTTGGACAGGGGTTCATCAGCCTCTATAGCTCGTTTCACCCTCCCTTTCCAGGAGGCCAAATCATTGCTGAACATGCCCATGGCGTGATTGTTAATCTTTTTCATCTTCAGATCATCCCACGGTTGTTCTATGTTACCATCCCGGTCGGGGAACTTGAATCTCTTGTGCAACTTCGTTAGGAGCAACTGCGTCAAATGTTCTTTACTCCTTAAGTCATCGTCGTTGATGCTCGCGCATTCCCGTAGGATGCATCCTACTTGGTTCCCATAGCACTTGCGAGGTTCTTCCGGCTCTAACGGCTCAAACTTGCCAGGTGCCATCTTTGTGATCACAAGTCGTCCAATCCCATGCTTCCTCTTTTCGGTAGTGGCATTGGGGCCGGTACCTTCCCCATCGGTACCTTCCCCACCGGTCTCGGTGCCGCCATCGGTGCCGGCGCCGTCGGTGTCGATGTCGGCATCAGTACCATCATCGAGGCCGACCTGCAAACCTTGCTTAGCAGTCAAATAGTCGAGGTACTCTTGTTCACCCTCATAATCCATCTCGTCTGCATCATGGTCAGAAGGCCCAGTTTCTTCGTTGTTCGACATGTTTCCTATGATTAAGTGTCCTCGTTTATTTCTAAAAGTATGAATAAATGAGAAATGACATAAAAAGAAATCTATGTGCCAGCACTCGATATGCCAACTATGTAGCACAAATCATGCCTTTATTCACGGGAAATTTCGGCATGACCTTTGCTAAAAAATGGACATATCGAGCGCCTAAAATTCACCAGAACGGAAATGAATCAACATTCCTGCGTAACATAGGCCACTCGGATCATTTTCCAAACATGACATGTCCAAAACATGAAATATGCACATATCACATGTCCAGTTCAAATTTGCATATAAATTCAGCTAATTTTGAAACCTAGCTAAATTCATAACTAAATAGATAACCTAATTAACATAACCGAAGAACCCTAGCAGAGAGAGAGGGGGGTTTACAGAGGGTGCATGGGCGAGGAGGCAGGCCCGACGACGCCCGGGAGGGGAGAGGAGGGAGCGAGGGCCAACGGGTCGGGGGCGAGCGCGCCGGGGTCAGGGGCGAGCGCCGGTGCCGGAGTCGGGGGCGAGGGCCGGGTCGGGGGCTAGCGCCGGCGCCGGGGTCGGGGTCGAGGGCCGGGTCAGGGGCGAGCGCCGGGGTCGGGGGCTAGCGCCGCCGCCGGCGGAATCGTGTCCGGGTCGGGCGCGGCGGTGCGATGGGGGAAGAGCGAGTGGGGATTTGGGGGGAAAGGCGGGATAAAGCAGGGCGAGTGAGAATTTTGGGTTAAGTGGACGTAGCAGTAGCGCGTTATGTCAAAATGCGCTGCTACTAACTTCAGTAGCTGTAGCGGTTTAGGCAAAATTCGCTACTACTAAATTCAGTAGATGCAGCGGTTTATGAAAAACACGCTGCTACTACCGTCACTACTGCCAGTTTTCCTTTTTCTTTTCTTTTATTTTATCCCACTTCTATTTCCCGAGGGCAGTGAATGAAGGGAGGGTGATATATATTGCATCATTTGACGGTTAAATATGTATGCAAAATAGGAACATATATATTACACATCATTGGACCCATGCATAATAATGGCTAAGTGTGTATACAAAATAGGAACATATATATATATATATATATATATATATATATATATATATATATATATATATATATATATATATATTATACATCATTGAACCGATAACATACGTTTCCTCAGTGCTGACTTTTTGTTTTTGAGTCAGCTTCTTTCCCTTCTTGTTCGTCGAAGAATAATTGAGCCCCTCATTGTGACTTTGCCTTTTCCATGGAGTACGATTTTTCTTAGGTAATGTAGTATTGATTCTTCTTTTGACGTACACTTCATCATCATCGTCATCTTCCCTCATTGGGTTGCCGTACTGATCATAGTCTTCCTCGTTGGCGACTCCATCCATTCCAATGATGTTCCTTTTGCCTCTCCTCACAACAACACGGTTGGGATTGCGCGGGTCAGTTATGAAGAAGCATTGTGTCACGTGCTTAGCGTGTACTCATGGCTCGTTTTTTGCGATAGCGTTCATGGTAGCGCTCTTGGCGTCGGGTATAGTCATGGTAGTGAACATCCGGCTTTCTCTTTCGACATTCTTAGGCCATCTGACACGGAACATCGTCGTGTTGTGCAGTTCAGAGTAGTCAAGCTCCCAGATCTCCTCGACCCTTCCATAAAATCATTCAGTTGCGCCGTTGTCGCTGCCGGTCATGCATTCCATCGTCACCCCTGAGTTCTGATCATCACTGTCCATATCTTTGGCCTCCGTGTAGAACGTGTATCCGTTGATATCATATGCCTGATAGGCTACGAGGTTGGGTGAGGGGCCATGTGCTAAGGCGTATATGAGCAATCCGTCCTTAGAGCCCTCCTCCAGGGGATTAGCAATAATATGCTCTTTGAACCAATGCAGGAAAGTGGAGTTGTGCTCTCTAGTAACTTCGGCATCTGTCCTGCATAGCCCCCGGTCATGATATTTCTTTGCGATAATTTCTTTGTGCAGTGCCACGAAAGGATCTACCTCGTCTAGGTGTTGTAGCACTACCAAGTTTGCTCTGTCAAAGTCGCTGCGTCGATCTGAGTATGCCACGTGCAGTTCCCTGCGACCGTTGCAGTGACCATCTCCTTCGAGCCTCCCATCGTGCTTGTTAACGGGCAAACCAACACTAACACCAGGCGGCTGGTCTGCGCCATATAGAAAATTCTCACAGAAAGAGATGCACTCTTGTGCCAAATAGCCTTGGACGATGCTTCCATCCGGACGGGACATGTTACGAATGAATCCTTTGATGATCCCATTCATCCTCTCAAACGGCATCATGTTGTGCAGGAATGATGGCCCCAGGTCTATTATGTCATCCACAATATGGACACACAAATGCACCATCACGTCGAAGAACGCGGCCGGGAAGTACATCTCAAGCTCATTCGGTATCACAACGATGTTCCTTGCATCACATCCAAAATACCGATAGAAGCTGTTCAACGCTCTCCACTGGCTTTCATCCTTCACGTGTCTCAGCTTCGATCATCTCCATCGTCGGGCTTCTTCCTCTCCACGTGCCAGCGCATTAGCTTAGCTTCATTGGGATCTACAAAATACCTCTGGAGACGGGGAGTGAGCGGTAAGTACCATACAACTTTCTGGGGACATTTCTTTCCGGCCTTCTTGTATCGAGAAGCATTGCACACCGGACAGCTTGTTTTTTCCGCGTGCTCCTTCCGATAAATTATGCAATCGTTGATGCATGCATAGTATCTAACGTGTGGCAGATTAAGAGGGCACACGATCTTCTTGGCCTCATCAACACTAGTAGGACATAGATTACCCGCGCGAAGAACATCCTTTAGGTACTTGAGATGCTCATCGAGGCTAGTGTCGGTCCATTTGTTTTTAGCCTTTGTCTTCAGGAGTTGGAGCGTGAAACTCAAGCGGGTCACCTCAGGATTGCAACCATCATACAATGGAGTGTTCGAGTCTACCACCAGTTGCTCCAGCTTAGCCTCCTCTCTAGAAGCAGCTCTCTCAGTACTCGTCTCCTTGCGAAGCAATTCTTGAACATGAGGGTCCCGCACAATTGAACTTAGTACCGACGAACTCTGCTGCATGGAGTCCATGTCATTCTCTCCGCCGCCATGTCCGGCCCCTTCTCATCCGCCATGTCCGGCCCCTTCTCCGCCGCCATGTCCGGCCTCTTCCCCGCCGCCATTATCAATCATCTCTTCGTCTTGCCCCGTGTCATCATTGCCTGCCCCGTCGGCATCCTCAACATCGTCATCCTCGTCTTCAATTATCCACCGAGTATAGCCATCCATGAAACCAGTCATGAGCAGGTGCGCTTCTACACGACCATCGTCATGGGGGTCGATCCAAACTATTCCTTTGCATTTTCGACATGGACATAAAACCTCTGTCCGGTTATTTTCTTTCATGTCCTGCACCGCCGACCGCAACCACCTGTCCACCATCGTTCCACTGACCATCGTCAACTCTGCACGGTAATAATAAACAAATTGATTATAAAAATGCATGCATGCATCAAAGTCATAAAAAAATTTGGCATGACCTTCCCTAAAAATAGGACATATATGGATCTAGAGTTTGCCCGGAATTCGCCGAAACGGAAATAAATCGACATTTCAGCAAAACATAGGCAACTCAAAAGCACAATTTGGCGTCAACTCATGCCACACACACAATTTCCACAAACATATCACACACACATAAACATATTTCCATTTTGCAAAAGCATGAAATTTTCATCACCTCTATCTCGATCGAGATCGAGCACACGGTGGAGATGATGTTGTAGGGAGATCAAAAATGCACAAAGCTCTTCTTGACAAAGATAGATCTAGTTAGGGAGCAAATAGGTCACTTAACTAAATCCTACATCTACCTAGCTACCTAATTTGGGAGGAGACAACTTCAACTAGTGGAGGGGGAAGGAAAAAGAGAAAGGAGATGCATTAATGGAGGTGGTGTAGTTAGGTAGGAGTAATAAAGAGAGAGAAAGGTGGATAGAAGAGAGAGAGTAATGGGGGAGAAGTATTGAGGAAGAAGAAGAGTGAGAGTGGGAGCATGTGGGGAAGGTAGGGGGAAGGGAAGAGAGGAGGGGGAGGGGGAGGTAGCGGGGAGGGAAAGAGAGGAGGGGGAGGGGAGGGACGGGTGGGGAAAGGTGGTGGGTTGGTGCGGGTTAGCAGTAGTGCGGGATCTAAAACGCGCTGCTGCTAAGGAATTAGCAGCAGCGCGCTTTGGGATACGGCGCTACTGCTAACTGGGACAAAAAAGTGTGGCAATTTGAAATTTAGCAGCAGCGATCTCAGAAAAAGCGCGCTACTACTACATCCTTAGCAGTAGCGTGGTTCGCGCGACCGCGCTACTGCTAATTAGAGTTAGGTGAACACTGTCGGTCGATATTTGTAGCAGCGCGTTTTACGCCGAGCGCGCTACTGCTAAATCCTTATCAGCAGCGAGTTTCCCGCACACGCGCTACTACTAGTTAGCAGCAGCGCTCCTTTTTGAGCCGCGCTGCTGCTAAGATTCTGTGTATAGGCTTTTCCCTAGTAGTGGATGATTAATTTATGCATGCACACACATATATAAGTTGTCTTGAGTTATCTGATCATTAATTCTACCAAATGTCATCCATACCCATGTTCATCGACGAGGTCTCGCCAGCTACTGTTGCGGAGGTGTTCCCTGGGTAGTTGTTCCTCAGCCCGACCACGGCGTCACCCTGTGATAGCACCGGTAACAGCCCACTCACAGGCTCAGCCCCGACCATGAGATCCTGATCTCCACCCATATGCATCATCATCTGTTGATATTGTTGTTAGTGCTGGTAGAGCGACAACGGCAGTGTTGGGGCAGCCAATATTTGGTGGTGGTGGTTCCCGAAGTAGTGGTCATTCATCATAGGAAGCGCCACACTGCCCATCATCGATGAGCCAGCCCCGACATCGTGCAACTGGTACGAAGAAGCTCCAGGCAACAACTGTGGATGCGCCCACGTTGATGACATGTCATAGTCATGAGAGGAGGCAATGTATCTAAGTCGACCAAGCCCTGGTGATGTTCTGCTCCCATGGTCATTGACATGTCATATGACGGCATCACCGTCTTCTTCAGTCTTGTGCTCTTATGGAAGATCCTGGAAACCACCCACTGTTCCTACAAACATACATAAATTAAATAGGTTCAAATCAACTGTGATATGTAGCACACCCCAGGTGTGATGCTGTTGTCGCAGATGCCGATCACTTTGTCATTAGCTTCTTAAATTCGACACATATCTTACATAACTTGGATATTTAGGCGCCCCTGCACACGTGTCCATCTCAAGAATTGGCAACACAGTGACTCCGCTAAGTCTCTGACTCCAATTTTTGGCCTCGATCAACATTTCCATCCATAACATTTAGGACACATGAAACGCCATGACATTCTATGGTGGCATTTACTAACCTCGGCCTACTAGTATGAACATTATCTATGATTTCTCTCTTTTGACCCATACCTTCAGGGAACCTACTCAAATGTCTGATTGTTCAAAATAACTAGCTAACAACTCCCTCCGTTCAATAACATAAGAGCGTTTTTTACACTAGTGTAGTGTCAAAAAAGGCTCTTATATTATGGGATGGAGGGAGTAGCTACTAGCATGTTGATGATTCATGAGTACTACTCTACAATAAATTTATTATATACCTTGGAAGCCACGTTGGTGCTGGTAACGCTGCGGGTGGTGGTGGACGGGTTGGATGTCAGCTGCTTGCTACTCTCGAGCCTACTCATGCATGATCCAGTTGGTCTTCTCCCCCCTAGGCGCCCAACCCTTGTAGAACACGAGCGTCTTCTTCATGCTGATGACTGTGAGCGGTGGGTAGAATATCCCCTTGTCCTTTCTGGTGGCCTTCCAATAGCCGGCATCCGTCGCCCGGTTTATTCGGATCCCGGTGGGGTACTTGCGATCCTTTCAGGAGTAAAAGTACCAGTCCTTCTCCCCCATCTTCGCCTTCTCTGGTAGCTCCCATGGCTCGTACTTGTTGAGGTTCACATCCTCAATCGCCGCGGCGACGAAGATGATCTTGCACCTTGGGGACCACATAGAATTTGATGATCTCCTCATCCGTCGGGTGGAACCTAAACCCCGGCGGTAGCACCAACTGTTGCTCCTGAACTTGAAGGCGGTCTTCCATGGTACTGGATTTCTGTGCAACGGATTCTGGGATGATGGAAATATTGGACGCAACCATAAAGATGTATATTGGACGCAACCATACGTGGTATTCGTGCTACACCTACTCGTGCCATATGCATGCTTCTCTTGTTGGTGTTTACCTTTGTGATGCAAAGCAAACAAACACTCACATTTGTGGCACCGGCTGGTTGCGCATATATAATATTGCCCGCTGTTTTCTGTGATGCTTGATATAGATGTATCTACCTGCAAATATTGTATTGCCCCTACCATTTGTTTACACAAAACTGTGTGCGTTGTGGAAGTCTTTGGCCCCTAGATTGACTGGTACATCCAGCCATAGTTTTCTTAATTGTTAATCCGCCATGCCGTGGTGCCTATGGGTGTTAGCCACAACTAGGGTCACATTGCTCCTGCAGGCGTGCTAAAAACCATGGCCTTCGGAGAAAAATTGGGTGGAGACGGGCTGCAAACCTCCGCCTGTGCATACATACGCCCGATTGAACACACGTGTCAGGAGCTGCAATCCGACGCCCCGCCTGATCGAGAGCGGTCCACGCACTACAGCGGGCCCCTTTGTGTTTTCAATTTTCCGTAACTGTTCCTTGCTTCTCAGTATAGAAGCCTCTTTTCACATATTTTGTCCATGTGTTCAGTATGTATTACAATGGCAAAATGAAAACATCATTCTCTTTGAAGGCTTTGAAAGGATGCTTGCACAATAAACCTATAAGATATGCATGCAATATTTTATCAGTTTGTATTAAAAATCAAATTGCAATTAAAAATGTGTATACCTATGGATTCAAACTTTCTGCAACATGTACCAGTTATATCCACACTGTTGAATACAACTGTTGCTCCATTCTGGCTGTGCACATGCATAACCATATATGTGAAGATTGCCCCTTCATTTTTTAGTAGTTTATACAAGAGAATGTAAATTGCATTTTGAATTCTTTCTCAAACTCAGAATTCGTCCTCCTAGTATACGATTCAGTCGCGGTCTTCAACAATGGTAAACTGCTATAATTTGCCGGGTTCTTTCGACGCGAACTAAAATCTTCATCCAACTCATTTTCACGAAGGCTTGCGGAAACCTCTGCTTGTGCAAGCATCTTCCTTGACTTCGTGATCTAGCTTTTGGCAAGACAATGTACTGTACACATGCATGTTGAGAATGTTCTAAGTGACAATTGAAGAACCAGGCAATGCCCATACCCGTCGTGTCTCGTCTCTGTCAGCTCTACGACCAATCACATCGTCCTCCCGGCCTCTTCCTCCGGTCACGGTGGTTGTGTTGTCCTCCTAATCTTCTGTTATGTACGTGCGGTGGCGGCAAGTCTATGTCGCATGTTGGTGCGTCCAGCGTCACTGTCGACAGCTGGTTGGTTGTATGACGTGGAGCAGCGACCATCCTCATCTGCATGGTTTACATGATCCGAGGTGGCGACAGTGTCGGACTCTGGCGTGGCGACCCCGGCCCGTCCTTCTCAACGAAGGTGACACTTCAGGCAGTGGGAGCACGACCCGCGGCGGCCATGGCTATCGTTCCGGCCTGATGCAGCCATGGGAGAGAGAGGGTGGCGAGGCGTTCTGGTGCGGTGCTGCCATCGCCGAACCAGCAATCCCACACGCGCCAACCAATCCGATCGAGTGGAGAAGAGGGCTCCGGTCGCTCAGCCATGGAAACTCCGATTCATGCGGAAGTGATTGATACGTACGAGCCGCGTAGTTGTTTCCTGGAGCGATGCGAGGTACTCGAGCCGAGAAACGTATGCGCAAGTCTGGATGAGAGGATAGCGTCGGATGGAGCAGGGACAGGTGGTGACAGATTAGAGTGGGTACGCACAACAGAATGTTTGCAGCCCGTCTCCACCCAATTTTTATCAGATCCTGATAACGCCCGCACGTGTGGCATACTAAACATCCGCTCACACATCGTGTGTGGCATGAGCAGGAGACATCCCACACGGGCTGGGTGTGACGAACATTAGAATTGCCCACACGTGTAGGCGCAGCTACTTCGTGCCACACGCCCAACAAGTACTACTCATCTCCACCCCGCGCGTGTGGCACGAAGCAAAAATGCCCACACATCCTGGCACAACTACGTTAGGTACCCGCAGGATGATGATTTAGTTGCCATACAGGATGACAGATGTAGTTATCCGGGATGGCAAATGTAGTTGTAAAAGCATGGCAACTCTATCTATTTTGGTTTACTATAGTTGTCATATCTAATTTATGGTAGTTACGGCGTGTAATCAAACCATAGTTGCCGTATGTGATTAACTACTTGCCACATATGGTCAAATAGTAGTTGTCATGTATGTTTACCTAGTTGCCATGTGTGGTCCAACCATAGTCACCATGTATGGTTAATCACAGTTGCCATGCGTGTTTATCTGGTTGCCACGTACGCGCAACTGCAGTTGCCGTCTAGCAACGAATCATAGTTGTCATGTGTGTTTACCTAGTTGTCACATACGCGTAACTGCAGTTGCCATCCAAACAACGTACGAGTGTCGTGTGAGCGAAAAGCAGTTCGCCCACACGCGCGTGGACTAGGTGATGGCTGTGTGGACAGAAACTAATTCGCCCACACAACGCAACTGGCAAGTCGCATGCTGCGGGGCATGTAGCGAAGTCTCCAATGCCACACACACCAGCTCCGTCCAACATGGGACGCAAATTCTACCTCGATTGTCAAGATTCGTGCAAACTTGACTGGACGGTGATCCACGCGTGTGGGTGAGTTGCAAAAATGCCACACGTGTGGGCGTTATCATTTGGATTTTTATGGTCCTTGCATGGATCATTCGTTAACATAAAAAAATCATAGTCAAGGAACAACGAAAAAAATCCAAATCATAGTCAAGGAACAACGAAAAAATCATAGTCATGGAACATCACCTAGTTGCATGGATCATTGCCCACACACTAGCACGAATGATCCATGCATCTATCATTTGAATGCTAGTTGAATGCCAATGCATTGTCAAGGAACAACGAAAAAAATATAGCGAAACTTATCAAACTAGGTAAACAAGTTTTATATGTTCAATGCTAGTGAGGTTGCGGCCATGGTTTTTGAATTTAATTTCGCATAAACAAGCCTCCTTATATTTGTGCCTAATTTGACCATCCGTTTTACCATGAAAATATGATATGTGTCACATCAGTATTTTCTAACTCGAATTTTCCATTCTCAGGAAATGGTAATTTCTTCGTAGTTGGTATAATTGTTTTCAGTTTTGCTAAAGCACATCTAGATGTGCTCTAAGTATTGCACATCTAAGTCACATATCATTGATTTTACATGAAGATTCATGCAAACATTTTCCTTTGTCTTTTTTTTATTTTCCTTCCTAATTTGATCGAGTCACTCAGATGTGTTTCATCTTTTAAGCTGGAAACACGTGACTACCTACTTTCGCATCTCCAAACTGAAATTGTACATAACATTTACAACATGCAACCAATGGAGTGACCACCAAAGGAACTTATAAACTCATTTTACTTAATCCTATATAACTAAGAGAATTATCCCCACTATTTAAATTATCTTAACATGCAGCCTGTCCACACCATCACATATGCCACCTCATCAATTATTATATTTTTGGCCTATGTTTTCCTTTCCACTAAGATAGTCGTTCTGTTGCCAAGCATAATAGTCGAACAGTAGCATTGCCCTTCCTCGTCCGAAATCGGTTCCACTTCAACCTTCTAAAATATACGATGGACTACCCCAGCGAGGTCCTTGATAGAGATCAAGTGGGTGGTTGGTCGGTTAAAAAATCGACCTATTGCTTCTGATCCCTGTGTGACACAAAGCCCTAGAGAATCAACTCTCAGCGAGAATCCATAGTGTACTCCAGATTGTCGAATCTGACGACCCGTCCTGGAGCAAAGTTCTTCATCTAGCTGAGGTGGCCAATTGAGTTGACAGCGAAGGTGTCGGTGCTGAAGATGAACATCTGATTCGGCCAAAGATCGCACTGTATTCTGCCGGAGATCCCATCAGACCGCGGTGTTCAACTCTTGGGAACGATTCTCGTGCATGTCTCAATAGGGTGCCTCAAACAGGTGATAAGGTCATAGGGAAAACAAGGAGGCGAGTTTACCTAGGTTCGGGCCCTCTAGGTGGAGGTAAACCCCTACTCACTAGTTGTGATAGGGTTGTGCAAAGTACAAGTATAGAACCAAGGGATTGTAGATAATCTATCGACTAGCCCGGCCCCGGGCTTATATAACATACTTGAGGCCCTGGAGTTACACAACCTTATCGGCTCCGTCGGTGGAGGAGGATAGTCCTCCACGGCCCCGTCTTCCTTGACTTTGACGACAAGGCTTCCGGAGTCTTCTCATCGAACCCCATGGCCGCCGATCAAGGTGCGGGATGGAACCGACCTAGGGATCCTTGGGCCAGCCTACTAGGATGGCAACCGCCATGGTGAGGCACCGTTGGGCTATCAAGTAACATGAATGTGACACCTTTTTGCCTTCATTTAGCTCAACTCAGTTTTTCTGACATTCTTCGCCGGACGAATTTCCACCCATGCTGCATTTTCCCTCAGTGGATATGGTGATGATGGAACTGTGGACACGTGTATAATTTTCCTCGGTGGTTCTTCAACACTTTCTTTTGGTACTTGCAAGAGATCGGTCTAAGTTTTAATAATATGTAAAACAATATCATAATCGAGATACTTCTTCTTCTCATGTGCTGTGTTGCAATTCTTGTGGTACATGAGGTCATGACATGCTGTTGGTCCCGGACTGATGCGGGCGATTAAGTAGAGGGGAGAGGAAGGCCAAGGAGGCTTCAACGGTGGTTAACACATAACAGTAAAATTTTGGTTGCTGTGTTTGTTATTAGTGACGACAGATGAAGTATATCTTGATATTATTCCTACTTATTTTCTTAGAAATGCCCATAACCATTTCCTAAAATCAAAACCCGTTCAACCTCCTACAATCCTTGATGCAAAACAATACTATATATACATGTTGTCACTATTTATATACTATATTAGTGACTAGGCGTGCATACATGATGGATACCAACACAACTAGTAAATAAATCAGTATATAAAGCACTAATTGCAACAGCATCCTACATCTCTTATTGTGTTGTGTCTGGTTACTGTGTTTAGTGGGAAAAAAAGGTCTGGTTCATCCATTGGCTTCCCTGGTTGCCATAAAAAACACGCATAAAAATGACCGGTCTCATAGAGTACATACTCCCATGCCTTAACGGACCCTCTGATTTGGATATACCCAAACAATTAGCAAATTAAGTTGTAGAAACTAAAACTGAACCGACGCACGCAACTACTTCCTATGCATGCACATGGTTGGTCCAATAATTAAGGGATAAAATACCACGCACGTGATGCATGCATGTAGTATATACTACTAGTTTCTTTCCTTCTATGGAGTACGCATCCGTGGAATGTACAGATTTGTGAACTTGCATGTATTGGGTTTTTTAGATGTCAAATATAGTAGTTTTGCGGCTCAGTATACCAAGATTTGAGTGATATTGTACACACATAATATATTTTTTTTGCAATGGAGTATATACCACTTCTTTGCAATGGAGTATATGTACCTTTCAGGGATGGGGCAGTCTTTTTTTCCCGATAGAGTATATGATCTCACTCACGTACAACAGTATATACTACTTCTTTGTTATTTTTTATTTTCATGAGGGGGTATATAAATTTTGTTGTTGAGAGGGTATATATATTACCTTTTTTACGTGCCTGATATTATGAATTCATTTTGTCGAGAGGATGAGTAGATACTGCTTATGTGGAAAGTATACTTTTTAAATTGGTATATACCAAATTTTCTGAGAGTATGTACTACTGTTTTTGTGCGAGATTTTATACTCACTCACATAAAAAAGGGTGTACATCAGTCTTTCGTAGATAGTATATTCTAGTACAAAGGAACGGAGTATATTTTATTAAGAAAAGCATAGAACAAAATGAGTATAATTCATGAAGACGAGCATCATGTTTTGCGGGTTATAAATAGTATAATTTATTCCAATACAAGTGTAAAATAGAGGTGTACTCGCGTGTATATTTTTTCCAGAGATCATTGCAGATAGACAAAAGGAGATGAGATTATCGATTTGCTTAGAATAAACTACAAATAACTTTTTTTGCGGATGCAAATAATTTAACAATATACAGAGTTGTTTCCCTCCAAGGATAATAAATGAAGTATGTACTGCACAAGAAAAGAAGTGAAACGACACAAATGTGTCCGTTCATGTCAAATATGATGTTAGGAACAAAGAACGTCAATCTGCCTTCGCGCTATCAAATGGTCGAGTTCTTGAGTCCCATCAGTGATCACTGGATGTGTTGGAGATCCAAGTCTGGCATCGCTGGATCAAGGACAGAGATGAAATACTGCTCGCGATTATCATTGTAGTCGTTTCGCCAAGGCCTCTAACGCATCTTCTTGACCAGCGACAGGGGTGGAAATCACCAGCCACGTGATAGGATGACCCTATAGCTGCTAGGATTAGATGGATCCATGAGAGTGGAATATGGTGAAGCATTCTGGGGACATTTCTGGGGACATTTCTTTCCGGCCTTCTTGTATCGAGAAGCATTGCACACCGGACAGCTTGTTTTTTCCGCGTGCTCCTTCCGATAAATTATGCAATCGTTGATGCATGCATGGTATCTAACGTGTGGCAGATTAAGAGGGCACACGATCTTCTTGGCCTCATCAACACTAGTAGGACATAGATTACCCGCGCGAAGAACATCCTTTAGGTACTTGAGATGCTCATCGAGGCTAGTGTCGGTCCATTTGTTTTTAGCCTTTGTCTTCAGGAGTTGGAGCGTGAAACTCAAGCGGGTCACCTCAGGATTGCAACCATCATACAATGGAGTGTTCGAGTCTACCACCAGTTGCTCCAGCTTAGCCTCCTCTCTAGAAGCAGCTCTCTCAGTACTCGTCTCCTTGCGAAGCAATTCTTGAACATGAGGGTCCCGCACAATTGAACTTAGTACCGACGAACTCTGCTGCATGGAGTCCATGTCATTCTCTCCGCCGCCATGTCCGGCCCCTTCTCATCCGCCATGTCCGGCCCCTTCTCCGCCGCCATGTCCGGCCTCTTCCCCGCCGCCATTATCAATCATCTCTTCGTCTTGCCCCGTGTCATCATTGCCTGCCCCGTCGGCATCCTCAACATCGTCATCCTCGTCTTCAATTATCCACCGAGTATAGCCATCCATGAAACCAGTCATGAGCAGGTGCGCTTCTACACGACCATCGTCATGCGGGTCGAGCCAAACTATTCCTTTGCATTTTCGACATGGACATAAAACCTCTGTCCGGTTATTTTCTTTCATGTCCTGCACCGCCGACCGCAACCACCTGTCCACCATCGTTCCACTGACCATCGTCAACTCTGCACGGTAATAATAAACAAATTGATTATAAAAATGCATGCATGCATCAAAGTCATAAAAAAATTTGGCATGACCTTCCCTAAAAATAGGACATATATGGATCTAGAGTTTGCCCGGAATTCGCCGAAACGGAAATAAATCGACATTTCGGCAAAACATAGGCAACTCAAAAGCACAATTTGGCGTCAACTCATGCCACACACACAATTTCCACAAACATATCACACACACATAAACATATTTCCATTTTGCAAAAGCATGAAATTTTCATCACCTCTATCTCGATCGAGATCGAGCACACGGTGGAGATGATGTTGTAGGGAGATCAAAAATGCACAAAGCTCTTCTTGACAAAGATAGATCTAGTTAGGGAGCAAATAGGTCACTTAACTAAATCCTACATCTACCTAGCTACCTAATTTGGGAGGAGACAACTTCAACTAGTGGAGGGGGAAGGAAAAAGAGAAAGGAGATGCATTAATGGAGGTGGTGTAGTTAGGTAGGAGTAATAAAGAGAGAGAAAGGTGGATAGAAGAGAGAGAGTAATGGGGGAGAAGTATTGAGGAAGAAGAAGAGTGAGAGTGGGAGCATGTGGGGAAGGTAGGGGGAAGGGAAGAGAGGAGGGGGAGGGGGAGGTAGGGGGGAGGGAAAGAGAGGAGGGGAGGGGAGGGACGGGTGGGGAAAGGTGGTGGGTTGGTGCGGGTTAGCAGTAGCGCGGGATCTAAAACGCGCTGCTGCTAAGGAATTAGCAGCAGCGCGCTTTGGGATACGGCGCTACTGCTAACTGGGACAAAAAAGTGTGGCAATTTGAAATTTAGCAGCAGCGATCTCAGAAAAAGCGCGCTACTACTACATCCTTAGCAGTAGCGTGGTTCGCGCGACCGCGCTACTGCTAATTAGAGTTAGGTGAACACTGTCGGTCGATATTTGTAGCAGCGCGTTTTACGCCGAGCGCGCTACTGCTAAATCCTTATCAGCAGCGAGTTTCCCGCACACGCGCTACTACTAGTTAGCAGCAGCGCTCCTTTTTGAGCCGCGCTGCTGCTAAGATTCTGTGTATAGGCTTTTCCCTAGTAGTGGATGATTAATTTATGCATGCACACACATATATAAGTTGTCTTGAGTTATCTGATCATTAATTCTACCAAATGTCATCCATACCCATGTTCATCGACGAGGTCTCGCCAGCTACTGTTGCGGAGGTGTTCCCTGGGTAGTTGTTCCTCAGCCCGACCACGGCGTCACCCTGTGATAGCACCGGTAACAGCCCACTCACAGGCTCAGCCCCGACCATGAGATCCTGATCTCCACCCATATGCATCATCATCTGTTGATATTGTTGTTAGTGCTGGTAGAGCGACAACGGCAGTGTTGGGGCAGCCAATATTTGGTGGTGGTGGTTCCCGAAGTAGTGGTCATTCATCATAGGAAGCGCCACACTGCCCATCATCGATGAGCCAGCCCCGACATCGTGCAACTGGTACGAAGAAGCTCCAGGCAACAACTGTGGATGCGCCCACGTTGATGACATGTCATAGTCATGAGAGGAGGCAATGTATCTAAGTCGACCAAGCCCTGGTGATGTTCTGCTCCCATGGTCATTGACATGTCATATGACGGCATCACCGTCTTCTTCAGTCTTGTGCTCTTATGGAAGATCCTGGAAACCACCCACTGTTCCTACAAACATACATAAATTAAATAGGTTCAAATCAACTGTGATCTGTAGCACACCCCAGGTGTGATGCTGTTGTCGCAGATGCCGATCACTTTGTCATTAGCTTCTTAAATTCGACACATATCTTACATAACTTGGATATTTAGGCGCCCCTGCACACGTGTCCATCTCAAGAATTGGCAACACAGTGACTCCGCTAAGTCTCTGACTCCAATTTTTGGCCTCGATCAACATTTCCATCCATAACATTTAGGACACATGAAACGCCATGACATTCTATGGTGGCATTTACTAACCTCGGCCTACTAGTATGAACATTATCTATGATTTCTCTCTTTTGACCCATACCTTCAGGGAACCTACTCAAATGTCTGATTGTTCAAAATAACTAGCTAACAACTCCCTCCGTTCAATAACATAAGAGCGTTTTTTACACTAGTGTAGTGTCAAAAAAGGCTCTTATATTATGGGATGGAGGGAGTAGCTACTAGCATGTTGATGATTCATGAGTACTACTCTACAATAAATTTATTATATACCTTGGAAGCCACGTTGGTGCTGGTAACGCTGCGGGTGGTGGTGGACGGGTTGGATGTCAGCTGCTTGCTACTCTCGAGCCTACTCATGCATGATCCAGTTGGTCTTCTCCCCCCTAGGCGCCCAACCCTTGTAGAACACGAGCGTCTTCTTCATGCTGATGACTGTGAGCGGTGGGTAGAATATCCCCTTGTCCTTTCTGGTGGCCTTCCAATAGCCGGCATCCGTCGCCCGGTTTATTCGGATCCCGGTGGGGTACTTGCGATCCTTTCAGGAGTAAAAGTACCAGTCCTTCTCCCCCATCTTCGCCTTCTCTGGTAGCTCCCATGGCTCGTACTTGTTGAGGTTCACATCCTCAATCGCCGCGGCGACGAAGATGATCTTGCACCTTGGGGACCACATAGAATTTGATGATCTCCTCATCCGTCGGGTGGAACCTAAACCCCGGCGGTAGCACCAACTGTTGCTCCTGAACTTGAAGGCGGTCTTCCATGGTACTGGATTTCTGTGCAACGGATTCTGGGATGATGGAAATATTGGACGCAACCATAAAGATGTATATTGGACGCAACCATACGTGGTATTCGTGCTACACCTACTCGTGCCATATGCATGCTTCTCTTGTTGGTGTTTACCTTTGTGATGCAAAGCAAACAAACACTCACATTTGTGGCACCGGCTGGTTGCGCATATATAATATTGCCCGCTGTTTTCTGTGATGCTTGATATAGATGTATCTACCTGCAAATATTGTATTGCCCCTACCATTTGTTTACACAAAACTGTGTGCGTTGTGGAAGTCTTTGGCCCCTAGATTGACTGGTACATCCAGCCATAGTTTTCTTAATTGTTAATCCGCCATGCCGTGGTGCCTATGGGTGTCAGCCACAACTAGGGTCACATTGCTCCTGCAGGCGTGCTAAAAACCATGGCCTTCGGAGAAAAATTGGGTGGAGACGGGCTGCAAACCTCCGCCTGTGCATACATACGCCCGATTGAACACACGTGTCAGGAGCTGCAATCCGACGCCCCGCCTGATCGAGAGCGGTCCACGCACTACAGCGGGCCCCTTTGTGTTTTCAATTTTCCGTAACTGTTCCTTGCTTCTCAGTATAGAAGCCTCTTTTCACATATTTTGTCCATGTGTTCAGTATGTATTACAATGGCAAAATGAAAACATCATTCTCTTTGAAGGCTTTGAAAGGATGCTTGCACAATAAACCTATAAGATATGCATGCAATATTTTATCAGTTTGTATTAAAAATCAAATTGCAATTAAAAATGTGTATACCTATGGATTCAAACTTTCTGCAACATGTACCAGTTATATCCACACTGTTGAATACAACTGTTGCTCCATTCTGGCTGTGCACATGCATAACCATATATGTGAAGATTGCCCCTTCATTTTTTAGTAGTTTATACAAGAGAATGTAAATTGCATTTTGAATTCTTTCTCAAACTCAGAATTCGTCCTCCTAGTATACGATTCAGTCGCGGTCTTCAACAATGGTAAACTGCTATAATTTGCTGGGTTCTTTCGACGCGAACTAAAATCTTCATCCAACTCATTTTCACGAAGGCTTGCGGAAACCTCTGCTTGTGCAAGCATCTTCCTTGACTTCGTGATCTAGCTTTTGGCAAGACAATGTACTGTACACATGCATGTTGAGAATGTTCTAAGTGACAATTGAAGAACCAGGCAATGCCCATACCCGTCGTGTCTCGTCTCCGTCAGCTCTACGACCAATGTCGATCACATCGTCCTCCCGGCCTCTTCCTCCGGTCACGGTGGTTGTGTTGTCCTCCTAATCTTCTGTTATGTACGTGCGGTGGCGGCAAGTCTATGTCGCATGTTGGTGCGTCCAGCGTCACTGTCGACAGCTGGTTGGTTGTATGACGTGGAGCAGCGACCATCCTCATCTGCATGGTTTACATGATCCGAGGTGGCGACAGTGTCGGACTCTGGCGTGGCGACCCCGGCCCGTCCTTCTCAACGGAGGTGACACTTCAGGCAGTGGGAGCACGACCCGCGGCGGCCATGGCTATCGTTCCGGCCTGATGCAGCCATGGGAGAGAGAGGGTGGCGAGGCGTTCTGGTGCGGTGCTGCCATCGCCGAACCAGCGATCCCACACGCGCCAACCAATCCGATCGAGTGGAGAAGAGGGCTCCGGTCGCTCAGCCATGGAAACTCCGATTCATGCGGAAGTGATTGATACGTACGAGCCGCGTAGTTGTTTCCTGGAGCGATGCGAGGTACTCGAGCCGAGAAACGTATGCGCAAGTCTGGATGAGAGGATAGCGTCGGATGGAGCAGGGACAGGTGGTGACAGACTAGAGTGGGTACGCACAACAGAATGTTTGCAGCCCGTCTCCACCCAATTTTTATCAGATCCTGATAACGCCCGCACGTGTGGCATACTAAACATCCGCTCACACATCGTGTGTGGCATGAGCAGGAGACATCCCACACGGGCTGGGTGTGACGAACATTAGAATTGCCCACACGTGTAGGCGCAGCTACTTCGTGCCACACGCCCAACAAGTACTACTCATCTCCACCCCGCGCGTGTGGCACGAAGCAAAAATGCCCACACATCCTGGCACAACTACGTTAGGTACCCGCAGGATGATGATTTAGTTGCCATACAGGATGACAGATGTAGTTATCCGGGATGGCAAATGTAGTTGTAAAAGCATGGCAACTCTATCTATTTTGGTTTACTATAGTTGTCATATCTAATTTATGGTAGTTACGGCGTGTAATCAAACCATAGTTGCCGTATGTGATTAACTACTTGCCACATATGGTCAAATAGTAGTTGTCATGTATGTTTACCTAGTTGCCATGTGTGGTCCAACCATAGTCACCATGTATGGTTAATCACAGTTGCCATGCGTGTTTATCTGGTTGCCACGTACGCGCAACTGCAGTTGCCGTCTAGCAACGAATCATAGTTGTCATGTGTGTTTACCTAGTTGTCACATACGCGTAACTGCAGTTGCCATCCAAACAACGTACGAGTGTCGTGTGAGCGAAAAGCAGTTCGCCCACACGCGCGTGGACTAGGTGATGGCTGTGTGGACAGAAACTAATTCGCCCACACAACGCAACTGGCAAGTCGCATGCTGCGGGGCATGTAGCGAAGTCTCCAATGCCCACACACACCAGCTCCGTCCAACATGGGACGCAAATTCTACCTCGATTGTCAAGATTCGTGCAAACTTGACTGGACGGTGATCCACGCGTGTGGGTGAGTTGCAAAAATGCCACACGTGTGGGCGTTATCATTTGGATTTTTATGGTCCTTGCATGGATCATTCGTTAACATAAAAAAATCATAGTCAAGGAACAACGAAAAAAATCCAAATCATAGTCAAGGAACAACGAAAAAATCATAGTCATGGAACATCACCTAGTTGCATGGATCATTGCCCACACACTAGCACGAATGATCCATGCATCTATCATTTGAATGCTAGTTGAATGCCAACGCATTGTCAAGGAACAACGAAAAAAATATAGCGAAACTTATCAAACTAGGTAAACAAGTTTTATATGTTCAATGCTAGTGAGGTTGCGGCCATGGTTTTTGAATTTAATTTCGCATAAACAAGCCTCCTTATATTTGTGCCTAATTTGACCATCCGTTTTACCATGAAAATATGATATGTGTCACATCAGTATTTTCTAACTCGAATTTTCCATTCTCAGGAAATGGTAATTTCTTCGTAGTTGGTATAATTGTTTTCAGTTTTGCTAAAGCACATCTAGATGTGCTCTAAGTATTGCACATCTAAGTCACATATCATTGATTTTACATGAAGATTCATGCAAACATTTTCCTTTGTCTTTTTTTTATTTTCCTTCCTAATTTGATCGAGTCACTCAGATGTGTTTCATCTTTTAAGCTGGAAACACGTGACTACCTACTTTCGCATCTCCAAACTGAAATTGTACATAACATTTACAACATGCAACCAATGGAGTGACCACCAAAGGAACTTATAAACTCATTTTACTTAATCCTATATAACTAAGAGAATTATCCCCACTATTTAAATTATCTTAACATGCAGCCTGTCCACACCATCACATATGCCACCTCATCAATTATTATATTTTTGGCCTATGTTTTCCTTTCCACTAAGATAGTCGTTCTGTTGCCAAGCATAATAGTCGAACAGTAGCATTGCCCTTCCTCGTCCGAAATCGGTTCCACTTCAACCTTCTAAAATATACGATGGACTACCCCAGCGAGGTCCTTGATAGAGATCAAGTGGGTGGTTGGTCGGTTAAAAAATCGACCTATTGCTTCTGATCCCTGTGTGACACAAAGCCCTAGAGAATCAACTCTCAGCGAGAATCCATAGTGTACTCCAGATTGTCGAATCTGACGACCCGTCCTGGAGCAAAGTTCTTCATCTAGCTGAGGTGGCCAATTGAGTTGACAGCGAAGGTGTCGGTGCTGAAGATGAACATCTGATTCGGCCAAAGATCGCACTGTATTCTGCCGGAGATCCCATCAGACCGCGGTGTTCAACTCTTGGGAACGATTCTCGTGCATGTCTCAATAGGGTGCCTCAAACAGGTGATAAGGTCATAGGGAAAACAAGGAGGCGAGTTTACCTAGGTTCGGGCCCTCTAGGTGGAGGTAAACCCCTACTCACTAGTTGTGATAGGGTTGTGCAAAGTACAAGTATAGAACCAAGGGATTGTAGATAATCTATCGACTAGCCCGGCCCCGGGCTTATATAACATACTTGAGGCCCTGGAGTTACACAACCTTATCGGCTCCGTCGGTGGAGGAGGATAGTCCTCCACGGCCCCGTCTTCCTTGACTTTGACGACAAGGCTTCCGGAGTCTTCTCATCGAACCCCATGGCCGCCGATCAAGGTGCGGGATGGAACCGACCTAGGGATCCTTGGGCCAGCCTACTAGGATGGCAACCGCCATGGTGAGGCACCGTTGGGCTATCAAGTAACATGAATGTGACACCTTTTTGCCTTCATTTAGCTCAACTCAGTTTTTCTGACATTCTTCGCCGGACGAATTTCCACCCATGCTGCATTTTCCCTCAGTGGATATGGTGATGATGGAACTGTGGACACGTGTATAATTTTCCTCGGTGGTTCTTCAACACTTTCTTTTGGTACTTGCAAGAGATCGGTCTAAGTTTTAATAATATGTAAAACAATATCATAATCGAGATACTTCTTCTTCTCATGTGCTGTGTTGCAATTCTTGTGGTACATGAGGTCATGACATGCTGTTGGTCCCGGACTGATGCGGGCGATTAAGTAGAGGGGAGAGGAAGGCCAAGGAGGCTTCAACGGTGGTTAACACATAACAGTAAAATTTTGGTTGCTGTGTTTGTTATTAGTGACGACAGATGAAGTATATCTTGATATTATTCCTACTTATTTTCTTAGAAATGCCCATAACCATTTCCTAAAATCAAAACCCGTTCAACCTCCTACAATCCTTGATGCAAAACAATACTATATATACATGTTGTCACTATTTATATACTATATTAGTGACTAGGCGTGCATACATGATGGATACCAACACAACTAGTAAATAAATCAGTATATAAAGCACTAATTGCAACAGCATCCTACATCTCTTATTGTGTTGTGTCTGGTTACTGTGTTTAGTGGGAAAAAAAGGTCTGGTTCATCCATTGGCTTCCCTGGTTGCCATAAAAAACACGCATAAAAATGACCGGTCTCATAGAGTACATACTCCCATGCCTTAACGGACCCTCTGATTTGGATATACCCAAACAATTAGCAAATTAAGTTGTAGAAACTAAAACTGAACCGACGCACGCAACTACTTCCTATGCATGCACATGGTTGGTCCAATAATTAAGGGATAAAATACCACGCACGTGATGCATGCATGTAGTATATACTACTAGTTTCTTTCCTTCTATGGAGTACGCATCCGTGGAATGTACAGATTTGTGAACTTGCATGTATTGGGTTTTTTAGATGTCAAATATAGTAGTTTTGCGGCTCAGTATACCAAGATTTGAGTGATATTGTACACACATAATATATTTTTTTTGCAATGGAGTATATACCACTTCTTTGCAATGGAGTATATGTACCTTTCAGGGATGGGGCAGTCTTTTTTTCCCGATAGAGTATATGATCTCACTCACGTACAACAGTATATACTACTTCTTTGTTATTTTTTATTTTCATGAGGGGGTATATAAATTTTGTTGTTGAGAGGGTATATATATTACCTTTTTTACGTGCCTGATATTATGAATTCATTTTGTCGAGAGGATGAGTAGATACTGCTTATGTGGAAAGTATACTTTTTAAATTGGTATATACCAAATTTTCTGAGAGTATGTACTACTGTTTTTGTGCGAGATTTTATACTCACTCACATAAAAAAGGGTGTACATCAGTCTTTCGTAGATAGTATATTCTAGTACAAAGGAACGGAGTATATTTTATTAAGAAAAGCATAGAACAAAATGAGTATAATTCATGAAGACGAGCATCATGTTTTGCGGGTTATAAATAGTATAATTTATTCCAATACAAGTGTAAAATAGAGGTGTACTCGCGTGTATATTTTTTCCAGAGATCATTGCAGATAGACAAAAGGAGATGAGATTATCGATTTGCTTAGAATAAACTACAAATAACTTTTTTTGCGGATGCAAATAATTTAACAATATACAGAGTTGTTTCCCTCCAAGGATAATAAATGAAGTATGTACTGCACAAGAAAAGAAGTGAAACGACACAAATGTGTCCGTTCATGTCAAATATGATGTTAGGAACAAAGAACGTCAATCTGCCTTCGCGCTATCAAATGGTCGAGTTCTTGAGTCCCATCAGTGATCACTGGATGTGTTGGAGATCCAAGTCTGGCATCGCTGGATCAAGGACAGAGATGAAATACTGCTCGCGATTATCATTGTAGTCGTTTCGCCAAGGCCTCTAACGCATCTTCTTGACCAGCGACAGGGGTGGAAATCACCAGCCACGTGATAGGATGACCCTATAGCTGCTAGGATTAGATGGATCCATGAGAGTGGAATATGGTGAAGCATTCTGGGGACATTTCTGGGGACATTTCTTTCCGGCCTTCTTGTATCGAGAAGCATTGCACACCGGACAGCTTGTTTTTTCCGCGTGCTCCTTCCGATAAATTATGCAATCGTTGATGCATGCATGGTATCTAACGTGTGGCAGATTAAGAGGGCACACGATCTTCTTGGCCTCATCAACACTAGTAGGACATAGATTACCCGCGCGAAGAACATCCTTTAGGTACTTGAGATGCTCATCGAGGCTAGTGTCGGTCCATTTGTTTTTAGCCTTTGTCTTCAGGAGTTGGAGCGTGAAACTCAAGCGGGTCACCTCAGGATTGCAACCATCATACAATGGAGTGTTCGAGTCTACCACCAGTTGCTCCAGCTTAGCCTCCTCTCTAGAAGCAGCTCTCTCAGTACTCGTCTCCTTGCGAAGCAATTCTTGAACATGAGGGTCCCGCACAATTGAACTTAGTACCGACGAACTCTGCTGCATGGAGTCCATGTCATTCTCTCCGCCGCCATGTCCGGCCCCTTCTCATCCGCCATGTCCGGCCCCTTCTCCGCCGCCATGTCCGGCCTCTTCCCCGCCGCCATTATCAATCATCTCTTCGTCTTGCCCCGTGTCATCATTGCCTGCCCCGTCGGCATCCTCAACATCGTCATCCTCGTCTTCAATTATCCACCGAGTATAGCCATCCATGAAACCAGTCATGAGCAGGTGCGCTTCTACACGACCATCGTCATGCGGGTCGAGCCAAACTATTCCTTTGCATTTTCGACATGGACATAAAACCTCTGTCCGGTTATTTTCTTTCATGTCCTGCACCGCCGACCGCAACCACCTGTCCACCATCGTTCCACTGACCATCGTCAACTCTGCACGGTAATAATAAACAAATTGATTATAAAAATGCATGCATGCATCAAAGTCATAAAAAAATTTGGCATGACCTTCCCTAAAAATAGGACATATATGGATCTAGAGTTTGCCCGGAATTCGCCGAAACGGAAATAAATCGACATTTCGGCAAAACATAGGCAACTCAAAAGCACAATTTGGCGTCAACTCATGCCACACACACAATTTCCACAAACATATCACACACACATAAACATATTTCCATTTTGCAAAAGCATGAAATTTTCATCACCTCTATCTCGATCGAGATCGAGCACACGGTGGAGATGATGTTGTAGGGAGATCAAAAATGCACAAAGCTCTTCTTGACAAAGATAGATCTAGTTAGGGAGCAAATAGGTCACTTAACTAAATCCTACATCTACCTAGCTACCTAATTTGGGAGGAGACAACTTCAACTAGTGGAGGGGGAAGGAAAAAGAGAAAGGAGATGCATTAATGGAGGTGGTGTAGTTAGGTAGGAGTAATAAAGAGAGAGAAAGGTGGATAGAAGAGAGAGAGTAATGGGGGAGAAGTATTGAGGAAGAAGAAGAGTGAGAGTGGGAGCATGTGGGGAAGGTAGGGGGAAGGGAAGAGAGGAGGGGGAGGGGGAGGTAGGGGGGAGGGAAAGAGAGGAGGGGAGGGGAGGGACGGGTGGGGAAAGGTGGTGGGTTGGTGCGGGTTAGCAGTAGCGCGGGATCTAAAACGCGCTGCTGCTAAGGAATTAGCAGCAGCGCGCTTTGGGATACGGCGCTACTGCTAACTGGGACAAAAAAGTGTGGCAATTTGAAATTTAGCAGCAGCGATCTCAGAAAAAGCGCGCTACTACTACATCCTTAGCAGTAGCGTGGTTCGCGCGACCGCGCTACTGCTAATTAGAGTTAGGTGAACACTGTCGGTCGATATTTGTAGCAGCGCGTTTTACGCCGAGCGCGCTACTGCTAAATCCTTATCAGCAGCGAGTTTCCCGCACACGCGCTACTACTAGTTAGCAGCAGCGCTCCTTTTTGAGCCGCGCTGCTGCTAAGATTCTGTGTATAGGCTTTTCCCTAGTAGTGGATGATTAATTTATGCATGCACACACATATATAAGTTGTCTTGAGTTATCTGATCATTAATTCTACCAAATGTCATCCATACCCATGTTCATCGACGAGGTCTCGCCAGCTACTGTTGCGGAGGTGTTCCCTGGGTAGTTGTTCCTCAGCCCGACCACGGCGTCACCCTGTGATAGCACCGGTAACAGCCCACTCACAGGCTCAGCCCCGACCATGAGATCCTGATCTCCACCCATATGCATCATCATCTGTTGATATTGTTGTTAGTGCTGGTAGAGCGACAACGGCAGTGTTGGGGCAGCCAATATTTGGTGGTGGTGGTTCCTGAAGTAGTGGTCATTCATCATAGGAAGCGCCACACTGCCCATCATCGATGAGCCAGCCCCGACATCGTGCAACTGGTACGAAGAAGCTCCAGGCAACAACTGTGGATGCGCCCACGTTGATGACATGTCATAGTCATGAGAGGAGGCAATGTATCTAAGTCGACCAAGCCCTGGTGATGTTCTGCTCCCATGGTCATTGACATGTCATATGACGGCATCACCGTCTTCTTCAGTCTTGTGCTCTTATGGAAGATCCTGGAAACCACCCACTGTTCCTACAAACATACATAAATTAAATAGGTTCAAATCAACTGTGATCTGTAGCACACCCCAGGTGTGATGCTGTTGTCGCAGATGCCGATCACTTTGTCATTAGCTTCTTAAATTCGACACATATCTTACATAACTTGGATATTTAGGCGCCCCTGCACACGTGTCCATCTCAAGAATTGGCAACACAGTGACTCCGCTAAGTCTCTGACTCCAATTTTTGGCCTCGATCAACATTTCCATCCATAACATTTAGGACACATGAAACGCCATGACATTCTATGGTGGCATTTACTAACCTCGGCCTACTAGTATGAACATTATCTATGATTTCTCTCTTTTGACCCATACGTTCAGGGAACCTACTCAAATGTCTGATTGTTCAAAATAACTAGCTAACAACTCCCTCCGTTCAATAACATAAGAGCGTTTTTTACACTAGTGTAGTGTCAAAAAAGGCTCTTATATTATGGGATGGAGGGAGTAGCTACTAGCATGTTGATGATTCATGAGTACTACTCTACAATAAATTTATTATATACCTTGGAAGCCACGTTGGTGCTGGTAACGCTGCGGGTGGTGGTGGACGGGTTGGATGTCAGCTGCTTGCTACTCTCGAGCCTACTCATGCATGATCCAGTTGGTCTTCTCCCCCCTAGGCGCCCAACCCTTGTAGAACACGAGCGTCTTCTTCATGCTGATGACTGTGAGCGGTGGGTAGAATATCCCCTTGTCCTTTCTGGTGGCCTTCCAATAGCCGGCATCCGTCGCCCGGTTTATTCGGATCCCGGTGGGGTACTTGCGATCCTTTCAGGAGTAAAAGTACCAGTCCTTCTCCCCCATCTTCGCCTTCTCTGGTAGCTCCCATGGCTCGTACTTGTTGAGGTTCACATCCTCAATCGCCGCGGCGACGAAGATGATCTTGCACCTTGGGGACCACATAGAATTTGATGATCTCCTCATCCGTCGGGTGGAACCTAAACCCCGGCGGTAGCACCAACTGTTGCTCCTGAACTTGAAGGCGGTCTTCCATGGTACTGGATTTCTGTGCAACGGATTCTGGGATGATGGAAATATTGGACGCAACCATAAAGATGTATATTGGACGCAACCATACGTGGTATTCGTGCTACACCTACTCGTGCCATATGCATGCTTCTCTTGTTGGTGTTTACCTTTGTGATGCAAAGCAAACAAACACTCACATTTGTGGCACCGGCTGGTTGCGCATATATAATATTGCCCGCTGTTTTCTGTGATGCTTGATATAGATGTATCTACCTGCAAATATTGTATTGCCCCTACCATTTGTTTACACAAAACTGTGTGCGTTGTGGAAGTCTTTGGCCCCTAGATTGACTGGTACATCCAGCCATAGTTTTCTTAATTGTTAATCCGCCATGCCGTGGTGCCTATGGGTGTCAGCCACAACTAGGGTCACATTGCTCCTGCAGGCGTGCTAAAAACCATGGCCTTCGGAGAAAAATTGGGTGGAGACGGGCTGCAAACCTCCGCCTGTGCATACATACGCCCGATTGAACACACGTGTCAGGAGCTGCAATCCGACGCCCCGCCTGATCGAGAGCGGTCCACGCACTACAGCGGGCCCCTTTGTGTTTTCAATTTTCCGTAACTGTTCCTTGCTTCTCAGTATAGAAGCCTCTTTTCACATATTTTGTCCATGTGTTCAGTATGTATTACAATGGCAAAATGAAAACATCATTCTCTTTGAAGGCTTTGAAAGGATGCTTGCACAATAAACCTATAAGATATGCATGCAATATTTTATCAGTTTGTATTAAAAATCAAATTGCAATTAAAAATGTGTATACCTATGGATTCAAACTTTCTGCAACATGTACCAGTTATATCCACACTGTTGAATACAACTGTTGCTCCATTCTGGCTGTGCACATGCATAACCATATATGTGAAGATTGCCCCTTCATTTTTTAGTAGTTTATACAAGAGAATGTAAATTGCATTTTGAATTCTTTCTCAAACTCAGAATTCGTCCTCCTAGTATACGATTCAGTCGCGGTCTTCAACAATGGTAAACTGCTATAATTTGCTGGGTTCTTTCGACGCGAACTAAAATCTTCATCCAACTCATTTTCACGAAGGCTTGCGGAAACCTCTGCTTGTGCAAGCATCTTCCTTGACTTCGTGATCTAGCTTTTGGCAAGACAATGTACTGTACACATGCATGTTGAGAATGTTCTAAGTGACAATTGAAGAACCAGGCAATGCCCATACCCGTCGTGTCTCGTCTCCGTCAGCTCTACGACCAATGTCGATCACATCGTCCTCCCGGCCTCTTCCTCCGGTCACGGTGGTTGTGTTGTCCTCCTAATCTTCTGTTATGTACGTGCGGTGGCGGCAAGTCTATGTCGCATGTTGGTGCGTCTAGCGTCACTGTCGACAGCTGGTTGGTTGTATGACGTGGAGCAGCGACCATCCTCATCTGCATGGTTTACATGATCCGAGGTGGCGACAGTGTCGGACTCCGGCGTGGCGACCCCGGCCCGTCCTTCTCAACGGAGGTGACACTTTAGGCAGTGGGAGCACGACCCGCGGCGGCCATGGCTATCGTTCCGGCCTGATGCAGCCATGGGAGAGAGAGGGTGGCGAGGCGTTCTGGTGCGGTGCTGCCATCGCCGAACCAGCGATCCCACACGCGCCAACCAATCCGATCGAGTGGAGAAGAGGGCTCCGGTCGCTCAGCCATGGAAACTCCGATTCATGCGGAAGTGATTGATACGTACGAGCCGCGTAGTTGTTTCCTGGAGCGATGCGAGGTACTCGAGCCGAGAAACGTATGCGCAAGTCTGGATGAGAGGATAGCGTCGGATGGAGCAGGGACAGGTGGTGACAGATTAGAGTGGGTACGCACAACAGAATGTTTGCAGCCCGTCTCCACCCAATTTTTATCAGATCCTGATAACGCCCGCACGTGTGGCATACTAAACATCCGCTCACACATCGTGTGTGGCATAAGCAGGAGACATCCCACACGGGCTGGGTGTGACGAACATTAGAATTGCCCACACGTGTAGGCGCAGCTACTTCGTGCCACACGCCCAACAAGTACTACTCATCTCCAGTCCAGGCCACTTTCTCCCAGGCATGAACCTGAGGCTTCGATCCAAACTAGCCCTTCGTCAAGCGCATGCCTCCTCCCTGCCTACTTGTGTACGTGCACCTGGCCGGGGGCCCCTTAGGACTTGGGGGCCTCGCGGTCTGCCCTTGTCGATGTCCGCTTTTGACACCGTTTTTCCTCGTCACTCTAACTTATGATAAAAATTCCCCCTCATAATAAAACTTTATGTAGGGTGACAAGTTTAATCTTGTTGTTTATCTTTGTTCCTTGGTTGATGAATTATCTTCATATATAATTTGTAATGTGGGATAAGGTACTCTACTAATTGATTAATTAATTAATTAATTAATCAGTGTAGTGTGGTGTGTGTGTGTGTGTGTGTGGGAGTTTGAGGAGGGGAGGGGAGGGACGGTAACAAAAGAAAGAAAGTAAAAATAAAAGTCAACACTTTTGTCCGGAGTACTACTCGGTCTTGTTCCTCCTCCTTTCCCCTCCTCCTCGTCGTCTCCGGCCGGCAGGCGACCCCATCGGAACCACCTCCAGCCGCAGCTCTTGAGGAGAGGAGAAAGGATTCGATGGCGGCGTCGGCGGTGCTGGCGGTGCTGCTGGCGTCGGCGCTGGCGGGGGCGGCGGCCGGCGGCGACATCGTCCACCAGGACGACCAAGCCCCCAAGATCCCCGGCTGCAACAACGACTTCGTCCTCGTAAGTGAGCCCATCTCCAAACCCTTTCCTAGGCTCAATTCCTCCCCCCAGCTACCGATTCCCCACTCGATTACTGCTACCTAGGGTTAGCTAGTCAGCTCATCCCGTGGCCGTGGCCGTGCCCGTGGGGAGTCCAAATCGAAATGAACCGCACTCACCTGAAATGGATTCGATTAGGTTGACTTATCAATCGATAGATTCTTCCGCTTCCGCGGGTAGCGTAGGGCAGTACAGGATTTGGTTCCTTGGACTCCATGCCTGCTTTCAACCTTTCTTCAGAAAATGAAAAATGAAAAATCTCAACTTTCTGAACCCCAACACACGCCAAGAAACCAACACTCACTCCATCTGTTGGTCTCGATTCACAAGGTCAAAGTGCAAAGCTGGGTGGGCAGCAACGAGGGTGACGAGTTCGTGGGCGTCGGCGCCCGCTTCGGCCCCAAGATCGTCTCCAAGGAGAAGCAGGCCACCCGGGAACCGCTCACCCTCGCCGACCCCATCCATGCCTGCGCCCCTCCCAAAAACAAGGTACGTACTACTTACTTGCTCGCCTTCTTCTGTCTCATGACTCAAGTTCAGGCATTTCACTTTTTCACTTGTGCATTTATCCTTAGTAATAACTGCATTTCCAGGTCTCCGGAGGCGTCCTTCTGGTCGAGAGGGGCAAATGCAAGTTCACCAAGAAGGCCAAGCTCGCCGAGGCCGCCGGCGCCTCCGGGATACTCATCATAAACTCCGGCACCGGTACATCCATACATCCATCCGTCTTTTTTTCTCGGCAAGCAAATGACCCTTCTGTTTTTATTTACGTCGTCCACCCTGCTGCAGAGCTTTACAAGATGGTCTGCGAGAAGAACGAAACGGAGCTTGACATACACATACCCGCGGTTCTCTTGCCCAAAGACGCGGGCCAGGCCCTGCGTTCGCTCCTTGCAGCTAATACATCATCAGGTCACCCCTTAGCTCATTGCTGCTGCTAAACATTTCGATTTTACTGTGAAAAATGTGAGTGCTTACTTTGGTTTTCTACCCGGTTCCGACTTCACGTTAACTTGGATGATTCTAGTTCTAGTTATTCATTCTGCCCAAAAATATATGGCCTACTGACATATGTATCTCTGTATGCATCTTCCCTTAGTTGGTGTGCAGCTATACTCTCCAGATCGTCCCGTGGTCGATACGGCGGAGGTGTTCCTCTGGCTCATGGCTGTCGGCACCGTCCTCTGTGCGTCCTACTGGTCAGCTTGGAGTGCCAGAGAAGCCGTTACTGAGCAGGAAAAGCTCCTGAAGGTTCTGATCTACTGATCCTGTGATGATGATTACTTGTTATATATGCTTCTTCAACTTGTAATGTGGGTGGGGACTGACATATGCACTTTTGTAATGTGAAGGATGGACATGAAGTCTCACTGATTGTTGAGGGTGGAGGTTCTAGTGGCATCGTGGACATCAACGTGATATCGGCGATGATGTTTGTTGTGGTCGCGTCGTGCTTCCTGATAATGCTTTACAAGCTCATGTCCGCCTGGTTTATCGATCTGCTGGTTGTGATCTTCTGCATCGGCGGTGTAGAGGTATGCTTTTTATATCGAACTTGCACCTTCACCATAGTTCCAAAAGATTTGATGCTGGTGAAACAATAAATAACATCAGATGCTCTGAGTCTTGTTTATTCAAACTGACCAAGTAGGATTGATATGCAAACAGTTGTTTTAGCTCATGACCTGCTACTTCCCTTTCTTGAACCAACACATTCTGTTTATGCAGGGCCTGCAAACCTGCTTGGTGGCTGTATTATCAAGGTACACCAGAGTTGCTTCTCCAACGACACTAAAAATGTTCTGTTTACTATCAATCTATAACTGATTGAATGTTAATGGGATGTTTCAGATGGTTTACATCTGCTGCGGGATCTTTTGTGAAGGTGCCCTTCTTTGGAGCAATCTCATACCTTACAATGGCAGTATCCCCATTCTGCGTTGTGTTTGCTGTTCTGTGGGCTATTTACCGCCAGTTTCCTTACGCTTGGATCGCCCAAGACATTCTTGTGAGTGCTGCAGCCGTCTGTAGTGTCCAGGCAGAGTCTTCCAATGTACTCTGTAATTGCCATGTATATATTCATATCTGACTCTGCTTCTTTCAGGGCATTGCGCTGATAGTCACCGTCATCCAGATCGTGAGAGTACCTAACCTCAAGGTAATAGTACAGCTGGTCTTGAACTTTAGGATTTGGTTTTAACATGGTGTTCAGATTTGGTATGAGTTTAAAACCTTTTTCATTATGGGCCTGAGCAGGTTGGTTCAGTCCTTCTGAGCTGTGCGTTCCTGTACGACATCTTCTGGGTATTCGTCTCCAAGAGTTTGTTTCACGAAAGCGTGATGATCGCCGTACGTATTTCAAAACGGATGTTATGATGTGCCTGGTAGCTTCATATCATATCTGGTCATCCCATTTATGCTGGCCTTGTTGCCATACAGGTTGCGCGCGGTGACAATACGGACGAAGACGGTGTGCCGATGCTGCTAAAGATCCCGCGGATGTTCGACCCGTGGGGCGGGTACAGCATCATTGGGTTTGGCGACATCCTTCTTCCTGGCCTGGTCGTTGCATTTGCGTTAAGGTCGGTTTGCCAAAGGTTCCAGCCGTTTTTTCCATGTGAACAAGAAGAGCAGACATGAGAGAGTTGCTATGTACTAGTGGTGTACGACAGTTGTTTTTAACACGCTGTTGTGTGCATTATTAATGTGGTTAACAACCGAGGTCAGCATCCAGTTTCCGTTTTTGATTTTGCATTTTTTGCTGCAGGTATGACTGGGCTGCGAAGAAGAAGAGCCTGCGATCCGGCTACTTCCTGTGGTCAGCGTCGGCCTATGGCACCGGTGAGCCTCTCTTTAATGTTGCATCTTGCGAGTAGAGCAGTTGATATTTTCTTTTTCCACCCATTTGTGCCACCCAATATTTTTAACTTGCTGGAACTTTACTACATCCAGGTCTCCTGATCACGTACGTGGCGCTGAACCTGATGGACGGGCACGGTCAGCCGGCGCTGCTCTACATCGTGCCATTCACCCTGGGTAAGTAAGCAAGAAAGAAAGAAAGAAAGAAAGAAAGCAGCACTAGGATGGATACATGTCTCACCTGAATGAAGTGATAAATCGTGGATGCTGTATGTATGTAGCTGAGGGTGAAAGCTGGTTTGGGTGAGTTTTGGTGCAGGGACGCTGATGTCGCTGGGGTGGAAGCGCGGGGAGCTGTGGAACCTGTGGTTCAAGGGGGAGCCGGAGCGCGTGTGCACCCATCAGGGTCAGGGCTACGTGCAGATGGCCAACCCTCCTGCTGCTCAGGATGAGGATGATGATGAGGATGCCGAGGAGGGCAAGAACACACCAGCATCACCGGGGCCATCTTGCTCTTAGAGAGACAGACGGACGGACGGACGGACGGACGCCTTGTGGCTGCTGTGTGGCTGCAAATGTGTTGTCACTGCAGTCTGTAGGAGATAGTAATTATCAGTAACTTGTATGTATGTATGTATGTATGTATTGCCGCCTGGTAAATGACGAACAAAAAAAAACTGCTGTGGTGTTTTACACACAGCTCAAGTCACGTTTGGATCAGAAAACTGTGAGCATGAGGAGATTGAAGGCACAGTAATTAATGCAAGCTGTTGTTGATACATATCATATGTGAGCTTCTTCAACAAGCTGTTGTTGGTACCATCTCAAATCTGATGGTGATCCTCACACCTTACAAGAGGGAGAATGACCTCTCACTCTCAGACTCAAAAGTGGAGTTTAACAGCCATGGAAGAAGAGGGGTAATTAGCAGCTCATCACTTACTTATTAATTACTCTGACAGTCCTGTACGTGTTTGTTCCTGAATTAACAACATCTACCTATGTATTGCTGCCGCCTGGTCTGATCTTGTCTACGACGTTGACATTGACCAAGAGGGGGTAGGGGTTGATGAATACCTGCTTCTCCGTGTTACGACAGGTCTCTGTTTTTCATTCTTTTACTTTATAGTGCTTACAAGTTGAGATTTGTAATAATCTATCCCCCCCCCCCCCCCCCCCAAACACAAGTCATCTGCTAATTCACAAACATTTTTTTGATTTTTTTTGTTTAACGCACATTTTTTGAAAGGCATGATCATTTTTTGAACCAGAGAACATTTTATGAATAAATAAACTATTTTGTAAGTCAGGAACATTTTTTGAATTTTTAGGATATATTCTCCCATTTATCAACATTTTTCGAAAGTTTGTTCAATTTCATTAAAAAGATATAAATGCACCAACTTTTTCAAAAATCATTAACATTTTTTAATTTCCCGAACATTTTTCTGAAAAATTTGAACTTTTTTGAATAAGCAAACTTTCTTTTTATAAAAGAATAAATATTTTTGAATCCCCAAACATTTTATTTAGAAATTTCTTTTTTTAATGTTTTTGAATATTTTGAAGTCCCAAATTATTTAAAGTATAAAAACGAAAAAAAGGAAACCAAATTTAAAAACAAGCCACCCGGACATGGGCCGCCCAAACGGGCGCGCTGCGTCTTCTCCCAGCGCCCAGAGAGCAGTATAGTAGGTCTCTTCTACATGGGCCAGCCCAGGTGGGGGATTCCCCTGTGAGAAACGTTTTTTTTTATTACTTATAGGTAGCATTTCCTCAAAAAAAAGTAGCATTTGTTTCTTCTAAAAAAAGGTAGCATTTGTGGGCAATATTTTACGACTTCTAGAGCAATTTCCGTGATGTAACGTAAGAAGTAATAGCCCATTTATTATTAGGTATACATAGTGAGAATGGAAGAGAGGCTTGGCAATGAGCAAACATGAAGGATGGATTTCATGATTGTGGGCTGCAAGAGGACGGACGTGCTGCCCTCTACAATTCATTTCCAATCCTTCGGCTGTCACACTTCCCCTGCACTTATTTTTTCACGCCTTAGGCTTCCACCAGAGGCCTTTCATCATCCTCCACGTCTCGGACCTCCTTTGGCCGAAGCCATGCACAATGAGAACCACATAGACAATTAAAAACCAATAAGATAAAAAAGAGTTTGAATCGTGTTTTGTGAATGACGAAATTCGCTATTCAATCTATACCTATCGCTGCTAGCATATGTCGTGCTCGGTAAGAAATTTTTTGAATTACTCATACCAATATACTCATCTAGATGCCGCCAACCCCCCTAGACTTTGCCCCTGATCCAAATGTTGGTGTTGATGCCGCGCAGCACGATCCATGCCATCAACGGGCGTGAATCAGATGTTTCAAACTCCGACATCACCTTAGTGCGGTCATCGAAATGTCACTCCTATGTCAAAAGTCGTGTCACTTTGTTAGCCTCATCCGTAGGTGTTTAAATCAGCGAGTCTGAAGTTAGTCAGGTGTCTGAAGCTCTCGCACCATCAGCATGAACCGAATGTCGACCGTCGACATTACTCATCCACGGCTCCTTTGGCCTCTTTCCCTATGGATAACTAGTACACAATCATGAGCGGAATGCACCTGAAACAATGAAGATGAGAATAATAATAATAAAAAAGGAAAGCCGCAAACCAAACCGCAGGCATTTGTTAATAGTTATGCAATACGGTACGGTTGAAATCACAATTCTTGTCCATGTTGGGAATAATTGATGCTGATTATGCATTAAGCAAGATTCACATTTTAGCACATGGTGGAGAAGCCTGTAAATTCTTTTTTCGCTGCAACTCATGGGCAATTTCGCTGGTAAAGAGAAAAGGGAAAGAAGAGTACAAGAAAGAAGAGAAGAAAATACATTGAAAAATAGTACTAGTACATTTTTGTTGTTCTTTGATAGTATAAGAGAAAAAAGGGAAGAAAAACACAGACCACAAACTGGACTAGTGTCTAGCCTTATTCAATGCAACCGCGTGAAATAGGCCCAGCTAGTTTTATCATGCGCCGCGTGGCCCACCTCATCCTCGTCAAGTCGACCCGACCAGTCCGCCAGAACGGAGCTGATGGGCCTCAAAGCTGCCGTCTTTCTCTCCGTCCCCCCCGCCGTCACGCCGACAATCCGCCGCCACCACCTCTCCCCCTCCTCCTACAGGGGCAGCAGGGCGTCCGCCTCCAGGATTTCAGCAGCGGTCATGGCCACGGCGGTGCAGCCGGCGGTGGTGGTTGGCGGCGGCCGGGTGGGCCAGGCGCTGCTCTCCATGGGCCCGCCCGCCGGCGGGGACCTGCTCCTCCGCCGCGGCGAGGCGCTCCCGCCCGCCGCGCCGGCCGGGCCCATCCTCGTCTGCACCCGCAACGACGACCTCGACGGCGTGCTCGACGCCACCCCCAAGTCCCGTTGGAAAGGTGCCTTCTTTCAATCACTAGCACTAGCCATCTGAATTGCTCATCTGACAATGGAGCGGCTAGCAGACCTGGTCTTCTTCCAGAACGGAATGCTGGATCCGTGGCTGGAGAGCAAGGGCCTGGCCGGCGCCAACCAGGTGCTCGCCTACTTCGCCGTCTCCAAGCTCGGCGAGCCCCCCGTCGACGGCATCACCGACGCCAACCCAGAGGGGCTCACCGCCGCCTTCGGCAACTGGGCACCCGCCGTCGCCGCCCGGCTGCAGAACGGCGGCCTCACCTGCAAGGTCCATAGTTAACTTCCATTCGATTTCAGCTTAATAAAATGTTCCAAACTTTCTGGCTTAGTGTAGTAAGTACCACTCATACTCCTGACCATTATCTGAAAAATACAATACAATGCTGGTCTGTGGAATTCCTCAGGTGCTTGACAAGGACGCCTTTGAGAAGCAAATGCTAGAGAAGCTCATCTGGATTTCAGCCTTCATGCTCGTCGGAGCTCGCCATCCAGGGGCCACTGTGGGTGCTGTTGAAAAGGAATACCGATCCGAGGTTATTTTTCTCCCTGTTGGTCTCTCATGACCGAGAATGTCTTGGATCTGTTCGAGTTCCGAGCCATTGTGTTCCGAATAACAGTCGCCGAAAAACAACAGTCCAGGGGCACAGGTTGGTTTTTAGATATCTGTCCAGGGGCATAATCTGTCCATGTTTATCCTTTTGCAGGTATCCAGCCTCATAGCTGAACTAGCATCTGCCGCGGCTGCGGAGCGGGGGCTTTCTTTCAACGACGGCATGGAAGAGAGGCTCTGCGCCTACTCCAGAGCCGTGGCGCACTTCCCGACCGCTGTCAAAGAGGCAAGCCCTACCGCTGCCAACCTATATACGTAATGGAATGGAACCTGCACTTGTACTACATTGTCGTCTAACATGTAAGCATTTTACTGTCGCAGTTCAAGTGGAGGAACGGTTGGTTCTACTCGCTCACCGACAAGGCCCTCGCGCAAGGGAAGCCAGATCCATGCCCGCTCCACACAGCTTGGCTCAAGGAGATTAAGGTCATATAGACAAGGATTTTAATTTGTTTCATCTTGGTGCAAACAACACGATGCGGTCTCGGGTTAAATCTTGAAGCAGTATTTTAAGTGTTTAACCGTTGGTCTTGTGTATAGACTATATAGTATATATAGAGAACTCTGTGCATATATTCCTCTCCTCCATGTACGCCTATCGATCGAATATAACCTTATGTATGTATGTATGTGAAAGACAAGTGTGTGTAATTTATATTATTGGCAGCAAGCTTTTATAGGGTGGAGAAAACAACTAACAGTGTTGCTGCATGGAGACAGGCTATTTATGGTTTATATCCTTCATTCAGTTGCTGCAAACCAAAGATTCTGCAAAAAAAAAAAAAATGGCAGTGTTATGACCGGTGTTTTTGCAAAATTCAGTTGTAGCAGCTGTTAGCGTTAAGCACGTTCTGCCGTTCTGGTATGTCATCATAATGTGTCTGCTGTCGCTGTTTAGAGAAGAGCAGAGATGACAGTGCATCTAGAGTGTTTGTGACAGTTCAAATGATCAAGGTGTACTAGATGTTGCATACAAACTGGTTGACAGTGAGGAGTAGGGTGCGCCAGTTAGAAGATGGGGACGGTGTCAGGGTGAGGGATATACCACCGAAGCACTTGTTAGCCTGCAGATTGTTGGGACCTGAAGCTGCAGGTAAATTTGGCCAAGTGTTTAATTTGTTCTCAGTCAATTCGTAGTTTTACGAATGTTCTCATGTTGATTCCATCTTCCGTCTGGCTCAGAGGATGAAGATAAGGAACAAGAAGCAGAGCTAGTAGATCATACCATCCTCACTGCATAATCCGGTATCATTTTTTCTACTACATTTTCAGTTTCACCGTGGGAATTGTTACTGCTATTAGCACAATTTGTTGTGTCGGGATTCTCAAGTTCCCTGCATCTAGCATGTCAAAGTTCATTCCATCCTTGAAATAAAAAAAACATAGCCTGTGTGATATGCCACTGATATCAATAAACTCACAAAGCTATTAAGCTGATAGCAGTATGGTAAGCAAAACATTAACTGTGCTGTATAAATGGAAAGTGAAAAAACCTTGATAAGTTAAACCCAGGCGCATTTATATTGTATACCTGATCTGAATGCTTTTAACTGTACCTGGGTACCAAATTAAGTATACCCGAGTATTCTCACGTGTGCGCATAATATGCTGGATGGATAGCTCATGTTTTGTTCCTGTACCCTTCTTGCTAAATGGGTAGCTCAGCTCATGGTTCTGTGTAGCAGAATATGTTCACATTTTCTGGGGGGTACCCTTTTTTTACTCTGAATATGCAACAGAAGTACTCAACATGCTTCATACATAACCCTGAACATTTATGGCCACTGTTGTTATCACTTGCTGTGTACTCGTTTAGTGCCTGTACATCATCGTTGTGTTTTGCGGGTCTAGTCCTTCACTGTTATAGTTTGAAACCGCTTATGACTCATAAGTCTCTTCACCGGGTATCCCTAAAAAAGTCTCTTCACCAATCACCGGTGGGAATGTGAATATGATGCTTTGCTTTGCTTCTCTTCAGCGGTGGGAATGGGAATGGGAATGGGAATGAGATGCTTTGCTTTAATTCTCTTCACCGGTGGCAATGGCAATGTGATATGCTTTGCTTGCTTCTCTCTAATTGTCAGAATGAGATGCTTTCAACTTTTGCGTCAGCGTTACCTTGAATTTGTATCCGTCTTTCAATAACTTACCTTGTCTATTGAGTTGGTTCAAGTTCAATTTCTGTGTCTCTAGCTCTTACTTAAATTAAATTCCACTTGAATTGATTAATTTGGTTAACTCAAGGCACATTGATATCGCTTGGCGAAAAGAGAAGGAACTGTATTCCTGACATGTACTGTATTGCTGGTGAAATTAAATTCCGCCTGAATTGATTAATTTGGTTAACTCAAGGCACGTTGATATCGTAGGTAGTAAGGAACTAGTATCTAATAATATTTGATCCTATTTATTCCTAACATGTACTGTATTGCTGGTAAGTAAATGTACTGTTTGCCCGCATTCCGAGGCTGTTTGAAGCTGTAATCCTGCCTCCTAGTATGAAAAGAAAAGAAAGCAAAGCAAAGGAATGTATCAGAATAAAGCTGCAGCGGAGCTGGAAAAAAAAAGCAGCAGCGCACTGGAAAAAAGTAATGAGCGAAGGTCCTCTCATCCACATCCTTTTGCCTTTGTCAGAGAGCACCTGCTGCTACACCCAGCTACTGTGCATCCTGCGGCTGGTGTAGCTTAACAGGAAGGGACACCCCAGAGGAGGAGCAGAGCTGCTGCTCACAGAGGTCTTCTCTCTCCCGTCGATCGTCTCACGGCAAGCTCGGGAGCAGGTGATTTGGTTCGACTGAGATTCACAAATCGGGCAAGGAATTCCTCTCCATGTGAGTTCCTCGTCACCAGGATTGAGTTGCTTTCCAGAGCTGAATGAGCAGGACATCCATCCATCTCAAAGCTAGGTTGGTTTGGTAGTCCAAGTTTTATTTGTCCCTCTCCTTACACCTACCTAATTAGGCTAGCTTCTTGCTTGTTTTCCTTGTACCCTTCTTGAATTCCACTTTACCTTTATTATCACAGCAAAATCTAGCAAGTTCAATTAATGGCGATGGTGCTGGATGCATTTGCATCCTACTTGGGCGACTTGCTCAGGCAGGTGGCAGCAGAAGAGCTGGGAACGATGCTGGGCGTCTCCGGCGAGATTGACAAGATGGGCGACAAGCTTCGGGACCTCAAAAACTTCCTCGCCGATGCCGATAGGAGGAAGATCACCGACGAGACTGTCCAAGAGTGGGTGGGGGAGCTTAAACGTGCCATGTATGAAGCTGCCGATATCATCGACCTTTGCCAGCTCAAGGCCATGGAGCGTGGATCGTCCTCTGTAGATGCAGGGTGTTTCAATCCCTTGCTCTTCTGTATGAGAAATCCCTTTCATGCTCATGAAATCGGCACCCACATCAAGGCACTCAACCAGAGGCTCGACACCATCAAGGAGCGGAGCGCTGCTTTCAACTTCATCAATCTCGGGTCCTACGATCATCATAGCAGCAATGTGAACGCCTCTCGTCATGGTGATCCCAGCCGCGAGACGTCAGGGGAGCTCGACAGGTCGGGTGTGGTCGGGGATCAGATCGAAGAAGATACTAGAGCACTGGTGGCTCAGCTCATGCAAACAAGTGAGGAGGTCAATGGCAAAATCACGGTGGTTGCTATCGTAGGTGTTGGTGGGATTGGCAAGACAACCCTCGCTCAGAAGGTCTTCAATGACGAGGCCATCCAAGGTGAGTTCAGTAAAATGATATGGTTGAGCGTCAACCAAAATTTCAATGAGGCTGAGCTGCTGAGAAGAGTCATCATCGAAGCCGGAGGAGACGCCCAGTCAGCTGGAAATGCAAAGGCAACACTTCACAGAAGCCTCAAGGGCGCCTTGATTGGCCACAAGACCTTGCTTGTAATGGATGATGTGTGGAACCATGGAGCATGGGATGGTGTGCTCAAAATACCCTTAGTCGATGTTGTTGCTTCAGGCAGCCGTGTCCTCATCACCACTAGAGATGAAGGTGTTGCCCGAAGGATGACAGCCACATGGCCCTACCACCACGTCGATGCATTAGCACCCGACGATGCTTGGTCATTGCTCAAGAAGCAGGTCAGTACGCAATTAAACACTAATGTCTCTTAATAAAGTGGATAGTCTATCTACATCTATTTATCAACAATAATATGTTGCTATGAGAATTTTTATGACTCTTTTGAATTTATATGCGTTGTTGATTATGTGTAATTCATTGGCTCATATCTGGTATCTATATGGTATGTTTCCTCTTGAAGGCAGGACCATAAGAGGCTGTCAATAATTTGTAAGGCTATATTATCTTTTCTCTTTTACAAATAATGAACTAAAAAAATTAATATCATGAAAACATGGTGCTAAACAAGGAAATGTACCATAGCGCGACTTCTTTTTTCGTATTTTATTTGTTGCTACATAACACACTGAGTTTTTGGTTTGCTAAGCCTAAGTAATAATTACAAATATGGGATAATTATACATGTATCATTTTCACTTACTAAGAAATATCAGTTGTATATTTATGCAGGCTAGTTTTTAGGCAGTTTTGCTAACCCTTGTACACATTAATTTTTCTTAATAAACTTTACTGTCGGGGGATCCCCAGCAGTTGTCAGCTAGTAAAAGGGTGGCCACATTATATGGTCCTCTTGTCTCTTAAGAGGTAAATTAGAATGCCTTAAAGGAGCTTGGTACATAGTTAATTAACTCTATCAGCCCCTTGAACTGCATTCACAGGTACTCTCAAGTGAGATAGATGAATACCACATCACTATGCTAAAGGACATCGGACTGAAAATTATACAAAAATGTGGTGGTTTACCACTTGCTGTCAAAGTAATGGGAGGACTCTTGCGTAGAAGAGGGGAGTTGCGTCGAGACTGGGAGCAGGTTTTGGATGATTCTAAATGGTCAATAACTGAAATGCCCCAAGAGCTCAGCTATGCAGTATACTTGAGCTATCAAGATATGCCTCCTCATCTGAAGCAGTGCTTTCTATATTACTCTCTTCTTCCTCAAAATAAAACTTATTATGCACATGAAGTCGTTGCCTTGTGGATTAGCGAAGGATTTGTTCATGGAAACTCAAATGATCTAGAAGAATTGGGAATAAATTACTACAAGGAGCTGATATATCGGAACCTTATAGAGCCAGATAAATTGTATGTAAATCACCTTAGTTGCAGAATGCATGATGTTATTCGCGCATTTGCTCAGTATATGATAAAAGATGAAGCACTCATAGTTCATGATGGAGACATCGATAATCTAACTAAACTTCATTCACAAAAGTTTCTTCGGTTATCAATAGAAACCAACCAATTGCAGTCTGTTGATCTTGACTGGAAATCTTTACAGGAGCAGAAATCAGTGAGAACATTAATCTCAACTATTCAGATCAAGATGAAGCCCAGTGATTTCTTGGTTACTTTTTCTGGTCTACGGATTCTACATATAGAATCTGTAGATGTGGCCGCATTGGTTGAATCGTTGCACCAGCTGAAGCACCTGAGATATGTGGCACTATTAAATACTGATATATCTGTACTTCCGGTCAACTTTGACAAGATGAAATTATTGCAATTCCTTAGGCTTGATGGATGTAAAAATTTACTGAATCTTCCTGATAGCATTGTGAAGCTTGGCCAGCTGAGGTTACTTGATCTTCCCAGCAGATGTACGATACCTAGAGGGTTCCGTGATCTGACAAATATGAGAAGACTACATGGGTTTCGGGCCCACATGGATGGTGATTGGTGCAGTTTGGAGGAGTTGGGGCCTCTTTCCCAACTCAGATTTCTTGAATTAATACATTTGGAGAATGTATCTGCTGCTTCATTTGCTACAAATGCTAGGCTTGGTGAGAAAATACATCTTATCGACGTATTCTTGTACTGCACTAGCAAACTGGGAGATGACGGGTTGGTCAAAGAAAAAGAAGGTGTCTCTGAGGAAGAGCAACAACGAATCGAGAAGGTGTTCGATGAGCTCTCCCCTCCACCCAGTGTAGAATTTATTCACATCGATGGGTATTTTGGCCAGCTACTCCCGAGTTGGATGATGTCCACGTCAAATGTGTCCCTGAATAACTTAAAGTTTCTCACATTTTCTGACCTAGCTTGTTGCAAACAACTTCCCAATGGGTTGTGTCAGCTCCCCTACCTGCAGTTCTTTCAGGTCGCCCGTGCTCCATGCATCAGGCGTGTTGGGACTAGATTCCTGCAGGCTGTGGCAACTCCATTTCCGAGTTTAAAAGAGATGAGCTTAAGAGAAATGGTGGAATGGGAGGAGTGGGAAGGGGAGGAGCAAGTACAAGCCATGCCCCGTTTGGAGAAGCTTTGGCTCATTAATTGCAAGCTGAGGCGTGCTCCTCCTGGCCTTGCCTCCAATGCGATGGCTTTGAAAGTTTTATACGTACATGATGTCCAGCACCTCAGCTACCTTGAGAACTTTCCTTCTGTCATTGAGCTTACAGTGGTTAGAAGCGCCAACCTTGAGAGGATCACCAATCTTCCCAATCTGCGGAAGCTTACCATCACCATTTGCCCAAAGTTGAAGGTGCTGGGGAGTATCCCTGCACTTGACAAGTTGGTCCTAGAGGATTACACCATGGAAACACTTCCAGAATACATGCGAGGTATAAAGCCAAAGCATTTTCAGTTATTCTGCCGGCCATGGTTGCTCTCTTCGGTAGCCCTGGGACAATCTGGTTTTGAGTGGGACAAGTTCAGCCGTGTGGAGCATGTCAAGGCATATGCGCCTGATGGAGACAACCAAAGGAAATGGTACGTGTTGTACACAAGAAGAGACAACTTCAAGTTGGATTCAAATATTAGCTGCTCTTCCGTATTTGAAGGTACTTACAATAAATAAAAGATCAAGCTTTTGCTTAATTTGTTTGGGCACTCTAACTCTGGCAGTTTGTAAGTTCATTTCATTTTGTCTCGTCTTTCATCCATATATGTTACATGATGACTGAATATATTTCGTATTACCTTTTTTGTTCACATGACTAGGAGTTGTTTCAGATGATATAAAAAGATGGTTGTACTGGACTTTCAACTTAAGTTTTAGCCATTGTACCAGCTTCATGCATGGGTTCTTTATTGGCTACTTTCTGATTTTGTTGCAGTCTTATTAATTACTTGGTCTGCTAGGTTACCTTGAGTTTGACAAATCTAGAGTAATATGTTGGCTCTGGCCTTTCAAGTTAGAGATTATGTAACCACTTTTGTATTTTACTTTCCATGCAGAAACCTTATCATCTTGTATGGTGGATGCACAAGGATTTGAGTCTGTGTACAAAATGAGAAGAAGTACCTTTAATTACATCTGCAGCTTGGTGAGGGTGCCCTTTTTTGAAGATATGATGGCAACGGATCACACGTTTGTTGATGGGGGAGCATTGTCTTTACAAGATCGAGTAGCTGTCGCTCTGGTAATGTTGAACTCTGGTAAGCCACCGGTTACTGTAGGATCCTCTCTTGGTGTGAACGAGTCAACTGTCTCACTGGTAACTCAGGTGTTCGTTGAGGCTATGTGGGAGCGAGCATTGCACCACTTCAGCTGGCCGGGCTCCGCTAGAATGGAGATGATCAAGCGCAAGTTTGACAAGATCCACGGCCTGCCAAATTGTTGTGGTGTTGTACATACAACTCACATCAAATTTGGATCACAAAACTGTGACCATGAGGAGTATGCCGACAGGCTAATGCAAGTCGTCGTTGATCCAGATATGAGGTACACAAACACTTGGTACAGGCTGTCAGGTAGCACGATGAACCAATTGGGCGTTTTGCATGACTCAGATCTCTTCAAGATGGGCGAGAATGGTTCTTGCCTGAATGGCAGTAAGCTGAAGTTATCAGATGGCTCAGATGTCGGGGAATACATCATTGGTGCTGCAGGATACCCTCTCCGTCCTTGGCTTCTCACACCTTACCGTGACCTCATAGACTCAGATTCCAAACTGGAGTTTAATAGGAGAATACACTCTGCAACTACAGCCGTCGCACTGAGGGCGCTGGCAAGGTTGAAAGGCACGTGGAAATGCCTGCAGGGTGAAGGGTGGCATCCAAATGATCAGCGTGACGTGTTCTTCCTAGTCCATACGTGCTGCATGCTGCATAACATAGTGATAGACATGGAGGAGGAGGAGGAGGGTGCAGGCATGCCGAGTGATCAGGAGGATAATTACATCGAGCAAGTGCGGCGGGTAGCAGATGAGGACACCATCAGGGTGAGGGATGCACTGTCCCAACATTTGATTGCATCTGGAGGTAAATTAACAAGTCTTAGTGTGTTCGTTCGAACACTTTGTCTATTTAATTAATTTGTAATTCCCTCTTATTGATTCCATCTTTCATTTGTTGTTGGTTAGTCCACACAATGGCTGCAGAGGAGGAACAAGAAGCAGCACTAGTTGCATCTGGTCCAGGAGGTGAAAACAAGGAATAAGAAGCGCAACGACAAAGTTCTCCTCACTGAATTGGGTGTTCTTTTTTTTTTCTGCTATTAATGGTGCTTCAAGTCGGAGCTCTCTTCTTAGTTCCTTCGTTTGCTATGGGCCTAGTTTCTAAGGTTACATCAACTTGCATGAATGCAATGCAGGCCGGCCTGGCAATGGAGATAAGACTAAAGTGAAGCGATGCTGCAAAACATGAATGGAAAGTTGGATTGACAATTTGTTTTCTTTGCCATGGTATGTGGCAAACACAAACTTTTGTGTACCTTATATATAGCTTTTGTGATCGAGAAAACAATTGATAATGTATCTGAATGGAGACAGCGTGTTTGTGATTTGTATTATTTCAGTTGCTTTTCTGTAACCGAAGCTTTTATAGGTTGAGTAGAAAAATACTGTAGTTGCATGAAGACTATTTGTGATGTCTATACCTTCAGTTGGCTGTAACCTGAACTGAAGGATTTACAAACATGCATAATGCGAGTGTCGTGACAGTTGACAGGTGTTAGGGCGGCTAGCTGTTTCCGTCAAGTGCGTTATGGATATTGTCATGGTAATAATTTGTTTGTAGGCAATCAGGAAGATAATTAGCAGAAGAGGATGGCATCAGAATGAGGGTCGTACTGTCCAAGCACTTGTTGGCCTGCAGATTCTTTCACCGAGAATCAACACTGTTAACTTGATCAGAATGCAATTAAACTGACAGACGTCACAGAGCTCTTATCCCTTGGCCTAATTATTATCAACTTGGTAAGCAAAACAACAGACACTCTTTCTTCCAATAGGATCCCTTCATGTTATTTTTTTGCAGGTATCCAGCCTCATAGCCGAGTTAGCATCTGCCGTGGCTGCGGAGCGGGGGCTATCTTTTGACGAGGGCATGGAAGAGAGGTTCTGCGCCTACTGCAGAGCCGTGGCGCACTTCTCGACCGCCGTCGAAGAGGCAAGTCCTACCCCTGCCAATCTATCATGTAATTGGAATCTCCACCTGTAGTATTTATTTTCTTCAGAATTAGCTTGTAAGCATTTCGATGTTGCAGTTCAAGTGGAGGAATGGCTGGTTTTACTCTCTCACCGAAAAGGCCCTCGCCGAAGGGAAGCCAGACCCTTGCCCACTCCACACGGCTTGGCTCAAGGAGATTAAGGTCAACAACACGATGTGGTCTTGGGTCAAATCCTGAAGCAGGTTTTGGAAGTGTTTAATCGCTGGTGTTATGTATAGATTATTATAGACTATAGAGTATAGGGAACTCTGCATGTTCCTCCATGTACATCTACTCCCTCTGTACCGAAATACTTGTAGTTGGGGAGAACTAGTACAAGTTCCTCCAACAACAATTATTGTGGTAAAGAGGGAGTATAACATATAACCTTACTTATTTATGTGAAAGACAAGTATAGTGTAATTTATATTATTGGCGACATGCTTTTATGCGATGGAGACAGACTATTTTGTGATTCATATCCTCCTGTTGCTGTAAACTGGAGATCCTGCAAACATGGTGGCAGTGAGTCCTGTATGTTTATGACATGTATGTTTATGGCAGTGAGTCATTTTGTTCTGCCACTGCTAGCGGTGCGGTGCTTCCCAAGCTACTTCTTTGCATCCTACATATCAAACTTCATTCTTTCGTTTTCGAAAGGAAAAGCTTGTGCTTTTATTATGTCGCTGATGTTGTCACTGGCAGTCATACTATTAACTCACTCAGAAGAAAGCTAATAAGCTGATTGACTGAATTGGATAATGAAGTTCTTATCAGATAGCTCAACACTACGTACTACTGTGTACCTTGTTACACTCCTTAATAAACCAAGCTCAAGTCTCATGATCTAGTTTAAATCTTACCTTGTTGTGGGCAGGTGGAAGCGAGACTAGCCGGGCTAGGCCTAGCTTGGACATCCTCATCCTGCTGCTGCTCAGCCTATACTATTGAATTACATGTGTAAAAATGCAGTGCAGGCCCTGGCAGTAGGTTGTCAGGCGAAAAGACAAGTGTTGTGTAATTCATACTATTGGCAACAAGAAAGCTTTTATGAGGTTGAGAGAACAACTAGTAGTGATGTAGCTGCATGGAGACGAAAGATAGTGTGTAATTTGTTTAGTTTCAGTTGCTTGCTTGTAACCTGAAGGAAGAACTTGTGTAAATATATAATGGCAGCGCTTGAGTCTTGTTTTTGGGCAGGAGCCGTTTGTAGCAGCTGTAAGGATGTGTTGCCTACGCCTGCTCTGCTTGGAGAATAGCAGAGTGGGTAGTTGATCAACCAACTTCGGCGGCATTCTAGTCAGGTTGCAGCGTTATGTCTGGTAATGGTAAATTCAGAAACAGGTTGGTCTGGTCAGGTAGCAGTATGTCTTGCAAATTCGAAAACTGGATTTGTAGCAGAAAGGGCACTAAAAATCTAGAGGGGGAGGAACGTACTGGCCAAGAACTTGATTGAATCTTCTAGTGGTAAATCAGCAAAGCTGTTAATGCGTTTGTTCGCGCTCTAGCTTTGTCTCTCTTTCTCCGTTTGCAATTCCCTTCTATTTGATTACATGCTAATTTCGCTTCACCCGCTTGGCTGCAGCAGTAGATCAGTTCAGTTCAGGAGATCAAAACAAGGAACAGCAGTGTGCACGCCAACCACAGACAGCAGCGGATCAGGGAAAGGAGGTGAGATCAGATCGCCCTCTGCACTGAATCAATTTAGGTACTCTACTGTTGTTTCTCTGCTAGTATTAATTAATCGTGCTGCGAGTCGCAGTCCCGTTCTTTGTTCGTTCTTTTGCTATGGCACTAGTTAACTTGAGTGGAAATTCTGCCACCGCCTTGGTGATATGTTAAGTTACTTGCTCGGAAAGAGAGTAGTGAGCTGGATGATAATACACCTGTCGGCAAAAGAAACTAGGCTTATCAATGCACCTGGTTAGCAAAATGCTAAGAAAAACACACTGCATAGTAACTGACCGGCTGTATGCATGCACTGCACAGTCATATGCTAAGTTTAAATGTTGATGTGAGCAGCCGGAAGGGAGACTAGGTTGTAGATGGATTTTCATAGTGCTGTGCTGCTCGGTTACATCAAATCAAATCGTCAACTGAACTGAAAGTTGAATCGGTTTCATTTTATTTTTTTTGCGGGGAGGTTTCATATAACCTTTCTGTGCCTGCAAGTCATATAATGGACGATGTAGGTCTCCCATCTTATGGTTTAGATTGCAACTTGTTGGTTCACGATATAGCACTCAACCTGTTATCTCTGAATTTTTTGAACTTGGCTGAATTTTGTCGGAGCTTATTACTGCCATGTTCAGCTACCTAGTGGTCTAATATAAGAACAGAAACTAAGTCTGCCCCTTTGGTTTAGTGTTGGCCTCTCTCGCATTGAGATTGGTTATGGAAACACAAACTACCTTGTGGTTTGGGGAAAAAAACTTTGCAACATTGTGAGCGGCCGGTCTAGCCTAGCCTCCCGCACCTGCCCCCAATTCTTCACGGTGAAAGAGCACGCGTGGCATGGCAGCGCAGGCGAAGCACGCACGGTCAGTCGCCATTTCCCTTCCTTCCACAGGTGGTTTAATTTAGGGTTAAATTCTTCACCTTCCTTGCCTCATGTGTTAATTTCGATGGTATCGATGGACACACACCATCATTTCGATGGTAGACATTTCTAGCAGATCTCAAGAAACGCCCATCACATCAGTCACTAACTATCTGCCTTGCCTAATTATTGTATCAGTTAATCCATGCCCCTCCGCATTTTCCTCCCCCCATCTGCCGCCGCCGCCACTAGTAGCCATACCCCCATGCTGCCGGATAAGGGGCCTCCCGTTTCTAACGCCGGAGTGCCTGCTGCAGCTCTTGGAGCAGATCCGGGCACGACGCGAAGCCCGAATCGCCGTGGGGCTACCTACGGATGCAGTGGATTCAGAGGAGGAGTTGGAGGAGGTTGAGGAGGAGGAGCCGGAGGACGGTGCGGGGAACGCCGGAGGCGCGGATCTGTAGGCGGAGCAGCAGGACATCCTTGATTCCCTCCACTCGAAGTCGGATGCCAAGGCGAGATGCCATCGCCAGCAGAAGATGGTGGCGCAGCATGCCGCGGAGGAGGAGGAGATGTTTGCCTACATGGATGAGGTTGAGCAGGAGGAGGAGGAGCCGGAGCCCTCCTATGCGCCCCGTCCACTCGGTGCACGGCACCGACGTCGTGGACATCTCGGACGAAGATTGGCTAGGGTGGTATATAGTGTGTAGTACGTAGGATTTCTTTTGCATGCTTTTGTATGGATCTTGGTGTTGAAATATGAGTAAATTAATATTTATGAATTATAATGTAATAAATATTTGTCTTACTCTAAATTATACAATGAAGTTATAATTAGAAATAAAATTGAGTTTATATTATTTTTTAAAAAATAATACGTCAATACTATTGATTTTTTTTCAAATAAGTTATTGCTTGTTTTTATAATATTTATAACACACTAATTTTTTAGCTTTATTTTTATTACTTTGATTATAATTTACGCATGTTTTACAAATTTACATATGCTTGATTCGTCTGTGGAGAGGGCGTAGGCTATGCCGTCGGGGGTAGGCTGCTTGTGCATCGGCGGTGTTGGCTGTGGCGGCGGCAGAGGTGTAGATCGTGGCGGCGGCTGTGTTATGAAGCTGCCGCTGCCCAGCCAGTTATCCACTTCCATATAATCTCCGCCCTCTCCCCCCGTGCCACCTACCCCCATAGAGTCACCGCCGTCGAGTGGTTTCGTCGTCGTCGCTGCCATCGCCTAGGTCTACTAGATCGATGGAGAGAGAGGAGGCAGGGTGAGCGGGAGTGAACCGGCTCGGGTCGTCTTGGCACGGTCGGAACGGCTGTGCCCGAACAGCCGGCAGGACACGCGCTGTCTGTCAAAGCCAACATGGACCTGGCGGGTGGGCTAGAGATATCATAACCATGCTTAAAATTTAACCGTTCGGTCACTTGGTTTTTTGGAACAGCCAACCAAATTGTGGTAGCAATTTGTGAAATTAAGAAAATTGGTATTTTTCTGTAACCCTAGCACGTAATATATATGGTAGTTTTTGTTTTGCTATTTACTCAGTTTTTCAGACAGGTGTGCTGAGTCATCAATGCCAACGCATGATTCCCTTACTTTCTAGAGCAACTAGCTGAACAATACTCCAAATGCCAACCTCCAAGCGAACAGGCTCACCAGCTATTGCGGTCCAAGATTAATGGCTTGCTTCCCTCTCATTTGAATATCGTCGACGGCGGGTCCAACACTCCAGCAACGCCGACTGAGCCTCCATTCTCCACTATCTTAGTCTACGTCTCTGCAGCCGCTGCCACCTTCCCCCATTGTTGACAACGCAGAAGGTATGGGCTAGTGTTTGGCGCCCCATTGTTGCACACCATTGACCAGCTTCGTGCCAACAGGTCTTGAATGAAGATGTGGGCTAGTGTTTGGCGCCACAACGCCAACATTTATAGCCGATGGTGGTCGAATCGGGTGGTGAGCCAGCCGTTCGGCCATTATTGCGGTAGTCTCTCCTCTCCTCATTTATCCTGTGACTGCCTCCTCTTGGACTAAAAGTGGGGAGGTGGGGCTGTGTTTTAGGGGAAGGGAGGTAGTAAAGTTTTTTTTAGGAAAATATGGTATAGGACATTTGCAAGAAAGGGTTTAATTAGTTCCTAAAATGAAAATTTGCCCCTAAATATAAATTCGAAGTCGAAGGAATCTGCTAGCGATGCCTTTATGATGTTAATTGTTATGTACTCAAAGAAGACTTGCGAACTAGATGAGCAATTGTTGCATCAACTACTGATTGGTTTGTCCTGTAGCTAGCAAGAATAATCCACGACACATCGAGTTTTAATCCATGTCACCTCATTGAGTTGCTGCTATCAGTTATCCTGCTTTGATGCAAGCGCAAGTGCGAGGGCGAATTCTAAAATTAAGCTAGCTAGCATCATCAAAGTAGGCTTTATTAAGTTAATACAGTTGAGATTTGAGTTGCTAGCTATCATCCAGCTCGATCTGAGTGTGATGGCGAATACTAAAATTAAGCCAACATGCATCATCAAAGTAGACTTTGTTTTGCGTGCATACCTCCAGGTCTCGCTCTATATATAAAATGTAGCTATAAGAAGTCTTGACATTGATCAGCGTCCTAATAATTAAGAAATCCATTTATTTGGTTAGCTGGTCGATTGAGCCTCTCTTCACGTTAACCAAATGTTGACCAATTATCCGATTATTTAAATCAAGGATTTAAAACTGAAATTCAACTAAATAACTACCGGGTGGCTTAAAAACCTGAGCACTGCTTCTAAATCATGGTTTGTAGTCTCCGCAATAAAAAAATCATGGTTTGTATTAGTTCTCGAAATTATTGGATATTTTCCACGGCACAGGCCCGTCTTCATCGTCTCTCAAGGAATAATAATGATTAGATACAAAATAAGTAACAATGCACTAGTTAACTAGCTACGACTTAGTCGAAGTCATACCAGTCTCGATCTCGGGCACGTTCAGAGCAATTCATTCTAAACTGTCCACATGGACTCATTCGCAAAAAAAAAAAAAAAACTCTCCACATGGACATACATATATACACTTAAGAGAAGGCTGAGCAGTGACAGGCTAATAAAATTGCACATTGGTTGTCGTATGCATCTTGAGAGGTACAGGGTGATTAAATAGCAGGCCATTATTCGAAAAGAAAATAATGTATTCGTCATCTTAACCTTATCATTGATCAGAGCTATCTTCTGACAGATGCAACATACACTTAAGTGATGCCATCTGCTGGCTGGCCGTGACGGAGTCAGTTATCTGGCGGAGATGGTTGACTTTCAAACTACCATAGGGGTAGTTGGCCCTTACTATTCTTCAGTTGGCCATGTCCACTGGCCGGATTGCCCACACTTTCTTCTTCTTCTTCTTCTTCTTCACTCTCTCCCCAGCTGCGGAGTAGATAGACGGCTGGCCGCTTCAAGGAAGGAGGTTGATTTGGTTGATCCCCACCGGCCACGAGCACCGCAAAGCTAATTAACTATCCCCACCGCCCTCCCCCCATTTAATTTCCAGGCAGCGCGACCCCCGCCATCACTGACTTGAGCCGCCGCAGCGACCCTCCATTTCAAATCGTTTCATCTGCACCTCTTTCCTGCTGTTCTCCTTCTGAAGGATTCCAAGTAAGTTCATCTTGAATGCAACTACCCTATTTATTTTGAGGTGTGATGATTAAGTTTCAGATGGTAAATCTCATAAACAGTCCACTTGTGTTTAATTAGGGAAAATCTTCACCAATTATTAGTCTATACTAGTATGCATACCACAAAAACTCCATCCCATGTTGTTTCTTTAGGAACTAATATGATCTTATCTTTATGTTGGTAACCATTTTTGTGCACCCATATATAGTTGCAGAAGCTCGAGTGCACACTGGTCATAAGTCGTAACATAGTTTGTATAGCGTATTATTTTCTATGCATGACATGATATATATTTATTCTTATGCATATTTTTTTGAAGCAGTAGCATGGAGCCCAAGCTACAACAACATACAAGTGACGAACCAAGTAAGCTATCATACCAATTGATAAAGCAGATTACAAATGATTTCGATGAGAAAAGACTACTTGGGAGTGGTGGATTTGGAACAGTTTACAAGGTACATAGTATACATGAATAATAAAACAATTCATATGTTTTCTTCTCTCCATCGTATCAACTTTTGATTGCTGATCAACATGTATATATAACTCTAGATATTCTCCTTCCATAATTTGTGGAATTAATTAGATGCTGCTGTTGTCCTTGCACCGCTAGACTATTTTAGTGGTCGTGCCTCGGTTAGCATGGACCTTCCTGTTGCTACACTGGTATTAATTAGGCGACGCGTTTTGATTTTGTGAAAAGAATACCTACAAAGTGTGGCAAAGTATTATGAGGTACCTCGGAGTTGTGGTATCAAATAATTTCTCGAGCTACTAAAACTTAGTGTTTCTATTTGTATGTTTCTACTATACCATGCATCAATTGCACACAAGATGGTGTTGATATTTAGTCTTGTTTAGCTTTTATTTGTTTGTGAGACTTCTCAGTTCTTTAATAAAGGACGGTGAGGCTTTTGCCTCAGAGTAATCAGTCTAAAAAATATTAACATGAAATGTTTGAGAGGGTGTACATGAAAGTCAAGGAGAGATTGCCGTGAAGGTACTACGACATACCATTTTGGGATTAGATGACAAGGAATTTCATAAAGAGTTCAACAATCTCAGGGGGCTCAAGCATCAAAATATTGTGAAGTTAATTGGATTCTGCCAAGAATCAGAGGAAGAACTTGCAGAGTTTGATGGAAAACAAGTTAGCGCAGCACGTATACATATGGCAATTTGCTTTGAGTATGTACACAATGGTAGCTTAAACAAGCATATTTCTGGTAATTAAGTTGTTGCTCTGTGCCTCACATGCGTTTACATTTTTTTATATTTAGCAACACTCATGTTATTTTCTTTGTTGTAGATGAAAATAAAGGATTTAACTGGCACATACGTTACAAAATAATCAAAGGGATTTGTGAAGGTCTAAAATATCTTCGCGAGGGATTGGAGCATCCTATAATGCATTTTGACTTAAAACCTGATAATATATTATTAGATAAGAATATGGTGCCGAAAGTCGCAGATTTTGGTTTATCAAAGCTCTTCGGTGAAGAAAACACACAAAAAACGATGAGTTCTGTTGGTACATGGTAAGCATTCTATCTGGCGGTTGGGTCTAGTTAATTGTGGAAGTTTGCCATGAGGCTTCATTTGTGTGTTTGGGGTTTTTTATTGTGAAAAACAAGTGTAAATGAAAATAGTAAAATGTACGTTCATTGAGTTTTTTCATCTCACTCACTTCGATCATTGTATTATTTTATTTTTGTAGTAACTAAGGTTGCTAATGAAGTCCAATATGGCCACTAGCTCCTTTTCTCTATGTTTTTTCTGAGTACATTCCACTTTTTACTCCCTAAGTGTCAGCGACTACACTAAACGTATTTGTCTATAATGCATTTGAAAACTCAACCACTTCGTGTCCACTTTGCTCTATTTGTATTGGAAAACGGTCACATAGTAAACATAAAGGCTGAATCGACTTGTCAGCAGCTCAGCAACTCATTTGACATGTCATACAAAGGTCTAAACATTTTTTCCTCAGAACACGTTTGCTCCCAACGCTCCACCTAGGTCCCACCTTGAATATGAAAGAAAATAAATTGCCTAACGATGTCTTATGTTTGCAATACCATCCTATTTGTCCCAAGTTTTTGACATAAGATTTCTCCGGTAGTATTGAAATATAGTACACTAAACGTAGAAATCAGAAGCCCCCCACATGTTACATGATTTTTTTTTGCGGGGGCACATGTTACATGATACTCCCTCCATTCGGGTACATATAAGCCCCTTCATAATTTTGGTCTAGTTTTGACCACGAATTTGACTAATAAAATATGAATTATTTGTAACAAAAAGTTTATCATTGGAAACATCTTTCTAATATGAATCCAATAGTATATATTTTGCACGTTAAATTCATGGTCAAAGTTTGAATCAAAATACGAGGGGGCCTACCTACCCGAGCAGAGGGCAACTCTGTGGAACAGACAAATCACAAAAAAATAAATTAAAAGCTTGCCTTTGGGTATATGTGTGTATAGCGCCCACAAAAATCCAAATACTTGCCTCAGAAAAAAATAAATTCCAAGAACTTGAACTGGACTGCATGTGCATGCATGCCGCTTGCTCTTGCTAGAAGCCTGGAACGAACAGGAGCATTGCATGAGGCTGAAGCTGAACGACACACAAATGAATAGGCATTCCTTAACTGAAACTGGTCTGTTCATGAGATTGGTGAATACCTACGTACTCGCGCATACCCTAATTAATGTTTGGATTGATGAGTTATTTATGACTTCGACGTCATGTTTGTATGTACTAATGTGGTAATGAAAGGGCGTGGTCAACGAGTTGTAGCACCTAATAAAAATTTATTTTAATTCTTATATTAAAACAATGAATATTGTTCTGTAGTGGAACCATAATTAAGATACACCCAAAGAAACATTTCTCCCCATCTAATATAGAACTGTTAGTATGTGGTATAAGGTTAATCATGTGTATGTAATCGATCACGTTAATGGCAAAATCACCATCATGGTGCCCAGCTGCGTGTTGGGTATTTGGAAGACGTGTGCATCTCAGGATTATGAATGTTGCTTTACTTATATGTTGCTTTAACACTCATATTTCTGGAAGAGATTATTGATAAGTAAAGCCTTAACTTGTATGCCTCTCTTTTATTTAGTACTACAATGGCCTAGGTGCATTCAGTTTGATGCATTGTCTCAGAGATCAATAAAGTTTTCCTTCTAAAATAAGAGCGATTTTTTGCATCTACTTTATTCTCTTTAGTTCTTTGTTCCATAGTGTAACAATTTCTAGCAATGGTGACATGCAGTGGATATTGGCCGCCGGAATACGTAAAGCATCAAGTAATATCAAAAGAGTTTGACATATTTAGTTTGGGTGTTATCATTGTAAAGATAATGACTGGACATGAAGGCTACAATCATGTTGTTGAGATGACAACTCGGAAATCTATTATGCTAGTAAGATTTTTTTGTAATGCCATTTACAACATATGTATTTGAAAACCACTATGTTATATTTGACATGTGTGCATGTACCATTCTAACTTTGGTTCCAATACTGTCGGAGGTACATAAAAAATGGAGTGAAAAGCTACGTCAAAGTTGCACGCCACTACTCGAACTATATTGCTACCAGGTGAGGAGATGCATTGAGATATCATTAGACTGCTTGAAGCCAAACCGACAAGAAAGGCCTACTATACAAGATATCGTTTCTAGCTTGAATGAGACAGAAACAATGATCAGAGACCAAGGGCTCCATATAGAAAAGGTGACATGTTACTTGTGACTCATGACATTTTCAATTATTCTTAATTACCTTGTATGTTATATACTCCCTCCGTTTTTATTTACTCCGCATATTAGAGTTGACTGAAGTCAAATTTTGTAAAGTTTGACCAAATTTATAGAAATGAATATAAATATTTAGCATAACAAATCTATATGATTGTGGAAGTACATTCAACAACGAATCTAATGGTATTGATTTGTTATTGTATATGTTAATATTTTTGTCTATAAACTTTGTCAAAGTTTGTAAAGCTTGACTTTGACCAAAACTAATATGCGGAGTAAATAAAAACGGAGGGAGTATGTGTTCTAGCGCTTCTTTGAATTTCACACGATTATGAAACGTGGGAATATAAAAAAAAATGTAGCTTTGTAATATCTTGTCATCTAAAATTTCAATCTCTCCATTTCACGAATAAGTGATGCTTTGGAAGCTGACATGTTTTTTAAGATTTAACTTTGACCGCTAATTTCTACTCTAGTATAAAATCCAAAAATATTTGTTTTAAAATAAATTTTGAGACAAATATATAGATATTTTCCTATTTCCACATGTAATATTTTAAAAAATATTGGTGGCCAAAGATCTAAAATTTGACAGGAGATATGTTCAAAATGTCACTTAATTGCGAATTGCAGGAGTTAAGTGACATTTCTTCCAGTCCTTAGTTTACCACGTAACCGGTTTCACATCTCGCAACCACTACAAGATTTTGAAACTTTTCCTCGTGCCCGAGCAGACAGCGATGACAAAAAAACACTAGACAAAGTGTTTGGCCAGTGCAACACTTGGCGAAGATGACTCAACTGGACTCTCGTCGGCTATGTTTATTTTGCCGGGTGCTTTTCCACGGGTGCTCAGTGAAGACATGAAGAATTCTCTCCCAACTGCCAAAACACATGTACTCAGCAAACAAATGGCTTGGATGAAACGACATGAATAGTATCAGTGCCATGTATCATTGATGCTTTGCCGAGTGTTCCACTTGGCAAAGGGGCAAAGATTGTTGATTGTTACAATAGACAAACTTTTTTAGCTGAACTGGACAAATGGGCAAGAAGGACATGCAACAGTCATGCTGCTAAGCGTGGCAAACCGTTCCAACTCATCATCCAGACAAAACAGCAGGGAGGGTGGCGGCCATGCCAGATGAACCCATGGGGGTGACAGAGGTAGTGTCGCCGCCTACATTGATGGGGTCTGTACCTGCAACGGTGGCTAGGAGAGAAGCGAGAAGGCAACCATGGGGCAAAGGAAGTTATGAAGGCGGCGGAGTGGAAAGGGAGAAGCTGCACGTACATGGAAAGGGCTCAAGGGAAAAGTATAGGTCACGTAGGGAGGGATCAGGTTTGAAGAAGGGGCATGGATGGGTTGGAAATAGGGAGATTGACTTCTAAGCGTGGTTCTCTGTTTTTATATTGGTTCAAGCCGAGTTAAAACTAATCCATTGATTTCCTATTTGATAATAAAGGTCCATGTAATATACATCCTAGTATTTTTAAATTCCGAGGCAATTTCTAGCCAATTTTCTAAAAAATATGTATTGTGGTGTTACTATATAAGATTATATGACTATCTTGACCATAGACAAAATATGTAGTCTAGAGAATCGGGAGGGTAAATGACGAGCATTAATTATACTACGCCTAGATACACATAGGCAGGCTAGGCCAGAAGGTCGTACGTACAAAACAACAACCATACTAGAAAGCCCTGGCTGCTGGCATATCCCACCCTGGTTTAGACAGGTAAGTAGAGGTAGTGATGTGGGCAGTGATGTGTCGGCCGGGCAGGTCAACCAGGAGATGGCACTTACATGGATGCTCAGTTCATTTAAGTGATACTAGTATCATTATCTTCATTTTATCCTTGTTGAAAAGAAAGATTATTTTTAGTCTTCAGTAGGTTTATGCATACAACTCACTATTTTCTTGATGATATGTAGTTTAATCAAGATGGCTTTGAAGGATCCATTATCCGCTCCATAAGAAGCATTATCACCTCTGTGCCTTCTTCCGGTTAGTGCTAGCTATCTTTAAGAGATAATATTATTATTAATAATAATGTTCTTGCATGGAATTAACATATCTACAAGAATGTACTAAGTTTAAATGAGTGAATAACCTAACTTATTTGAATTTACAAGGGCATGGTGAGGCTATCAGCTTGTTCAAGAGATTGAAGGCGATGACGTTTGAGGAAATCAAACTCATGACAGGTGGTTTCTCGGAAGAGCGACTACTTGCTGAAGGTAGGAGTGGAAAGGTATACAAGGTATGCACTAGGTTTGACTAGCTAGCTTAATTTTGATGTACATCTAGATGCCTCTTGTCAACACAATTAATAATCCGTTTCCTAATATGATACATTAAATATATATAGGGAATTTGTGAGGATGGACAAGTCCTTGCTATGAAGGTTTTAATTAGTTCACTAGCACTAGAGAAGGTTGGGCGTTCCACGCGTTGGCTTGGTTTGATAGAGTTCGACACTCAAAATATTGTCAGGTTAATTGGTTACTGCTACAGAACGCAAAGCAAACTTGTAGAGCATAAAGAAGAAGGATACATGTATGCCGAGGAGACACGAAGGATATTCTGCTTCGAATATTTGCCAAATGGATCCCTTGAGCGCCATATTTCAGGTATATATGTATGACACCGCAAATGCATTTCAGGTATATATATGGTGTTTCGTTGATTATTATTTTATAATTGGTATTGCTTGTTTCTACCACTTGTTTAGACATCTATTCGATATTTGATATTAATATACTGTTACATTCACATTACAATATCATTCAAAATACTTAAAATATTCTACTATGGTAGAAATATTTGATGAAGATGCATGAGGTTGTCGAAAGATCTTAATGTGTGCCAGAGAAATAATAATAGCATTGAGGTTCGTGGTTCGCCAAGCGACACAATAAACTTCTATATATTCCTTACTTTTCCTCTTAAACTACGTATCTCCCGTTATTTATCATTCCGCCAATATTTATATTATGTAATTGAAAATTAAATTGAACTATTCATGGCTCATACATATTTTTTCTCCTCTTCGTCCAACCCCTTATATCACTTTTCCAATTGCAGTTTTCGTTTTCATCCTTTAATGCCATGGCGTACCTCTGTATGTTTCTACGCCTATGCATCTTGCTTGGACTAATTGTCCTTGTTGCATGTCAATATAAGAGAAGTAATTGTGTGTGTATATTATCAAAAAGTGTTCTGATTGACTATATATTCAATTTAACTAATCTCACTATGTTATCTATAATTCTTCAGATTCAATTAAAATTATAGAAATAATTATGACCAAGATTTATTTCTTTAGAAGGCATGAATATATATAGTAAAAAAATCTTTACATGAGGTCTTCAAAAGAACTTTGTGTGTGACATCACATGACCGGTCGTATTTATCGTCAGCAGTTGTTATGGTAATCCCATGAACTTCATCCTAATATCCCCTCGAGTCCTTGTTTCCTGTCACCTAAATCCCCCCCCCCCCCCCCCAATAATTCACTAAAAACCCAACCAACAATAAACCTAAACTTTGAGGATTTTTACCTGGATCTCATGGTCCCGCCCTACACCAGGATTATCACGGGGGTGTACTATATGTGTGTTTTCCGATTATTGCAATATCATGCCTCAATGTTTCAAAATATTGGTCCTACTCTATTTTACTTTGTCACTTGCATATTTAGGACAATGCAATAAAGCATATATTCATCAAACTTTGGTCAAGTTTTTCATCGTGTCCATGTTGTTTTTCATCATGTTAAATTAAAAAAAATAGATATTGACCAATTTACTAGCTTGGGAATGATGCATTGTTTTACTAGTTGATACTTCAAATCCATGTAGCATTCCGTAAATCGATCAAATGGTTGTCTTTGACGTCAAAGTTGGTCCTAAATATATTTTCATGTCACATTCGGCTTTTGGTTAAAGCACGTGTATAAATCTATCTACTAATTTAGGAATAAATTATTCGATAATTTTACTATTTGCATAGTGAACTTGGAATAAAAAAATCAGAAACGCGAAAACACCGATACCTCAATTTTTTTTGAAGTTTCAATCAATTTTCTATTTAATGATGTTGATCTACTTTATATAAAATTCTAGTAACTTGGGTCAAGTTTAGCCACATTTTGTGAGTTTCCGTCATTTTATTTTGCTATTTTTTAGTTGCTATTATGTTTTTTTGTGTGTAATTGCAATTTATTGACCCCTACCTTTGATTGTTGCATTTTCGTCGCCACTCTTTGCTTTCTTCGTATAGATATGCTCTCTTTCATACATCACATGTTAGTTTAAGCCTATAGATCTGCTTAACTAGGGCCATATATGTACGGTATGTAGTATTTGTGCATTAACAATATTACTAGCTTGTTTCTAATCTATTACTTCTTTGTTGCCTCCTCACACCATGAACTCTGTTAGTAATTGTCAAATAACTTATGCATCACGTGTATGGTCACCTAGCCCGATAGTAGGCTTCATATATCTACATGGCAACATCTATCCTGATTAGCTGAAAAATAGCACGAAAAAATGGATGCACCAACAAATTTGCAATACACAATAATAAAACATGTAACCAGATTTACCAGAAAGAAAACATTGCACAATGGCAATAACTGAGGCGAAGGATAAGATTTCACATATATGTCAGTTAAAAGCTTGTTCAATCAAAATTGTATACTATTCTCTTAAAACTTTTTGTATTGGTAGTAGCTTGTGTCAAGTTTGGGCACTTTTTGTGAGTTTCAGTCACTTCGTTTTGCAATTTTTTATTTGTTGTATTTTTTGTGTGAAATTGTAATTTATTGATCATAACCTTTAGTAGATTGTGGCAGCCTCACCATCGCTTTTGCTTTTCTCATAAAGATATGCTCTTTTCGTGACATAACATGTTAGTGTCAACCTACAGGTTCTACTTAATCCTTGGTATACACATACATTATGTAGTCTTTTGCATTTAGCATTTTATTATCTTGTTCTAATCTACTACTTATTCATCGCCTCAACGCATCATGAACTCATTTACTAACCGCCAACTACCTTATAAATAGAGCCTATGGTAATATGGCATGATAATATGTTGCATATATCTACATGACAACATCTATCCTGATTACCTTAGAAATTAGAATCAAACCAGCTACTAATAATTTTGCAGTGCACGGTGATAGAACGTGTAACCAACTTTACCCCAAAGAAAAAATTGCACAATAACAACATTTAAGGCGACAGATAAGCTTGGATGTATATGCCATTTAATAGCTTTTGTTAAATCGGGATTGAACACTACTACTTTTAAGTCGGTTGTATTGGTAGTATCGATACGGATAATGAGTCCTACTCTCCTGAAACATTTACTGACACTGAGTGCTGATTGAATTAGAATAGCTTCGTGTCGGTTAAATCCATGGACATTTTGCTTCCTTACAAAAAGCAATTGCTGCATTGACTTATGAATCTTAGCCGTTCATATATCAAGACTTTAGACTTTTAAATCCTACTTGTTCATCGGCTATAGCTTTTATAACATAAATGGATAGATAAAATAACACTTTAAGCATTTTTAGAATAACTGTATCTTGTCTCCTTTTGATAGATATTCATTCTGGGCTGGATTGGCACACACGCTACAGAATAATGGGTATCATTATCCTATTTACCACTTCAATCTAAAGCCTAGCAATATATTGCTGGATGAGAATATGCAGCCAAAAACAGATGGCGTCATCTATGACTCTGATACTTTCTTAAGAATGCTGCCGGAGGCCAAAGTTGGATCACTGTAAGATAATTTGAATTTTACAAAAGTAGTATCTCAAATCAGCATTTTATTTACCCTAGCTGTATCTTTAATATTTCTGATATCAATTCATGCAGAGAATATATGCCGCCAGAATTTGTTGAGGAACAAATAAGAACAAAATGGTATGACATATATAGCTTGGGTGTGGTAATCATAGAGGTGATGACCGGGAATAGGTATAGTTTGGGTAGCCTCGATATATCTTCCAAGGAGTTCTTTGATCCTGTATGATTTTCTTCTTTCTTTTGAATATTTTGCACTATATATCCATGGTCATTTCTTGTAATAACAAAATTCCATGGGTATTTTACATTGATTTTTTGTGGTATTTGTTCCAATTTCGTAGGCATGTGTGAATTGGAGGAAGAGACTACAGGAAACAGTGGATGTCACATCAGTCGAAGAATATTGTCGACAAGTTAAGAAATGCCTGGAAATAGCAGTGATGTGCGTGGAGGCCGATAGACACAAAAGACCGACCATCATTAATATCGTAAATACGTTGAACAAAACAGAAACCTTGATGCATAGTGAGCCATTTCTTGATGTCCTCCCCTTGGAGCTCTGCTTCCTCCCATTCATAAAGAAAAAGGCCATGATTTCCTGCTCGGTGCGGCTAGACAACAAGGGAAACGACCGTGTTGCATTCATGCTTGTAGCCAACCGCCCCAAGATGTACTTGACAAAGAAGCCGCTCTATGGTGCCGTGCCGCCGAGGTGTGCCTACACCCTCACTATCACAATGCCCAATAAGCAACAACCTGCACCGTTGTTGCTGAAGTCATTAGATAGCACCGACAACTTCTTCACATTGTACAGCGTCGTGTTGGGAAGATATGACCTCCTTGATGTTGACAAATATCACTCTATCATTGAGTACAATACCTTCTTTGAGACGGTCGATGAAGAGATGCAAGTGGTAACGCTGAAGGTTATATCCAGTGGTGATTGACCAGCTCTAGTTGATGAAGGGACATCATCATCCTCTAAGGTCGACAACCTAGCTAGTCGGTGGCTTGATGAAAGGAATTAATTAAAGTCATTTTATTGCTCGTTGTTTAATTGATTTTTTGACCTACATGTCGTTGAATTATTCTTTTCTTAATTTTTTTGCGCTGGATGGGATCTGCTAGCAGCCAACTCGACGTATGGTTGAGGTTATTTTCTCTTCTTTCTCACTTTTTTGTTGGGTGTTACTAATTTTTAGGTAGTATATACCATGTTTTGAGTATGCTCTTTTTTACGTACAAATATGTACGTATTTCACAAATATAATAAAAACTATGGGTTCATATGTAATTTTTTCATGTAACTTGCTTTGAAATATCTTAGATATAGTATATGAATATTTTTAAAATGATAAAGTAGTATATATAGTACCACATGGTAGTATATTAGACATATGGGGTAACTACCACCGGGTGGTATGATGGATTTTCCCTATATTCTCTGTGTGTGAGAGAGAGAGAGAGAGAGAGAGTTATTTGTGTTGGCCTTCCTGAATCTATATATCTTTCAGATCATAACCATGCCTGAAGCGCGAGAAGTTTTGTCCATAGATGTGCATCCAACAGAGCCATGGTGAGTGTGTGTGTGTGCGTGTGTGTGTGTGTGTGTGTGTGTGTTCTATCTAATTAATTCCCCTTGCACATACCTTCATTGCACGCTATAATTAGTATGCTTTTTATTGTGGGTAAATATATATGGGATGCATTTTAGGTTGACAAAAATATATGGAGTGAATATATGCAGGTTTATGACGACAAATCATGTTGGGAGTCTTCGTGTTTGGAACTACAACACAATGGTATGTGGTTTTTTGATTAACTAGCAAAGTGGCTCGCAGGCAACTGCTTCTACTCATTTGTTATAATTTAGGAATGAGTCTCTCAGATGAAATGAGTGTATAAAAATTTAAAGTTTAAATGTGTTTGTTTCTATTGTTTCTTATTATTGTTACATTTCAGAAAAAATCAACTCTGATACAAAGAACTAATGCTAATTTTATTTCGAGTATAAATCTAGCAATTTCTATAAACAAAGAATATGCATCAAACCTCTCCGTTGATGGTTCTTGGAGTTGGATCACAACATCTTAGCCGTCTATTACTTTATGATTTGAAATTCTTATATGTGAACTCACATTATAGAGTCCATAGTGACATACATTTTCAATAGATCATGACAATCCATAGTGATATACTCACTAATTGTCCATGTGTTGCGATTTTGGTAAGGTTTAATTTGATTTGAGTATGGTAGGGGAAGGCAGGAAATTTATGATTACTTGAAAATCATGAAAGAGTAAAAAAACATAATGGATGAGATCAGTTACTTGAAATAACAAAATAGTAAAAAATCACAAACTAATTAGAATGCACACAACACACCATGGGGGAAGCAGTTGCAAACCTCAAGGCGTCATGAAGAAAAGCCTAGTAGATTAGCTCCTTTCTAATGTAGTAATCAACTGGCCACACTAAGAATAACCTTATTGTTTGGTTTACCAGTTCTGGTGCTTCAATCGTACAACATTCTACACCACAACTTGGTGACCTAACATGCATTACTAACAAATGATGTCCCAAATCTCAAAAAATAAATTATCTCCCAGATTTAATATTTACACTTAAATGTCAAAGTCTTCTTTTTGTGCATAGCCAAAGTTTAGTAATAGATCAACTTGTCATGCCATGGTTTCATTCAAAATTATGTTGAGAACATATCAGTTATTCCCAAAAATAATCTCAAGTGGACAAATGCATAGAACTTGTTTGTCCAAACACCACATCAATCATCTTGCAGGCAGACAGATTGTGAAATGCATCATATTTGTCGATAAGAGTATACTTGTAAATAGCCATCTTGCAGTAAAAATCATGATCAAAGGGGAAAATATGCTCCACGTTAGCTAATAAAAATGTAGGCTCGCCTCAAGAAAGAAATGAAAGTTTCATGTACACGTTGTGCAAACAAACTTTTCAAATAGAGAAATTCGTGTAGATATGTTGCTTAGTTTGTAATATGTAGTGTTATTTTTTAGTGTAGTTAAGTTTTTTTGGCCAAGAATATTCATATTTGCATTGCTACCCAGAAACAGTGATATTCTTTTTTAGTTTTATGGTAGTACCCGATGATTGAACTAAAGAGTAGTTAAATATTCCGGGTGAATTTCCTTCTGTTAGAATGGAAGCCTTGGGAAGATGGCAATTCACCGAACACCTAAAGTGCATTATCTAACCCCCCCCCCCCCCCCCCCAAATTAAGGGAAATGATGAAGGGTACATGATTTTAACTGGACAAGCATACATACCTTTCTGTCGGCTGGATAGGCTGTCGATTGGTGTAGCTTCAAGTTAACCTTGTCCATGGCAAGGTACATATCTGGCCTCTGGCAAAGCATGTTCAGATGACATGATGTATTTCCATTGGTTCAAACCCGACACACCTCGCCTGATGGGTGCACTTCTGGCTGGTGCTTTTGGGTAGAAGACCACACATGATAAAGGCTGGCTACAAACACCAAGATAAAGGCTGGCTTTGGGGTAGAAGACCACACCATGATGTTTTTCCTTCCTTATTCTCTTGGCTCTACAGATCAAGGATCGCGGCCGGTTACATCGTTAAGCATCCTCACTATTCTGTTAGCCCGTGCCATCCCACGGAGAAATGTTCAGAGGCTGTTCCTAATTATTTGCAACATGCAAATGGTGAAAAGGAAAGTTACAGCACACGCAACAACTCTGCGTTGTGCACACCTATTGACCCAAACTTAACGTGACAGAAAAACAGGAAATTACAAGGCAGCAAGATTAAACATAACACATGGTACCTGCCTATGCTCCCGCTCATGGCTGTTACTTTCCGTACCCATGTCCTGGTCCTACAGAATACGGGAGAACTACATGCTCTTGCTTTCGGTCATGGCTTTCACTGGCGGTGGAAATGACTGTGAAAAGGGATGCAATGGGAAAATCAATTGGCCGGGTCATGGTAGACATGATCTCATGCATATGTTTTAGGGAGTCGTGAATTGTTTTTTGTTGTTGTTGAAGGAATTGCATCCGTTGTTGGTTCTTTGGTACAAAATAGTCCACCAGATGAAAGTCGCCTAGATAAATTAGATTTGATGCCCGTGATACATCTATTATAATAAGGATCCACGGATTCAATTGTCCGATGTTTCTGATTATTGTGAGATTTCTAGATACATTCATTTCTTGGACGAGTAATTCCGAACGGAGGGAGTATTATAATAAGAGTCCACGGCTTCAATTGTCGGATGTTTCTGATTATTGTGAGATTTCTAGTCTATTTATCTTTTTTCTGGTGATCTCGTAAAATACTTCTAATATATAATTGATTTGGTGTCTGCACTACTATATATTAGTATCAAAACTGACTCAAGTTACATATGTATGTTCATCTGTCCGGCCGCAGGCAATGATGAACTCACTTAAATTAGTGGAATATGAACCAGGCAAGCACGTTTAAATAGTGTCTGGCCAACTTTCTCCTTTAGTTTGCTACTCACACATCAGATATATATTCTGGACGTGCAGTTCATGCAGCTAAATTTATCACACGAGAGAAATTGCTCATCGTCGGTGACTACAATGGGGCCATCCACGTGTACAGCTACGACCAAAACCTACACATCAAGAGTTTTGATTCTCATGATGGTTGCATCACAAGCCTGGCTGTGCATCCAACGAAGCCATTTGTGCTATCGTCATCGTCTGAGGACGATGATCATCTGATTAAGCTTTGGGACTGGGACAAGGGCTGGGAATGCATTGGAATATTTGACGGGCACTCTGACAAAGTGACACAAGCAACCTTTAACCCAGAGAGCAAGGACAGTTTCGCTAGTACTTCATGGGATGGCACAGTCAAGGTTAATTTTCTCGTAATTCAATTCTTCTTATGTATATATGTTCCATTAAATTCAATGATGATGTTATTTTCATACGCACATAAGATAACTAGCAATAATAATTGATAGATCTGGAGTCTTCGTTCTGATGATACCAGTAACATCATTACATTGAAATTGGATGATAATGGGCTCTGTGTTGAATTACTTCACACGCAATAACCAGGAGCATCTTATTGTGGGCTGTAAGGACAAGACTGCAGAGGTGCCATCTCTTGAAGAATATATTCAATTAATTCTAGCTAGCTATGAAGTTTCCATACACGATAGATATGATTAACATTGATCCTCTCTTTTCTCGTTGTTCTTGTTGTTGAATCAGATATGGAAATTGGGAATGAAAGAATGTGTTGATAAACTTGAAGGGCACGCGGACCCTATTAGTGTGGTCAATTTTCACCCAGAGCTTCCAGTTCTATTTACAGGTTCACTTGATGGGACCGTACGCGTATGGAACTCCACTACATACAAGTATTGCTTTTATATTTACAGCCACATTGTAGTTTCTAGTTTTCACGTGTCCAACTATGTAGTACTTGTACATACTGTAATTTTTAGATTTTTATTTACTCTGCATGTCCTCCCTAACTTTACAGGCTTGAGAACATAATCGGTTTCAACCTAGGTGCAGTTTATTCTTTCGGATGCATAGGAGGCATGAGAAGGTAATGGACAATGTATTTCTCGTCCTTTCTCTAGTTTATTTTGAGCAAGGTAACCAAAGGACATACTAAATTGATTTGTGTAGGATCCTGGTCGGGTGTCACCAAGGAGTAGCAACTATGGAACTTTATTCGCCTTGAAGATCTTCTTTGTGGCCGACGGAGACAACATGGTAATATGGGGTTTTTGGAAAGCGCTCTTGCACGACTGCTCATACTTATTTAGCGTGGTTGCACATGATGAGGACTACTTCCCCAACGTTTATGACCTCTTCCATAACTCGCTCAGTGATGGTGCCGCAGCTGGAAACACTTCTTCTTCCGCCGCACCGTACGTTCTCTTATCCCTTTTATGTTGGCGAGTTTTTCTAGATATATAGTACTATAATTTGATCTAGACTTGGTACTTCTATCGTACATAGCCAATTACAAGTCTAGTTTTTTTATTGTTTTAATCATCATGTTTAATCGTTTCATCATGATATGTCTATCATATTTCTGGATTAATTTATTTCAATTATCCAACAATCCAAAATTTTGATATGTGTAGGCAATTTTGTCCACTTATTTTTGCCACAACTCTCAAACCTCCTGCGTTTGAGGGTGTGAATTACAAGAGTTGGCTTCTGAGGGTAGGTTCATTGGCTTACCACATTGAACTACTTTCAGGCCTCTAAGGGAAAGACAGGGAGAGCTTACAACTAAATACGAGCATGTTGTCGAGGATTGTGACCCTCGTTAGAGGTGTTGTCCAGAGCGTCTTGGCGACAAGATTATCAACCCCATGACAACTGAGGTTGGTAAAGATATGTGGGATGCGTACAAGGCCATGTTTGGGGTCTCTGGCGTAGGAATTGAGCTTTATGCCATGGAGCAGTACCGTTACTACAAGATGACTGATGACCGCTCCATAGTTGAGCAGGCTTATGTGATAAAGTCATGAGCTAAGGAACTTGACGATTTCAATTAGGTGGTGCCAGATAAATTAATTGACGGTCCAAACTCCCACTTTTGTGGATGAATATTTTTATTTCTCTGTAGCACAAGAGATGAGAATTTTTTGTCGTAAATCTCACTGGCCCTATTGATTTGGAAGAAAAGACGAGATTAGAAGAGACAGTTGCTTCCCATATTCTTGGCAAAGAGTAGCACAAATCCCACATATAAAGTTCCATGGGTCATGTTGGGGCTGCCCTCCGGCGACACACGCCGAACCAGCCCTCCGGTGACACGAACGCCGGACAGAAAGAGACAAACTCGACACACGAGTGTTTCTGGCGACAAACGCCCTGCCGCACAAATGGCGCCACACCACACGAACGTCATTGTTTCTTCTTTTTGTATTCATGATGTTAAACACATTGATATCTACATGACAGGCGTACCTTAGGAGATAGTTAGGTTGTTAGAGTATCATGTTTATCTCATGCAACTTCTTATCTCTACTTCCTTTCTTGATCTCCAAGCATGTAATCTAAACCAAATGTATGCGCTGTTATGGGAGGTGCGCCCCATCTATTTAACACGAACCCGTCGGCCTGAGAGGGCAAGATGTTCTGCTAGTTCGCACATGGTATCAGAGCCCCATCTCTTCCCATCTACTGAGATTCCATCTACACGAGCCTAGCCATGTCTTCCTCCTCCTCCTCCTCCGGCACTTCCCAGCCTACCCTCAATGGGCAGGTCACCGAGAAGCTAACACGCACGAACTACGTGCTCTGGCGCACGCAGGTCACTCCCCATCTACGCGGCGGCGGTGTCTTCGGCTACGTCGATGGCACCACGCCGGAGCCGGTCAGGCTTCATGTCACCAAGGACAAGGATGGCAAAGAAAGCGCTGAGCCCGACCCTCTCCACCCAATCTGGGTCTGGGAGGATCAGCAGGTGCTGGGCTACTTGCTCAGCACCCTCTCCAAGGAGGTACTCGTCGCGGTGACCACGGTCACCACGGCGCATGCGCTCTGGACCACGGCGGCAGGTATGTTTTCCTCGTAGTCCATGAGCCGTGTGAACAACATCAGGACGGCGCTCATCAACGCGCAGAAGGGCAACCAGACGGTTGTCGCCTAGTTCGCCTCTCTCCGTGGCCTCGCCGACGAGCTTGCCGCTGCGTGGAAGGCCATCCAAGACGACGACCTCATCTCCTACATCATCCACGGCCTCGACGTTGACTACCAGCCCCTCGTCTCCGCCCTCAACGCACGTGCCACGCCGGTCTCCCTCGACAAGCTCTACGCCATGCTCAGCAACTTCGACCAGCGCATGGCCCAGTTCAATCACTCGGGTAGCAGAGCCTTCTGCTCCTCTGCCAACGCCGCGGTGCATGGTCGTGGTGGATCACGTGGCCGTGGCTCTTCTCGCGCCAAGGGGCGATTTGGAGGACATGGTGGCGGTGGCAACAGTGGTGGCGGCAACGGCCGCTCTGGCGCATCCCGCGGTCGTCGCGGCGGTGGTCCAACTCGGGACCGACCAGAGATGCCTCGCTGCCAGATTTGTGGTAAGCTAGGGCACAACACGAAGGATTGCTGGTACTGTTATGATGAAGATGATGATGACTCCCAAGATGAAGAAAAGGTGGCTGCCGCGGCTGATGTATCCTACAGCATCGACACAAATTGGTACGTTGATAGTGGCGCCATCAATCACATCACCAATGAGCTTGAGAAGGTCACGATGAAAGAAAAGTACCATGGCAAAGATCACATCCACACGGCAAGTGGAGAAGGTATGCAGATTTGTCACATTGGTCATTCTATTTTTTGTACCCCTCACCGTTCAATTCATCTCAAGAAAATTCTGCATGTCCCTAGTGCTGCTAAAAGTCTTCTCTCCGTTCATAGAATTGCCCTTGATAACCATGTTTTCCTCGAATTTCATGCATACTTCTTTTTGATCAAGGACCAGGTAACGAAGAAGGTTCTCTATCGAGGTAGATGTGTTCGAGGGCTTTATCCGTTGATTCCGGAGCTTAGGAGACTCAATAAACAAGCCAATGGTGTTGTCAAAGTCTCGTCAACACAGTGGCATGATCGATTAGGGCATGCTGCCTTTTCTTTAGTTAAAAGATTGCTTAGGAAAAATAAACTCCCATTTGTTGGTGAGCGAAATGTCGAAATTATTTGTGATTCCTGTCAATGTGCTAAAAGTCATCAATTACCATATCCAATATCTACTAGTGTTTCTACCAAACCACTTCAATTAATTTTCTCTCATGTGTGGGGTCCTGCCCCCACTTCCGTTGGTAGACATGAGTATTATGTGAGCTTCATAGATGACTATAGCAAATTTGTATGGATTTACCTTCTCAAAAAGAGATCCGATGTCTTTCAAGTTTTTCAAAACTTTGAAGCCTTGGTTGAATGAAAATTTGATAGCAAAATTATTGCAGTCCAATCGGACTAGGGGGGAGTATGAAAAACTAAACTCCTTATTCCAAACACTTGGCATATCATATCTTGTATCATGCCCTCATGCCCATCAATAGAATGGCTCTGCTGAACGAAAGCACATGCACATAGTTGAGGTTGGGCTAGCCCTCCTTGCAGGGGCCTCCATGCCTATCAAGTTTTGGGATGAGGCCTTTCTTACCGCTGTTCACATTATAAATATGCTCCCTAGTCGAGTCATCAACAATCAAACTCCAGTAGAGAGACTTCTTCACAGAAAACCAGACTACAAATCTCTTCTCGTTTTTGGGTGTGCTTGTTGGCCCAATCTTCGCCCATACAACAAACGAAAACTCATGCTCTGCTCAAAGCAATGTGTTTTCCTAGGGTATAGCCTACAACACAAAGGTGTCAAGTGCTTAGATATATCCATTGGCCGTGTCTATATATCTCGTGACGTAGTCTTTGACGAAACAAAATTTCCATTCGCCACCCTACATCCAAACGCCGGTGCTCGCCTCCGAGAAGAAATTCTCCTTCTGCCCACTCATCTCACCAATACTAATCAAGGGGGTCCGAATTATGATGATCAATTGTTGACTGATTCTGCTACTAATGGTGCGCATGAGTTTTCTGATGATGCTACAGGAGATAACAGCAAAAACAATGGTGAAATCAGTGAAAAAAAATGCGCCGGCAGTTCAATATCCCATGTGTCCGCATCTAGGAGGCAAATCCTCCTCGGGATTGGCTCCGCAGCAGCAGCCCAGTCGATCCCCCTCGAAATCCGTGCCGGCAGACGCGTTAGTGACAGCGCCAGCCGACCGCGTTGCTGCCTCCAGCCCAGCGCGCGCCACACATCGCTCCTCCAATGGTGGTTGCACGAGCTCCTCTCTGCTCCAACCCTTGCCTGCACGCGGCAACACGCAGCTCGTCCGGACGGCGCGCGATTTCGCGACCAGCCGGTCATGTACAAGCGGCGCGACCCGACTCACCAGCCTGGCGCGGGGCCCAGGCCAGACGCGGAATCTGGCGCAGACTCCAGCGCGCCAACACGCGCATCCACGCGCCTGACTGACGCCTGACTCGAGGCGGATTCGCCATCATCAGCCAATGATGAGGCCCCGGGATCTTCTGCGCAAACCGAAGATGCTGCACCTGATCCAACTGTCATAGAAGATCTGAGGGGCGCAGATTCTGCTATAGGAGTTTCTGACCCAGGAGTCTCTGTGGCTGGGGATCCCGCTGCTGCACCATCACGGCATACACGACTACAACATGGGGTAATACGTCCTGTTAATTATAAACACATAACCAAATATGGTATGGTTTGTTCTACAAGTGAACCAGGTGAAGCACAGACACTTGAGGAAGCACTTGGTGATGAAAGGTGGGAAAATGCTATGAATGAAGAATACATGTCACTCAAGAAAAATAAAACTTGGCATTTAGTTCCCCCACATCAAGGTAAAAATTTAATTGATCGCAAGTGGGTATTCAGAATCAAAAGGAAATTTGATGGAACTGTTGATCGCTACAAAGCTAGGCTCGTTGCAAAGGGTTTTAAACAATGGTATGGCATAGATTACGAGGACATGTTTAGTCCGGTTGTTAAAGCTGCCACTATCTGTCTTGTTTTGTCTATTGTTGTTTCCAGGGGATGGAGTCTCAGACAACTTGATGTACAGAACGCGTTTCTTCATGGTATTCTGGAAGAGGAGGTATACATGAAACAACCTCCTGGGTTTATATGTAAAAGTGCACCCTCTCATGTTTGCAAGTTGGACAAAGCACTTTATGGCCTGAAACAGGCACCAAGAGCATGGTACTCCCGTCTCTGTCACAAAATGCAAACACTTGGTTTTGTTCCTTCAAAGTCTGACACCTCTCTGTTTATCTACGAGAAGTCCAATACATGCATATTTGTTCTAATATATGTTGATGATATTATTGTGACAAGCTCATCAGATTTAAGTGCAGACTTTGCCTTGAAGGATCTTGGAGACTGGCATTATTTTCTTGGGATTGAGGTAAAGAGGCACAAAGATGGACTTCATCTTTCTCAAGAAAAGTATGCAGTTGACTTCATAAGAAAAGCCGGCCTACAAGGTTTTAAACCTACACCTACTCCACTGTCCAGCTCTGAAAAATTATCTCTCACACAAGGAACTCTCTTGACTCAAGAGGACAGCACGAAATACAGAAGACTGGTAGGATCTCTTCAATATCTCACTCTTACTAGGCCTGATATCTTTTTTGCTGTCAACAAAGTGTGTTAGTTCCTTCATGCACCTACAACTGTTCATCTAACTGCTGCCAAACGGATAGTTCGATATGTCAAAAACACATTAAGTCAGGGTCTTAATTTCAGCAAATCATCCTCTATACTTGTCAGTGCATTCTCTAATTCTGATTGGGCAGGCTGTCTTGATGACAGACGCTCTACTTAATATCGTGGTGTGCTCGCAAGCAAGCTACAGTCTCCAGATTCGGTACAGAGGCAGAATATAAGGCCTTGGCAAATACCACAACTGAAATCATATGGGTTCAATCCATGCTCAAGGAACTTGGTATAAAGAGTAAACAAGCTCCATGTTTGTGGTGTGATAATCTTGGTGCCACCTACCTTTCAGCTAACCCAGTGTTTCATGCCAGGACTAAACACATTGAGATAGACTTTCATTTTGTCAGAGAAAGGGTGGCTCACAAACAACTTGACATTCGTTTTGTGCATTCCAGTGATCAAATTGCAGATGGATTCACAAAGGCATTGTCTGTCAAGAGCTTCCAAAACTTCAAGTATAATCTCAACTTAACGGAGTTGTGATTAAGGGAGGGTGTTAAACACGTCGATATCTACATGATAGGCGCACCTTAGGAGATAGTTAGGTTCTTAGAGTATCATGTTTATCTCATGTAACTTCTTATCTCTACCTCCTTTCTTGATCTCCAAGCATGTAATCTAAACCGAATGTATGCGCTATTATGGGAGGTGCGCCCCATCTATTTAACATGAACCCGTCGATCTGAGAGGGCAAGACGTCCCGCTAGTTCGCACACATGACACACAGAAACACAGAGACTACATGGAGACTCACTCCTCCACACGGTGAGCGTGCACACACGCACCTGAAGACTACATCTCTCCTCAGGCTACAAATGGCTCTACACCGCACTACACCTCTTTTTATATGCGGACTCACGCACACACTAGCCGGCCACATCGGCCACGAACACAACTAATCTAGCTGCATACAGGCTCACGTACACCACCCATGCAATCTCTCCACAACGGCCGCAGGACTTGGCTGCTAACAAACTCATGGATGCTTATGCCCAGCCGTTGTGCGACCTACCTGCATGCTCACGATCAGCAACACTTGCGCAACCTCCAACGTCCACACGGCCAGCTCTGCACGACTCGGCCGCGAGCGCACGCATCAAGATTAGTGCTAACAGGTCTTGAGATTCTCATGTTTCCTGTCCGAAGTCCTAACCACCCCCTCATCCCAGAAAATGGTGCTCGATTGTAATGTGAATGATGCTTTCCTTTGCTTCTCTTGGCCGGTGAGAATGTGAATGGGACTTTGCTTGCATCTCCCCACTGTTGGGAATGAGATATGCTTTGCTTTGCTTCTCTTGACTGGTGGGAGTGGGGTATGCTTTGCTTTGCTTTGCTTCTCTCCACTGGTGGGAATGGGATGCTTTACCTTAACTGCTGCGGTGGCTTGGCATCTGTGTAATTAACTAACTGTATCTGCACTGCACTCCTAGGTAGGTAGAAAGGAAGTACAGTAGCATATAATAGTCTTGATCCTATTTATTCCTAACACGCCCTGTAATGTATGCAAAGAAAGAAAGAAAAGGAAAGGTAAGAATCAAATATGCTGCCTAAAAGTAAAGCAACAGCGCACTGAAAACCAAAGGTCCCAAGTTTGGTCAAGTAGAAAAGGAAAGGTAAGAATCTGAGAGCAGAGCAGAACTTCCATCCATCCATCTTAAAGGTTGCTCAAGTAGTCCCAACTTTAATTTCTTTACTCCTTTACACATATCTAAACTTTTTTGTTTATTTTGATGAACTGCACCTAGTTAATTGCTTCTTGCTTGTTTTCCTCATCTCTCCTTCGCAGATTTCACTTGACCAGCAAGCTCAATGGCGATGGTGTTGGATGCATTTTCATCCTACTTGGTGGATCTGCTCAAGCAGGCTGCACAAGAAGAGCTGGGAACAATGTTGGGCGTCTCCGGCGAGATCGACAAGATGGGTGACAGGCTTCAGGACCTCAAAAACTTCCTTGCCGACGCTGATAGGAGGAACATTACCGACGAGACTGTCCAAGTCTTGGTAGGGCAGCTCAAGCGCGCCATGTATGAAGCTGCTGACATCCTCGACCTCTGCCAGCTCAAAGCCATGGAGCGTGGACCATCCTCCGTGGATGCAGGGTGTTGCAATCCCTTGCTCTTCTGCATGCGGAATCTCTTCCATGCTCGTGAGATTGGCACCCGCATCAAGGCGCTCAACCAGAGGCTAGACTCCATCAAGGAGCGGAGCGCTGCTTTCAAGTTCATCAATCTCGGGTCCTATGAGGATCACAGCAACAATGTGCACATCTCTCGCAAGGGTAATCCTAGCCGGGAGACGGTAGGGGACTTTGACCGGTCACCTTTGGTTGGGGACAAGATTGAAGAAGATACAAGAGCACTTGTGGCCCTGATTATGCAAAAGGCAAGGGAGGTCAATGATGACATCATGGTGGTCGCCATCGTAGGTGTCGGTGGGGTTGGCAAGACCACCCTTGCCCAAAAGGTTTTCAATGATGAGGCAATCCAAGGTGAACTCAGCAGAAAGATATGGTTGAGCGTCAACCAAAACTTCAATGATGTTCATCTGCTGAGAAGGGCCATCATCGAAGCCGGAGGAGATGCTCAACCACCTGAAAGTTCAAAGACCACCCTTCACGAAACCCTGAAGAACACATTGATTAACCCAAAGGCCTTCCTGGTAATGGATGATGTATGGAACCATGGAGCATGGGATGACGTGCTGAAATTACCCTTAGTCAATGTTGCTACTTCAGGCAGCCGAGTCCTTGTCACTACCAGAGATAAAGGTGTTGCCCGAGGGGTGAAAGCTATCTGGCCGTACCACCATGTCGCCACATTAGCGCCTGAAGATGCTTGGTCATTGCTCAAGAAGCAGGTATGTAGTTAATTAAATACTAATCTTTCAGTGAAGTGAATAATCTATCTCCATCTACATATTGATAGTTTTATGTAGTTAATTAAGAGAAATCTTAGGATGCTCCCAAATTAATGAGCCATTATTACGTGTAATTTAGTGACTTCTATGTACTATTACCTCTTGGAGGTAAGAGGTTGTCAGTAATTTTGTAAGACTAAGATTACTTTGCAAGTGCCAACAAAGCATGGTGCTAAACAAGGAAATATGCCACCACACTTATTGAGACACATTCAAGGACACCTAGATTTTGTTTAATCAAGTTTGATAAGTAATTAGAAATTTGGATAATTATATATGTATCATTTCTACGAGTGAATAGACATGGGTTGTATATTCGTGTGGTGTAACCTTTTGTGAATATAGAGTCTCGTTTTCCAACATATGGGATGAAGATCTAAGTGCTCAGCTACTCAATAGTGTCATAGGACCTAATATAAATGTAAAGTTATTTTAAGACAGAAAAATAATAATTTCGGTGAACCCCTGCTAGTATACAACAAAAGAATATAGCACGAAAACAACTAGACTAGAAGTTGTAGTAATTTTGCTTGAAAATTTGCACACAAATTCAGTAATTAATGTTTGGCACACTATTATGCATTTTAGACGCTTGAGAGATATGTTCCATCTTGTAAAAAGAGAAGGAAAGAAAAATTGTTTTCTAGGCATAAAGTATGTAAGTTACATGTGGAAGCCACAGCAGAAATCTTCGTTATGTAGGAGAAAGTTAAGTAAATAGATTAATAACCTTTCTTGTTAGCATGTACTTCATGTACTTTGATTATTTATTACATAGTCAATCATACCTTGATAAATGGACCGATACATCAACTAGTCCTCTTAAGAGCCATCCCCTCTGTAAACATCCTATATTAGTTTACAGAGGAAGTAAAACTGAGTGCCTTAGAGGATCTTGGTACATAGTAAACCGAGTCCCTTGTGTTGTATGTTCACAGGTATGCTCAAGTGAGATAGATGAAGATCACATCAACATGCTAAAGGATATCGGACTGAAAATTATTGAGAAATGTGGTTGTTTACCAATTGCTATTAAAGTGGTGGAAGGACTCTTGCGTAAAAGAGGGGGGCTACATCGTGAATGGCAGAAGGTTTTGGATGATTCTAAATGGTCAACAACTAAAATGCCCGATGAGCTCAACCACATAGTATACTTAAGCTATGAATATATGCCTTCTTATCTGAAGCAGTGATTTTTATACTATTCATTTCTTTCTAAAAGTAGATGTTTTGATATGGACCAAGTCGTGGCAATGTGGATAAGCGAAGGATTTATTCATGGAAACTCTGGTGATGTAGAAGAATTGGGAAGATATTACTACAAGGAGTTGGTATCTAGGAACCTGATAGAGCCAGATAAATCGTATGCTGCTCTATGGGTTTGCAGCATGCATGATGTTGTTCGCTCATTTGCTAAGTATATGACTAAAGATGAAGCACTCGTAGCTCAAGATGGAGATGATGATATCCTTGCTAAACTTGGTTTAGAAAAATTTCTTCGGTTGTCCATAGAAACTAACTGATCACAATCAGGTGAACTTTGGAAATCTCTATAGGCGCAGCAATCAGTGAGAACATTGATCTCGACTATCCAGATTAAGATGAAGCCTGGTGATTCATTGCTTACTTTTTCTAGTTTGCGGACTCTGGATATAGAATCTGCAGATATAGCTTCATTGGTTGAATCGTTGCACGAGCTCAAGCACCTGAGGTATCTAAGACTAGTAAATTCTGACATATCTGTACTTCCAGGGAACATTGGCAAGATGAAACTATTGCAATTCCTTGACCTTTGTGGATGTACAGAATTGGTGAATCTTCCTGATATCATTGTGAATCTTGGCCAGCTGAGGTTACTTTCACTTCCCAAAGCAAGTACGGTACCTAGAGGGTTTAGTGGTCTGACAAATATGAGGATGCTACGAATGTTTCGAGCCCACATGGATGGTGATTGGTGCAGTTTGGACGAGTTGGGGCCTCTTTCCCAGCTCAGATTTCTTGGATTAACTGAATTAGAGAATGTGTCTGCTGCCTCTATGCTGATAATGCTAGGCTCAGCGAGCAGACACATCTTATCGGTCTACACCTGTACTGCACCAGTAAACTGGGAGATGATGGGTTGGTCAAAGAGAAGGAAAGTTTATCTGAAGAAGAGCAACAACGAATTGAGAACATTCTTGATAAGCTCTTCCCTTCACCTGGTGTAGAAAATCTTCAAACCAATGACTATTTTGGCCAGGAACTCCCGAGATGGATGATGTCCACATCAATGTTGTCCCTCAACAACTTGAAGGTTTTATTTTTAAAGACCTGGCTTGTTGCACACAACTTCCCAATGGGTTGTGCCAGCTCCCCAATCTGCAGTTCCTACAGGTCTCTCGTGCTCCATGCATCAAACATGTAGGGACTGGATTCTTGCAGGTGGTAGCAGCTTCATTTCCGAGGTTAAATAAACTGATCTTCATCGGAATGGTGGAATGGGAGGAGTGGGAGTGGGAGGAGCAAGTACAAGCCATGCGCCGTTTGGAGACACTTGTGCTCTGTAAATGTAGACTGAGGCCTGTTCCTCCAGGCCTTGCCTCCAATGCAAGCTCTTTGAAAATATTAAATCTACAACATGTCAAGCACCTCAGCTACATTGAGATCTTTCCTTCTGTTGTTGAGCTTACGGTGGATGGATGCCCCGACATGGAGAGGATCACCAATCTCCCCAATCTGCAGAAGCTTACCATCGAGAACTGCCCAAAGTTGAAGGTGCTGGAGCATATGGCTTCACTCGAGAGGCTGCTCCTGGAGGATTACACCATGGAAAATCTCCCAGAATACATGCGAGACAAAAAGGCAAAGCATTTGCAGTTATTTTGCAGGCTATGGGTTGCTCTCTGCGGTAGCTGCGGGACAATCTGGTACTGAGTGGGACAAGGTCAGCCATGTGGAGCATGTCAAGGCATATGCAGGTGATGGAGACAACCAAAGAAAATGGTGTGTTTTGTACACGAGAGGAGACAATTGCAAGTTGAATTCAAATATTAGCAGCTCTACCATATTTGAAGGTACAAAAAATCAAACCAGTTTTGTGTTTTCCTTTTCTTGTAGAAACCTTATCATCTTGTATGGTGGATGCACAAGGATTTGACTCTCTATACAAAATGAGAAGAAGCACCTTCAATCACGTTTGCAGTTTGGCGAGGATCCCATTTTTCGAAGATATGTTGGCAAGGGATCACACCTTTGTTGATGGGAGATTGTTGTCTTTGCAAGACAGGGTAGCTGTAGCTCTTAGAATGCTGAACTCTGGTGACTCTACGGTTAACGTAGGATCCTCTCTTGGTGTGAATGAGTCAACTATCTCTCTGGTAACTCAGGTGTTTGTTAAGGCTATGTGTGAGTGAGCATTGCACCACATCAGCTGGCCTGGCTCCGCTCAAATGGAGAAGATGAAGCACAAGTTCGACAAGATACACGGCTTGCCAGACTGTTGTGGCATTGTACAAACAGCTCACATCACATTTAGATCACAAAGTGGTGACCATGAGGAGAACGACAGCGTGCTAATGCAAGCCGTCGTTAGTCCAGATATGAGGTTCAGAAACATTTGGTTGGGGCCGTCAGGTTTAACCAGTTGAGCGTTTTACACGAGTCTAGTCTCTTCAAGTCATGCTAGGAGGGTACTGGGTAAAATGGCCCTAAGCTGAAGTTATCAGATGGGTTGGAAGTTGGGGAATACATAATTGGTGATGCAGGATACCCTCTCCTCCCCTGGCTCCTCACACCTTACCACTTGGAGGACAAGGACCACTCTGCAAATGTTCTGCCTTATCAAGCCGAGTTCAACAGGAGACACGCTGCAGCATCAACCACCATGACTGCTGCGCTCGTGAGGTTGAAAGACAATTGGAGGATCTTGGACAGAGGAGTTGGTTCATGTCCACCTTCTGCAACAATCTTTGTGTGCTGCATTTTGCATAATATAGTGATAGACATGGAGAAGGGGGAGGAGGAGGAGGAAATTGCAGGGCTGGAGGAGGAGGAGGAGGAGGTGCGGCAGGTAGCGGACGAGGACGCCGTGAGGGTGAGGGACGTACTGGCCAAGCACTTGATTGAATCTAGAGGTAAATCAGCACGGCTGTTAATGTGTTTGTTCACGCTATTTGTCTCCCTTTCTCCTTTTGCAATTCCCTGCTACTCCATTTGAGATCAACATGCTAATTTCACTTCACCCGCTTGGCTTGGTTGCAGAGGAGGAAAAGGAAGCAGCACTTGCATCCAGTTCACCTGCTATATGTCGCTCCCTTTCTGAAGGCATTGCTGTTGAAGAATCTCGTCGTTCATGTGGTGTCATTAGATGATTGGTGTGGATATGGTCATTTTTATAGTTTGCGATCACGGATCTGATTGCTTCTGTCTTTTTTCCTCGCCTACGCGTAGCTTTGGTCGTATATGACTTTGCTATTTGCTGGCGTGTTTTTTGTGTGTGTTGTGTTGACTGTGTGCATCCTTACTATGCAGAGGCCGGGTGTGTACTCGTTGTGTTTGTATCCACTTGATGCTTTATTTTGAGTCAATAAAATCCACCCTTTGTCGAAAAAAGAGTTGTGACTCCCAAATTCTCCTCCTTGCATCCTACTCTCAAAAGTTTGTTCTGTCATCTCAGAAGGAAACAAAAAGTTTGTTCTTCTGTATATGCTACTGATGTCACTAGAATCATAGTGTTAACTTATTCAGAAAACAGTTAATCCCACACAACGGTTAGCAATGTGTGGGCAAAACGTCACGTGTTTAAGTTGGTCAAAGGTTTATTGACTATAGTCATGGTAATATTATTCTCTCAAGTATACATGTGTTCTAAATATTATACGTAGAAACAAAATGACTTATTTTAGATTTATCATGTGATTTTTTTCAAATATTATCATTTTTGTTAATATTCATAATTTATATATAATTTAAATTTAGTCAGATGTAAATATTTATAAAAACATTCCAAATTTACATTTCGCGTAACTATAGATATTTTTGATTATAAAAATAATTCTTAAACGTCAAAATTATAAATTATTAAAATGCGCATATAAATATTAGAATCCTTGTATAAGTAAATTAATATTTATGAATTATAATATAACACATGTTTGTCTTACTCTAAATTATACAAACATTTTTATAATTAGAAATAAAATTGAGTTTATATTATTTTTTCATAAATAATACATCAATACTATTTAAAATTATTGAATTTTTTTTCAAATAAGGTATTGTTTATTTTTATAATATTTATAACAGACTAATTTTTGAACATTATTTTTATTACTATGGTTATAATTTACATATGTTCTACAACTTCTAGAAAAATTAAAGAAAGCTAATATGGGCTGCACTGACAGCAGCCCACTTCAACCACACTGGTATGCTTTTTCTTCTTTACAATGGATTGGGATTTTATCCATAAAAAACAAGAAATCATAATATGCGGAGTGGCTAGCGTAGCTGGTTCACTACCGCTAGTTCGAATCCTAGGAACTACAATCTGTAACTAGGATTTTCCCTTTGTGTTGACATGTGGGACCCGCTGGTCATAGAGACATATACTCCTATAAAGCGAGCACTAAAGTGAACATCGGTGGCAAGTTTAATATTACCTTGTATCTGGTGAAGAAGTACAAAGACGATTTTTTGAGATATCGATGGAGTTGAAGATCAACTGATTTGGCATTTCACCCGGATGTAAGGGAGGAAATGCAGAGCTTAGTTTTGTACCTTGCCAAGTGGTTGCAGAGGAGAGGAGGATAGCTCCTGCCAAGATGAATAGTGTATGGAGACTGAAGACTAATTGTGGTTTCTAGATCCTTGAGCCTCTGCAACGTCAAGGAAGAATCTGCAAACATATTTCAGAATTTGCAAAAATATATTCAAAACCAATTTTTTTGAAAATTATAAAACATTTTGTGTTTTAAAAATTATAAAAAGAAAGAGCAAAATAGAAGAAATCCGAGATAAATCGTCAAAACTCAAAACATAAAAAAGTCAAAAACCTTTTACAAAGTTTCCAATACCGGTCAGGACGGTTCCCAAACCAGATGTTGTAATAGTTTTCCAATCTAAAATGGATCGGCCCATTTACATCGCTGGCTCTCAAACAACGACATGCCTTCGCCACCTGAGAGCACCCAACTATTCTGCCAATCCCGGCCACTGTAGCTCCATGCGGGTCTGCTGCGCGTGGAGGAAAGATGTGTTTTCTCAAAGTCGTATATATCAACATGGCTAATTTGGTTTAGTCTCGGTCGGCCCACATGTTCTTTTGGCGAGAAAGAATCTTCTTCGGCGGCAATAGTTCAAGTGATGGATGTGTTCTTTTCATTTCGCATATCATAGATTCATCCATAGTGATTGACTAGTACCCAAAAGCACTTGAACTAAAAAAAAGAGTACCTAGAAGCACCCGTGGGAGGTAAAACTGGGCCAAGTGCAAACATTTTTTCAAATACATTTTTTTTTCAAATTTGCAAATATTTTTGACAACGCGAATATATTACCAAATTTGCCAACAATTTTTGAAAATATTTTTCCTGAAATTATAAAATAGTTGTGTTCTTTAAAATTATAGAAATGAAAATAAAAGAAACTGAAATAGACAAACAAGAAAACAAAAAAGGTAAAAAAAAACCTTCTAGAATTTTCCATTAATGGTCAGGGTGGTTCCCAAAACAAGATGGTGTAGTAGTTTCGCTATCTAGCTGTCTGGATTGTGCTGTAACCTATGGAAAATGGTAAATTTCAGTTGAGATGGTGCATAGGCAATTCATACAAATGCTACAATGTCTTGTTTAAGAACATTTTATTGCCAGGCAGCACATAAAACTTCAGTTTAATTACCACAGTAAATAACATGCAACTAAAATTCCAGATATAATCTGATGCTACTTTATGTTGAACAACAGTTCAATCTACGCTAAGGTTAAACCCAGTGTAAAGTGACACAACACAATGTTTCAAATCATTTGAAATCAAAATCTCCGACCATATCCTAAAATGTTTTTGTATGTACGCGAAAAGGACATTTTCTGCAGACAGGAGTATAAAATACTTTCTTTTTTCATAATTCCAACTTGATGTCCCCAGATATATAGCACTTCAAGCAAAACAAGCATATTTACACACATAAAGTTGCCAAGCAGAAGGATAATACGCATATAAATAGATTTTCATGAACTGAAAAATATGGTTTCAATTCAGAGTTATACAATACACTGTGGACTTGATACGCACACGCTTAATTATACATCACTCTTACACACTGACTGACTCTCACACTCTGACTCTTAAGATCGAGTCTTTATTTAGCCTATTTACATTAGTGGAGTGATGACCGAGTGGAGACGATGGTAGTGGAAGAAGAAATAAACGATGATCACAACTGATGGCACGTGCCCCTAACAATCATCCACAAGCTCTTACTAGACATGTGCACCTTATCAACATGTTCTTTAATCATCAGATGCATGCTTAGCCCATCGTCGTGGCCTCGGTCGACGACAACATCTTCAGATGTTTGCAAAAACTCAGGGAGCTGGAGGTCGTGGTTGCCTAGAACATGGCGCAGCGTTTTGATTTTCCAGAAGGACACGGGCAAAGTATTCACCTGCGTTCCTCGCACATCCATTGTCTGGAGCTTCTTAAGTTTGCCGATGGTGTCCGGCACCGTTCTTAAGTTCAAGCACCGGACACTGAGGTACTGTAGGTGCAGCATGTTCCCGATTCGATTTGGCAGCTTCTTGCCTATGTTGATGCCCTCCAGGCTGATGACACGAAGGAATGTGGACTCGTTGAGTAGCTGCCTGAAGCCTTCCTTGAATTCCTGTGGCCCTGCTGCATAAAAAATATCCGGCATTAGCCCAGTAGCTCACCTAATAATACGTAAAGAGGCGGTAGGTATTTCTTGAGAAATGCTGCTCTAGTACCTTGTGCATCATGGGAGGTGGATTCCTTGATCAGATGGTTGGAGCCTTCTTTGAATTCCTGTGACCCTGCAAAATGCCACAAATATCTCGCATTAGCCCGTTAGCTCGCCTAATATGTAAAGAGGTGGTATTTCTCAAGAAAAATGAACAACACCGTTCGCACCTTCCATGAGTTTTGCATCATGAGCTCGACTGGGCAGCTTGGCACCTCCCGTAATACCTTGTGCGTCACGGGACAGCACGGTTCGCACCTTCCAAAGCACCTTTGTTTTGTCTGGCATTTTGCAGTTGTTGAGAGCTAGGCGCCTCGCGCTGACTGTGACAGGAGGGTACCCACCACCATAGTCGGTTTCCATGAGGCCAATACGTTGCGCCTCGGACCTGAAAATTGGATGGACTAGATCATGGATGCTAACTGATTCCACGATGTCCCCTTTCCTCTTCACCAGCTGCAAAAGGCCTCGGAAGATAAACTCCTTGAGGTAGCACTGACCTAGCTCCTCCTGTCCCACCCCAGGCTGTTGACTTAGGAAGCCCTCCGCCACCCAGAGACGCACCAGTTGCCCAGCGTCGATCGTGCCGCGCTCCAGAAAACCTGCCGTGTAAAGCAAGCACGACCTGTGTTCATTTGGGAGGTCATCGATGCTCATGGACACCATCGTCATGAGCACATTGTCTTGGTTATTCATCTGGATGTACTCCGATGCTGCCTCCCACTTGCTATGGTCCATGGTCCTCATGAGCTTGGCAAGAAGAGCCACCGCCAGTGGTAGTCCCTTGGTTATCGGTTCAATTATAGTACGAACCGTATTCATCATCTTTGTAATGTAATCAGTCCGCCTATGCCCTCTGAGGCCCAGAACCCAGTTGAACAACGTCAGACTCTTAGCATTATTCAGATAATCAAGCTTGATGATGCCAACATTCTTGTCTGCACGGGGACTGGACATCGTTGTCAGCACAATCTTGCTACCTTCTCCGCCCATGAGCGAATTCACTGCATTGTTATCCCCAAGCATGGTGCTGGTCATCAGGCAATCTACCACAACCAAGTAGATTTTTTTTTGAAACTATGATGATTTTTATAGCAAATTCGGAAACTATACACCCTAATGGAGAAAAATCAAAAGTATCACCCCGTCGGCCTCCTGTTGGCCGAAAAGGGACTTTTCGGCCAACCACTGGCCAAAAAGTACTTTTCGGCCAACACTTGCTCTACTGATTTAGAAAATTCATATCAAATAGGATTTTTAGTATTTTAATTTGATTCTTTTTGCATTAGATTAGAAATTTTATAAAGTTTCTGTAGATATCAAGTTTGACTAGATTTGAAAGTTTGAATTTGACTTTTCACAATTTTTCTCAAATCACTAGATTGCCTATAATTTGAGCTAGGAGTATTCTTTTTAGATGATTCTTTTTGCTACTGGTTATTTGTGACTTTGTTTATCAGTAGTAATTAATTGGTGGATTTTAGGATTATTTAAAATTAGGTTTTTACGCCATTCTCTCCCTCCATTTTCTCCCGCCATTTTATTTCCCGCCATTCTCTCCCTCCATTTTCTTTCCCGCCATTCTCTCCCGCCATATTCTTTTCCGCCATCTTCACTTCTCAACTTATAAAACGAGCCTCATGGTGTCCACGATCGTAGATAACATCGTCTGACACGGTCTATGTCTCCTGCGTCGGTGCTGCTGGTGGAGTGTGAAACACTGTCTGAGAGAAGTCATAAGTGTTTGCAGCTTCATCATCATCATCGGAGAGCGTTTCACACTTATGACTTCCTCTCACACAGTGTTTCACACTCCACATGAAGGCATCATCGTCATCCTCCGTCGATGCAGCACTCCTTAGTGTGGCGGGAGAGAATGGTGGCAAAGAAAATGGCAGCAAAGAAAATGGAGGGAAAAAGATTGCGGGAAAGTATTTTTTTCATGTATAAAACGACAATGGTTGTACAGGATTTACAAGGAACTTTTAAATATAAACTCCTATGAAGCTCAAAACAAGTTTTCTAGTAGGATAAAAGAAATAAAATACAAAAAAATACTACAAATAAAATAGCTACTGATAACTAAACAGAAACAAAAAGAATATGTCAAAAAACTAAAGAAAAAAAGTTAAAGCAATTAAAATTAAAAGAAATAGCATAAAACCTATAAAACACTAAAACAGAACTGTTTTCATAAAAACCTAATTTTCAATAATTATAAAATTCTCCAATTAATTACTACTGATAAACAAATTCACAAAGAACCAGTAGCAAAAAGAATCATCTTAAAAAATATTTCCTAGCTCAAATTATAGGCAATCTAGTTATTTGAGCAAATTCATGAAAAATTCAAATTCAAACTTTCAAATCTAGGCAAACTTGATATCTACAGAAACTTCATAAAATTTCTAACCTAATGCAAAAATAATCAAATTAAAATACTAAAAATCCTAATTGATATGAATTTTCTAAAACAGTAGAGCAGGTGTTGGCCGAAGAGGGACTCTTTGGCCTTTTTGGCCAACGGTTGGCCGAAAAGTCCTTTTTGGCCAATGGTTGGCCGAAAAGTCCCTCTCGTCCAACAGGAGGCCGAAAAGTCCATTTTCGTCCAACAGGAGGCCAATGTGGTGATACTTTTGATTTTTCTCCATTAGGGTGTATAGTGTCTGAATTTATTATAAAAATCATCATAGTTTCAAAAAAAAAAAAAATCCAACCAAGTAATGTACTTGGTCTAGTCTCTTCCCGCTAGGTTGCAGCTTGGAGCACTCATCTTCCAGCTTTCTCTTTATCTGACCAATGATGTTGCTGGTGTCTGGTGGAAAGCTCGCCCACACATGTACATCAAATTTGTCCTTATTATTTTTGTATGCTTTCTTTACCAGATACCTTTTCCCGATACCGCTCTCTCCAGCCACATAAATCACATGGCTTCTAGTTTGGTCAATCTTTTTGTTCTGCAAATTTTGATATATTATATGTATTTTTCTGAATTAGAATGATTTAGTTATGATTTTTTTAAGTTTGAAAATTGCCCTATAGTCCCGGTTTGTGTCTCCAACCGGGACTATAGGTTAGACCCCTTTAGTGCCGGTTCGTGGCACGAACCGCTACTAAAGGTTGGCCCTTTAGTACCGGTTTGTGCCACAAACCGGGACTAAAGGGGGCTCGTGGGGCCTCGGCCTGACGCTAGCCTGCCACCACCCCTTTAGTACCGGTTCGTGGCACGAACCGGCACTAAAGGTTCAACACAAACCGGCACTAATGCATAGCCATTCGAACCGGTACTAATGATACCATTAGTACCGGGCCAAAATCGAACCGGGACTAATGTGTCTCACATAAGGTCCTTTTTCTACTAGTGAACTGAGCGCGTGTAAGCATCAAGTACTCATCCTGTTTCGCGTAGCCGTAACTCAATTTCGTCTGCTCATCATGGGCCTTGAAGCGACCAACCAGATCATCCAGAGTGAGAGTCTTGAGATCAACACCCCGCTCGATCGCTGACACAATCGGCATGTAGTGCGGTGGAGCGGCACGTAGAAAACGCCGAACCACAGAGATGTCCTCCAACTTCTCTCCGAGACCGCGAATCCCATTTACCATCATTGCCACCCTTGCGGCGAAGGCGTCCACCATCTCATCTTCTCCCATCCTCAGATTCTCGTAACTCTTCAGCAAAGTTTGCAAGTTGGCCTCGCGCACACGCGAGTGCTCTAGATGCAACGTCTTGAGCATGTCCCACGCCTCCTTCGCTGATGTCTGTGAGATAAGATGTTGCTGCATGTCCACCGGCATCACCGAGCAGATGGCCGTGATAGCCTGGCGATCCTTCGGATACAAGGCACCACCCTTCAGGTACTCCTCACCGTCGGGGTCGACGGCTTCCCAGAGCTCATTGGCCTCGAGCGCCCACTCCATCATGGTCGCCCACACTACGAAGTTTCCACAGTCGAATAGTGGATACTCCGATCTCACCGGAGCAGCAATTACTTTATCCACACCGGAGTACTCTGCCAGCTGCTTGGTCTTTTCGTCATCCGACATGACCTCCTGTTACTAGAAGATCAACCTTGCTCTGATACCAATCATTGGCCCAGATCCAACGCCAAGTACTTTCCGGCGACGGCGATGACTGACGACGAACGACAACGAAGAACGAAGCTTGCTGACGAACTCGACGAATTGCTTTTACGTCGAGACACACCGCACCGAACCAATCTTGCCACCAAATATGCACGTACAAACTAGCACCCTTGATCCGTTGTCAAGGCATGTACTAGTGCTAGTTGGTGTAATAGCCAAAGCTAGCTAGCTATCGATCAGCTTGATCGATTCTAGCCGGCAACATGAACGTACGCACTTTGATGGCCAAAGGCTCATCTCGAGCCTTATTACTTTATTGATCAACTCATGGTTACAAGGGTATATGGGGTACGTGCACATATATATAACAACTAGCCTGCCTAGTTACAAACCGAATCAGCATGGAATACTAATCCTACAAGGTAACTATCTCATGCACTAGCTGGACACGGATACGTACATGTAATCCATCGGACGTTGGGTTTACTTCCAACACAGTGTAATGGTGCAGCAGACAGATGGCGTCGACTTTGGCCCCTACTCGTCAATGTGACCCTGAAGCAAACTCGCGGCATGAACTGCCCCCCTTCCTTCACTGATGGTCCTGCCATCAAATTCACAAGAAAGAAGAGAGCAGAATTGAAGTTACCTGTTTGTTTGCAGCTAATACCCATGTTGCTGTTCTTTGCAAAATAAATTGGAGATTCAGTTGAGAGAGAACACAAGTGTTGTACGCCAAGTGCGATTAATTCAGTGAGGTGGTGAAAGTAGCAAGTAGATGACTAAGTCGGCCGTGCTCCATGGTCTGTACAACACTAATTATTTTCACAAGATCCACGTTAATCGTGACTAACAGTTCCATGACAGAAAGCTTTATCTTTGGTAAATACAAGTGTTTGTGCTACGTGCGAGAGAACAATTTGTAATGTACTGAGAAACAATTCGTGTGGAATGGAGACCAGAGAGTACAATTGTGTTAACGACAACTGTTAGTTCAAATGGTGGATCTCGTGTGCTGCATTTTGCCATGTGTGGAAGGCAACTAGTAAGACTGAACTAATCGTCACATTTTAAGAATTTAAGAAAAATACATTTTCCTGGTGCCATGGAATGAAAGCTTCATTCATCCTCACAGTCACATGAGATGGGGCGACGGATCTCAGATCAGTGCATGTGTGTGGTGCTCAGGCGTTGTCCCAGTTCAGGTCTACAGTGGCCTGAAACGGTGGCGGAGGCCGGGGCGGTGGCCCTGGGCGGCAGATCTGGTGGTGGCGTGCTCGTCGGTAGGTCGAGCGCTGCTGACTATGGGGCGGTGCACGAGGGGTTCGGGACCTAGTACCTGGGTCTAACGGTCGCGGCAGTGGTTGCCGTTGTATGGGCGACGATAACAGCTGGCGCGGTGGTGGGTGCTCGTTGTAGTGCCCGAAATCAAGACGGCGGGCCCTCTTATTCAACGGCGGCAGACTCCGGGGTCGTCTGGGCGACCCGAAGTCTAGATCTTATGGTGGTAACGGCCTTTCTGAGGCTGATGGCGGTATGGGACGTCTCCACCGTCAACAGATCCAGTTCGATGCGGCTCGGCTGGTGACACATGCATCTCCTTCGGAGTAGTTGGGCAGTGCCTTTCTCCAGCAGGTGAAGCCTCCGGCAGATGCTACGCATGACTTCTCATGCGGGGGCGTCAAGACATGCCTGCTACCGGCATGTGCTGCACAGTGGCTCTGGCGAAGAACTCATGTCGAGCCCATTGCTGCTGGATCGAAGGTGATGCAACAGTAATGGGAGGAAGGCGATATGGGACGTCTGTCTTCTGGTGTCTTCTCAATGATATCTGGTGTTATCGAGGCATCGGTAGCCGGATAAGGGATGATGGGACATGCGGCTTCAACGATCACTTAATGCACTCCGGTGGAAACACAAGGTCTCATAACAGGCTATGTCGACGCGCGTCTGCGTCGTGTCCTTGCTGAAGGTGGTGGATTGAAGCTTGCCTTCAGGGATGAGAATCCAGGGTTCAAACTTGTCTAGGGTATTTTTTCATTGGCGCACGTGCGGCGGTTACTTGGCGTAGCCTAAGAGTTGTGTATTTTTTGTTTGATACATCTTGTAACATAGGGTTAGTGGCTCTCTGGTGGAGTTACTGTCGCGAGGCATGCGGCCTCGGGTATTTTTTCGCTTTCTTTTTGGGTTGATGTTGTTCAGCTGTTGGATTTTGTTCTTAATAATTTATGGTTGCATGCATCGTTCAGATGCAGAGCTCTGGGGTTATCCACCTTTTTGGAAAAGAACTACTACCTAGCTCCTGGGTTGTACCTGTACACATGGAAATGGCAAAAATCTTGATCCGAGCTCCATTCCGATTGTTAATTATTGCATTCGTTCAGGAACCACTTGGACACCTTTGTTTCAGCCAGACTTTGTAAGTTGTGATATCTTTCGTTTAGCACGGCTGCACTGATTCTTCTTACATGCGCTGGTGTCCCCTTTACTCGTTTCTAGAGCAGCAAATACTTTAATTATTCTCTCTCGATTCTCCTACACGAGAGGTGGGCTTTCTTCAACATTTGGTATCAAACAACTATTTAAAACTTCATCAAAAGTTGAGCAACAGCATCAAAGCTGGAAAGTCTATGATCTGATCACAACGTATGAACCAAATCTTCATCATTGCATGCACCCACTCATACGATAGACGTGCGATTTGTTTATCTCTGGAGAGTGTTCCGTGCAGAACCACATTGTGATACGATATAGAGTTAAAAACTTGTTAAGCATATTTGCTCTCCGACACCAAATCGTTTACTTTTGACAACAAATGTGCGGCACTGTCATGCTTCCCTTTTCACTTTATTGGTGCACACCATGATTCAATTGAATGCCCTCCAGAGAGGAATGAGCAAAAGGACATCGGGTCCATCTCAATGGTAGGTGAAGTAATTCAAGTTTAATTTTACGAGAAGAAGGCTACCATCTTGCATGTGCATTTTTTGGCTAATGATGCCATATGATGTAATGAATTTGTTTGGAAACTGGTTAGCCGGTGGTCATCTCAAATTTAAGGCACATATCCGGGTGGAAGTATCTACCTCACTGTGGGAAATTTGAAACTGTCATAATGATCATGTTTTTAACAGGACAACTATACATAACTTTTTGTGAACCAACCTATAAGATGACAGTGCTATCCCAGCCCATCAGAGCTCAAGTCTTATACTTGACATTTGTGCTCGCATTTTTCTGAATTTATTTCAAGCTTTTCAACAATGTGCGTTTAGTGGGTTGACAAGTTTCCGTCGGCTATGAAGGCGTTCGTTACGACTTCGTCAATCTCAAGATGATGTGCCAGCCCAGTCTCTTGGAGGTGCTCATAGGGATAGGGTGTGCGTGCGTGCGTTCATAGGGGTGAGTGTATGCTTGTGTATGTGAGCTACTTCAGCTGTATTGTGTTCTAAAAAAACTAATCATAACTTTTTCAAGGTTATTTTTAGAACTACGTGATGGATTAATATGTGTTGCTCTCTGCGACGTACCAGAGGATCATGTACCTATAGATTTTGAATGCAATCATTGTGAGGCGATAGCACGGGATACATGCAATAGTTTGCATTGTGATGCATTAACTAGTTATGTGTTATCGGCTGGTTATGGTTGGGCCAACTTCTTAAATCACCATCTTCGTCCTTACCATAAACCTTATTGTCTCATGCTCTTACAGCTGAATCCATCGAGTGGATCAAACAATGTGCCTGTAGCTGCATCTGGAGTTGGGAAACCAAGCCCAATGACTACTCCTGATGTTCCTACTCCAAACTCCAAAACCGTGTGAGCCCCAAGTTATGTTGATGAACTTCATGCTTGTGAACTTCCTATGCATGTAGTTGTGAACTTGTTATCCATATACACTTGTGCTTGTGTGCTTCAGAAAATCTTGGCAAACTAGAGAACACAACAAATTGTGTTTACTGAGAGCCTGTCGCAGCAACTTGGCAAACAGTGGGCACACGCCGAAGCGGTGTGGGCACGTGTCGACCCCTTGGGCCGTGGCCTTTGTTGTGAGCGAGGCACATAATCTCAGCAAACATAGGTTCTAGGTAAAGTTTGAAGGCCGCTTGGTGGCCGCTTGTGGGTTGGTCTTCGCTGAGTGCCTCTAGTAAGGTCTCGACGAATTTGAACTATCGGCGAACCTGGCAGGACCCGTGTTGCCTTTGTGTGCTTGTAGATGTACTGAGTTCTTTATGCCAGCTCTTGGCAAAGCTATGTGCCACGTGGCAAATACCGTATCCGTCCGGCCCGTCAAGTGCTTTTTTTCTATGCCGAGTACCTTGGTTAGGTCTCGGCGAAGTGGTTGCCGAGTCCCCAGCGGCCGGTACTCGACAAAATGGCGTTTGCGTGAAGACTTTAGGCCGAGTACCCTTAGCCAAGAAATGAACTCGGAGAACTCTCTACCGAGTTGGAATTAACTTTTGTCGAGTTTTACAGGCACTTGGGAAACCTGCAAATTTGTAGTAGTGCAACAAGGTAAGAACGAAAAAATACCGCCATTGCCAGGTATAACGAATTAGAGTCAGGCCTAGAGTATTCACCATAGATCTCGAAACCAGGTACTTGAAAAGGACCCTGGGGTTCTAAACTAGGGTTAGCTGACCCGAATAACTTGCGACGATACTGACACAAACTAAGAATAACTATTACTTTCTCCGTCCCAAAATAAGTGTAGCTGATTTAATATGAAGTTATACTAAATCAGTGACACTTATTTTAGGACAGAGGAAGTACAAGTTAGTATAACCTAACTACCGAGATGTCTTTGTTAATCGTGAAAGTCAGAGACTCCTGTTTAGTACTTCCTCCGCCTAGAATTACTTGTCGTTCAAATGGACATATTTAGCACTATTTCTCGGGAGGGAGGTAGCAGATGTGTGCATGTACATGCGGTGGTTCTACAACTCGAACATGCGAGGGTACTTCAACATTTTCTTCGCCATCATAATCATTAATTTCTTCGCCATCATAATCAAAGTCGTTGTCCATGACTTCATCAATTCGGTCGTCGCGATCGAATATCATATCATCACCCTTCCCGGTATTGTTCAGATATTGGGAGCCATCATCTTCTTCATTTCGATCATCTGGCGCGCGAGGGGAGTGTATGATCTCGAACAGGGCCTCTTCTCCCTCTCTGCCGGTATTGTCCGCCATAGCTTTTATTTAACTAATCCAGAAGAAATATAAAACAATTTAATATTCAAATTATAATGCATGCATGCAATCAATAAGGAAATCTCGAATCATGGTACATAATATACATCGTCTCGAATAATATATAATCTCGAATACTTCATTTCGAATATTATATATCGAATACATCACTAGCTAGCTAGCTAATAAAGATCGAATACTACAGAATAATCTAGGCCACTCGCGTTTCCTGAGGCACGGGCGGTGGACACCCAAAGAGAAGGAACCATCACAGGATCATAGCTCAGGTCATCTCCCCAAAGACCCTGCCAGGTATTGGAGAACCTGATGTCCATAGCAGCCATGTAGCGACGGACGTGCTCGTCCTCCTCCCTGACATGGCGACGCACCACCTCCGGCGGGGCCGGCTCCCTCCGCACCGGAAGTGGCCCACGGGAACGCCACCAAAGGAGCTAAGGGTCGACGACGGGACCCGGGTTCCTCACCAAGCGGCGAGCCCCTGAAGGTAGCACCTCCCAGTGCCAGCCCGGCGGAGCCCAGTCCCGGACATGGGTCCTCTGAAGCAGGACGTCGTCACGAACGGGTCGACGGCGAGGCTGCAGGCCGGGCATCGTCGAGAACAAATATTATACGCCGCAAAAGTAACATTTTTTAAATGATTGGATTGTGATTTCTTATATGCAATTTCTAAATTTCTATAAGAAACTAAAAACTAACATTTCTGTAACAATTTGAAATTAATCCAATTCATCTAGCTAAAACTAACATCTCTAAATTTTCTAACACTATATACTATTTGACATTAATCTAATCTAATTAAATAATTCATCTAAAACATTTGTATAAAAAACAGAAAAAACTAAAAACTAAAAGCAGAATCGTGTGTGTGTGCGTGCGCGCGCACGTGTGTGTGTATGTGCGTGCGCGCGCGCGTGCACGTGTGCACCACGCCGGCGGCGCGACAGCTTCGATTGGAGGGGCCGGGCGAGAGGGGCCGGGGAGAGGGGCTCACAGCGCGGGCGACGGCGATGGCGACGGCGACGGGACGGCGAGGCAGAGGGGACGGCGACGGACGGCGACGGGGACGACGACAGGGGCGGCGGCGACGACAACGGACGGCGACGGGGGCGGCGACGAGGGGCGTCGACGGGGGCGGCAACGAGGGGCGGCGGCGACGGGGCAGAGGAGAAGAAGCAGAGGGTGAACGAACTGACGAATTTTTTTTGAAGTGTTTTCTTATATAGAACCTAGCTTTAGTACCGGTTGAAGCCACTAACTGGTACTAAAGGTCTGTTTGGGAAGCGCACCCTCTTTAATGCCGGGTCGTGGCTCCAACCGGTACTAAAGCCCCCCCCCCTTAGTACCGGTTGGAGCCACAACCCGGTACTAAAGGGGGTGCGCTGGCGCAGGTGCGGTGCGGGCAAGTTTAGTCCCATCTCGCTAGCCGAGGGGCGCCCGCACCTGTTTAAAAGCCCCGGCGCGGCTGCTGTCTCGAACTCCTCTCTATAGCAGGCTTCTGGGCCTAACTCTGCCTCTCTGCTCTGTGGGCCTACTGGGCTTGCAGGCCTGCATCCTAGCCCAACTACAGGTTGGGTTACTAGCCGTATGCAGGCCGCTGTGGCCCAGTAGATGAGCTTTTTTTATTTAAGTCTCCAAAAAAGTTTAGTTTTTTTTCTACTTTATTTATTTTCATTTATTTATTACTGAATATTTTTTCTTTAGGTACAAAAAATTACAAACTTTCTGTTAGTGTGTGTAGTTTTCAAATTTGAATAGGTTAAATGTGAATTATTTGACGAACTAATTTGTAGATGAAGTGCATTCAGTTTTTGCACATAAAATTTCTTCGCGTTTCAAATACCAAAACACATAAGTACCCTAACTATTACAAAGATTCCCTCCAGTTTGTTCGAAGCGGCACTTTCCAGATATATAAGTCCGAAAAGTCACTACAGAAGAAAGTGATGACGGTGAAGCCTATCACATCCCAGAGTGGGATCTTTGGATGTGAAACTTTTTCTTCGCGTGCGTCCCTTTGCGCCCTAACCATGGACAATCTTCATCATTTAACTAGATGCTCGGATCAATATTCACTGTGAATAGAGCAATTCGTCAAACTTTTCATAATCTTTTGACATGTCTGTCTTGTCATCCACTCCCACGATGTTTCTTTTCCCTGAAAAAACTATGTGGCGCTTTGGCTCATCGTATGATGTATTCGCTTCCTTATCTTTTCTTTTTCTCAGCCTGGTAGACATGTCTTTCACATAGAAAACCCGCGCCACATCATTGGCTAGGACGAACGGTTCATCTGCATACGCAAGATTGTTGAGATCCACTGTTGTCATTCCGTACTGCGGGTCTTCCGTTACCCCGCCTCGTGTCATATTGACCCATTTGCACCGAAACAAAGGGACTTCAAACCACCTCCATAGTTAGGTTCCCATATGTCCTCTATATAACCATAATATGTTTTCTTTCCCGTGTTGGTTGTTGCATCAAAGCGTACACCACTGTTTTGGTTGGTGCTCTTCTTATCTTGGGCGATCGTGTAAAATGTATTCCCATTTATCTCGTACCCTTTGAAAGTCATTATATTCGAAGATGATAACTGGGACAACAAGTACAGGTCATCTTCAATATCGCCATGATGCATGGCACGTGTCTGCAACCAACCGGCGAAAGTCCCCGTTTGTTCACATGTAATCCAGTCGTCAGACTGCTCCGGGTGTTTGGAGTGTAGAAAATTCTTGTGTTCCTCCATATACAGAGCCACCAAGGCGGAATTCTGTAGAACTGTGTAGTGTGCTTCAGTGAGAGAATGCCCATACATACATATTAATTGATCCCCTCCTAGCATGCCTTTTTCATCCAGTCTGCCCTTATGCCGCGATTCTGGAACACCAATCGGCTTAAGGTCAGGAATAAAGTCAATACAAAACTCAATGACCTCCTCACTTTCATGGCCCTTCGAGATGCTTCCTTCTGGACTAGCACGGTTCTGAACATATTTCTTCAAGACTCCCATGAACCTCTCAAAGGGAAACATATTGTGTAGAAATATTAGACCCAAAACGTTAATCTCTTCGCAAAGGTGAACTAGGATGTGCGTCATAATGCTGAAGAAGGATGGTGGGAACACCAACTCAAAACTGACAAGACATTGCACTAAATCATTCTGTAACCTTGATATGATTTCTGGATCGATTAACTTATGAGAGATTGCATTAAGGAATGCACATAGCTTCACAATGGCTAATCGAACGCTTTCCGGTAGAAGCCCCCTCAATGCAACCAAAAGCAGTTGCGTCATAATCATGTGGCAGTCATGAGACTTTAGGTTCTGGAACTTTTTCTGTCATATTTATTATTCCCTTTATATTCGACGAGAAGCCAGACGGTACCTTCATACTGATGTATGAAGATTTCCTTCTCTTCTTTGGTAAGAGCGTAGCTAGCATGACCCTGATGTATACCGTCTTTTCCGTGCATACGTTGCCGGTCCTCCTGTGCCTCTGGTGTATCTTTTGTCTTTCCATACACGCCCAAGAAGCCAAGCAGGGTCACGCAAAGATTCTTCGTCACGTGCATCACGTCGATTGCAGGGCGGACCTCTAGGTCTTTCCAATAGGGCAGGTCCCAAAATATAGATTTCTTCTTCCAGATGGGTGCGCGTCCGTAAGCGTCATTCGGAATAGGTTGTCCACCAGGACCCTTTCCAAAGATCACCTTCAAATCCTTGACCATATCATGTACATCAGCACCAGTACGGTGGCGATGCTTCGTCCGGTGATCCGCCTCACCTTTGAAATGCTTGCCTTTCTTTCTTATGGGATGCCTGCTCAGAAGAAATCGATGATGTCCCAGGTACACATTCTTCCTACAATTATCCAAATATATACTTTTTTTTGAACCACTGAAACAGTAGGAGAGGCTCCTACTGCAATTAAATTAAAGAATCAGCAACTGTACATGGTTTGTATGTTACAAGGCCATCCCACTTTGTGGGTGGAGGAGAGAGGGGAGGGTAAAGGGCTAAGTTACAATGTAGCTAAGTATGAAAGCAAGAAGGGTTTATTCTTATCTCCCACCCTATAAGTGAGGAGGGATAGGTCTTCTTTAAGTCTAGAGAGCCAAGAGCTGGTGGATGGGGTAATTCCTCTGAAGTGCTTGTTGTTCCTTTCCTTCCAAATGCTCCAAGCAGATTGGAGTAGGATTTCCACAAATAATGGCCTATTCCATGAGGTCTTGGCTAATTCCACCCAAACCAGCCTATTCCCTTGAGTAGATCCTTGCATTGCAAGCTTGGCCCAACAATTTAAGCTAGAAGGGCATTCAAAGAAAAGGTGCTCCACCGTTTCATCCAAGCATGTTGGGCAAAGCAGACAGCCAAACGTGTTGTCAATGTCGAAGTGACATCGTTTGAGCATATTTCTGGTGTTTAGCCTGTCAGAGAGTAGTAACCAGCCAAAAACTTTGATCTTCATAGTTGTTTTGGACTTCCATAGCCATGAGTAGGCAGGGTGAGCTTGGACATCTCTGAAGAAAAACTCATAAAATTTGTTGGCTGCGAAGTGGGTGGATCCCCAGGTGTATGTCCAATCATCGCGTGTTGATTGGCCAGCCAGCTGAACGTCCAAATATATACTGTCGGTATCATCCAAACAGTGCGTGCATCCGTGGTATCCCTTGTTTGTCTGTCCTGAAAGGTTACTGAGAGCAGGACAATCATTGATGGTCACGAACAACAACACCTTTAGGTCAAATTCTTCCTGTTTGTGCTCATCCCACGCACGTACACCTTTTCCATTCCAGAGCTGCAATAGTTCTTCAACTAATGGCCTTAGGTACACATCAATGTCGTTGCCGGGTTGCTTAGGGCCTTGGATGAGCACTGACATCATAATGAACTTCCGCTTCATGCATAACCAAGGAGGAAGGTTATACAAACATAGAGTCACAGGCCACGTGCTATGGTTGCTGCTCTGCTCCCCAAAAGGATTAATGCCATCTGCGCTTAGACCAAACCATACGTTCCTTGGGTCACCTGCAAATTCCTCCCTGTACTTTCTCTCGATTTTTCTCCACTGCGACCCGTAGCGGGTACTCTTAACTTTCCGTCTTTCTTACGGTCTTCTCCGTGCCATCGCATCGCCTTGGCATGCTCTTTGTTTTGGAACAAACATTTGAACCATGATATTATAAGAGCATACCACATCACCTTGGCAGGAATCTTCTTCCTAGGGCGCTCGCCCTCAACATCACCAGGGTCATCGCGGCTGATCTTATAGCGCAATGCACTGCATACCGGGCACGCGTTCAAATCCTCGTCCTCATCGCGGTAGAGGATGCAGTCATTAGGGCATGCATGTATCTTCTACACCTCTAACCCTAGAGGGCAGACAACCTTCTTTGCTTCGTACGTACTCTCGGGCAATTCGTTGTCCTTTGAAAGCATATTCTTTATCATTACCAGCAACTTTCCAAATCGCTTATCAGATACACTATTCTCTGCCTTCCATTGCAGCAATTCCAGTGTTTTTTCTTGCCACCTTCGCAATTCGGGTACAACAATTTCTTGTGATCCTCTAACGTGCGCTGCAACTTCTTATTCTCCTTTTCACTTGCGCAGTTTCTCTTTGCATCGGCAATGGCGACCTAGATCATCAGCGGGCTCGTCTGATGCCTCTTCTTCAGCTTCTTCCCGCATTGTCGGCTCAGCTTCTTCCCCCATTGTTGTATCATCGTATTCAGGGAACCCGTGGCCAGGATAGCTATCGTCGTCCTCTTCTTCTTCATTGTCTTCCATCATAACCCCTCTTCCTCCGTGCTTGGTAAACATTACAGTGTGGCATGAAACCGGACTCAAACAGGTGGACGTGAATGGTTCTTGAGTTAGGGTAATTGTGATCATTCTTACAGCCAGCACATGGACAAGGCATAAAACCATCCGCTCGCTTGTTTGCCTGAGCCACAATCAGAAAAGTATGCACGCCATCAACGAACTGGGGAGAGCATCGGTCATCGTACATCCATTGCCGGCGCATCTTCATTAGACACCACCAAATCGACGAAATTAATAAAAGTTCATACATAAAGTTCATACAATACTTAAATGCAACGTACAAATAACTCTCTAGCTAAAGCATTCAAATGCAACAACAAATGCGATCAGGATCGCAACTAAGGTAACAATTGATCCAACAGCATAATGATACCAAGCCTCACTATCAATGGCATATTTTCTAATCTTTCTAATCTTCAACCGCATTTTCTCCATCTTGATCTTGTGATCATCGACGACATCGGCAACATGCAACTCCAATTTCATCTTCTCCCCCTCAATTCTTTTCAATTTTTCTTTCAAATACTCGTTTTCTCTTTCAACTAAATTTAACCTCTCGACAATAGGGTCGGTTGGAATTTCCGGTTCACATACCTCCTAGATAAAAATATCTACGTCAACTTGATGGGCATAATTTGTCATAAACACGAAATGCAACAAATAGTTTTAAAAGAGAATATACCACATCGGAATCATAACACGGACGGGGACGGATATCAAAACCATGGCACTATGTATAACAAACAACGTACGGGTAAGATAATTATACAAGTAACTATATATCTAAATCACACAAACATGATTTTTTTTAATAAAAAAGATAAGAACAAGAGGCTCACCACAAGGTGGTGCCGGCGACGGGTCGGTGCGTACGATCGACGGTGGTTACGACGGAGACGGGAAGGCACTAAGTAAACCATACCTAGATATACAAACTAAGAGTTATTTTAAGCTCAAATTGCATATAAATCAAATAAACTACCATATATAATTCCTCCCAAATTACTAAAACCCACAATTTAATCACTACATAAAGCATTGCAAAAGCTAATCTAGCAAAGAGAGATGAAAGGACAAAGTTGCTAACCTTTGTGATCACTTGAATGGATGGGGGCCTTCAAATCTTGACAGAATTTGGGCAAAATGTGTGACAGAGCTCGAGGGAAGAGGGGAAGAACAGAGAGGAGAGGGGAAAGCTGGACGAAGGGTTTATATGTAGGATGACCTTTAGTAACGGTTCGTAGCACGAACCGGTACTAAAGGTGCTGAAGGGGCCCCAGTGTGACAACATCCTGCCACCATTCGCCACGAACCGGTACTACTGAGAGCGGCTTGCCTAGCTGTTGGAACCGGCACTAATGGTCAAATACAAACCGGGACTAATGAGCTGCACATTAGACCCTTTTTCTACTAGTGATTACCCGATCTTGTGAATAATGGCTTGTTCATCATTTTATTCTTTCTAGGCCACGCTGAGCGAAACCCTTGCTCCTCTGGTCACTAGCTAATGGATCGGAAGCTGCTGCTGCTGCTGCTGCTGTGCCGAGTATCGTCAAATCAGGGCAAACCCTTTTTGGCCTTCATATATATGGTGTGTGTGTGGTATACGTACTATGATTGGATATTTCTGTTGGTATGGTCATCTTGCCTTCGCGGAACGGTGGCAAGGCAATTACTTTACAGTTTGTTGTTGTCTCCTTTGCCAGCGCACATGTGGTAGCTACCGGTGAAATGGCAAGAGAGAACGCTTGCTTGGAAGTCTCGAGCGTTGGTCCTATCCTATACCGGAAAAGTTGCTAGCTGTTGGAATGAAGGCGGGTACGGTTGAGAAGGGGCGGATGAAGATGAAGAATAGGCTGGAGGTGGATTTAGAGCCATGTGGAAGTGGAATTACCCACTACAATGCATCAGCAGCATGATAGATAGTAGTAGATAGAAGGAATCTACTAGTGCATCACAACTCATTTTTGGTCGCTTTAGCAAACAGCTAGCTTTCTTTAATTATTGCAGCTAACTTACTTAAGTTGACACCTTGCATTGTTTGTCTCATCTCATCCTTGATAAACAAGCTAGGGCACGATCATGAAGGTAGGTAGCTAGGGTCCATGTGTTAGTTTGATCCTTCATAAACACCACACCACACGCAAGGAAGCCTTTTGCTGTCCCCTAGCTAGCTTGCGTGTCAGGCTGGACGTACCGAGCGGGCTTTTCGGACCGCTCGTGGCCCGCTCGGTCTTGGCCCGCTCGGTCCTGGCTCGCTCTGGAAACTGGACGGTCCGGTCTGCCAAATTGGGCCCGAAAAAATGTCGGTCCGGTCCGGTCTTTAACCGGGCCGACCGAGCGGACCGAGAAAACACAGCGACAGCTGCCGACGTTCCTCGTTGTTGCGGCCACCGGCAGCTCTCGGGTGAACCACCGTGTCTCCAAGCTTGCCCTTCCCTTCCATTCTCACCTCCCCGTGTCGTACTAGCATCTCGTCGCCGCTCGCCGTCGCTGTCGTGTGTGCACCGCAGCCGCTCTCGAGTTCTCGACCATGGCATCGACCCCAACCGTTGCACCAATTCCTGCCATGGCAGCGCTTTTCGCCATGGAGACAAGTGCCATGACATCCACTTCAGCATAGCAAGCACACACGTAGGCCACCAAAAGGATCGTGGGAGAACGCTCTGCCGTGATTTTTGGATCGTGGGAGAAATGCTCGGCCGTGATTTTTGGATCGTGGGAGTAATGCTCTGCCGTGAGTTTCACGTCCATCAGATTAGGCAAGTACAGTATTATTTTGGAAGGCTATAGATTTAGCGGCGGTTTCCTATAATCACGCGTCATCGATCTCAGACTGCCGTTCCTTTTATTGAGCCGAACAGAAAACAGAAAGTACGAAAGAAAATGGGTTTCATCCAAAAATCATGGCGTCATTTGACGACCTTCTCCACGTTAGATTTGATCCGCTGATCAGGGCAAGGCCCGTACAGAGAAAATCACGGCCTCATGCACGCGCAACATTACTTGCATGCAACCGAAAAACTGCTAAGAAATACATCGTGTGCTGGTTCATGGCTACATCAAAAATCAATCAAACAACAGCCGCGCCGCCCAGCGCACTTCCACTGCACGTCGCCCACCTCGCCGCAGTACCCTTGCACGCCGCCCACCTCGCCGCAGTACCCATGGACGTCGCCGCCGGTGGTTGTTGGCCGGTCCGCTCGGTCCGGCCCGGGCTTCGCCGCCGCCGGTCCGGTCCCCAAAAACAGGACCGCCAGGTTGGTCGGTCCGGTCCGGTCCGGACCGCCGGCGGCCGGTCCAAACGCTGGCTCGGTCAGGGACCGGACCGGCCCGGACCGTGTCCACCCTGACTTGCGTGCGTGTCAACGAAAAATGCTGCGGCTGCTAGAGGGGGGTCTTTCTTTTTTTCTTTCCAATCAGAATTCAGGAACAAGCTGGAAAGTGCACACATTCATTTCAGGTGTCTTTTACTCCTGCAAAATAGAGTAGAAGATATGTTTTAGTAAATTCTGCAAAATAGCTTGATCAGTCAGTGTGGAGCAGAAGATTTTCTTTCTTTCTTATTTCTTCTCCCCATTGCTGAGCTTCCTTTATGTATGTTGTCCTCACCAGCAGCTCAATGCAGATACCGTTGTCCCCAGCTGGCAGCAATTTGTTTACAGGCTCACTGCTTGGGGACATCGACTTGACACACGCAACTGAAATTCCATCACCATATATATCAGGTCATCGGAATCAGATCCTTTGGTAGCATCACTGCCCAATGTAGAGAGAGAGAGAGAGAGAGAGAGAGAGAGAGACAAAGAGAGAGTATCATCAAAGTAAAGTAAAGTAAAGTAAAGTAAGCAGATCATCAAAGTAAAGTAAGCATATCATCAAAGTAAAGTAAAGTAAGTAAAGTAAGCATATCATCAAAGTAAAGTAAGCATATCATCAAAGTAAAGTAAAGTAAATTGAATTTCCATCACCATATCAGGTCATCGGAATCAGATCCTTTAACAGATTGTGGAGGCTCCAATCCTAACTAGCTAGAACAAAAAACAATACACATCTCTCTCTCTCTCTCTCTCTCTGTGTGTGTGTGTGTGTGTGTGTGTGTGTGTGTGTGTGTGTGTGTGTGTGTATACATGTCTTCCTCCCACAATGCGCCATATCTCGTCCTAAGCAGCACAAACTCTCAAGCAGGCAGGCGACATCCCTCACGAGTACCTATTCATTCTTCTCTTACAAGTTACTATTTTTTTCTGTATTATTATGTACTGCCATGCAATTGGTGTGCGTTATTGAAAGAATTCATCTTGATTCCCGCAGGTCTGATCTTCACATCACCGATCCTTGATACACCGCTGGCCGTTGCGCCTGAGGAGTCAAGAGGATGGACGCGCTCCTGAGCGCGGTGCAATGGGTTGTGGGCAAGGCGTTGGCCCCCGTTGCCGATGGCGTACTGGAGGCTTGGGTTGCAAGCAACAACTTAGGTCCCAACGTCAATGACCTCAAGATGGAATTGCTGCTCGTGAAGGCCACGCTTGAAGCCGCCAGATGCAAGCAGATCGACGGCCAGGCCATGGAGGAGCTGCTGGGGAAGCTGAGGATGTCGGCGCACTCTGCCGAGGACTTGTTGGATGAGCTGGACTACTTCCGCATCCACGATGAGCTCCACGACACATACGACGCTGCAGACCAGCATACCAAGGGCATCATCCTTGACCTTGCCCTCAATGCTCGTCACACCGCCAAAGCTGTTGCCAAACTGCTTGGTTCATCCGTGTGCTGGTCTGCTGCCAGCCGTGCTGAACCTAGACAAGTGGAGGATGCACGACAGTGGGCCAGCTGCTGCGCTTGGCCACGTGCCAGGCAAAGGTCACGCATGATATCCTCCTCCTCAACATCAAATGCCAATCATACTGATGAGGAGGTCATTGGATGCATTCCCAAGCTCGGTAAACTCCTCCCTTGCTCATCTTCCCCACATGTTCATCATGATAATTATGGCCAGTCAACTCTTCATGGTGCACCCCTGAAAGAGCAAGTGGAAGAAACACCAATGCTGGGGTTTAAGAGGGTAGATGTCTCACAGAGAATGAAGCGCATTGTTGAGCAACTGCAGCCCTTGCGTAGAGAGTTTACCACTATTCTGCTGAATTGTGGCCATAAAACTATCCCAGACATTACCCATAGTCGTCCCATCACCACCGGCCGAAGTATAGAGCCAAAATTATATGGGAGGGACCCTATGGTGAAAAGCATCATACATGACATCACCAAAGGGGGATATAGTGGCAAGGATCTTACTGTGCTTCCAATTGTTGGTCCGGGTGGGATAGGGAAAACAACTATTATACAACACATATATCAGGATAAGCAAGTGCGAGACCATTTTCAAGTACTGGTTTGGGTATGTGTATCTGTCAATTTCAATCTGAATAAGTTGCTTGAAGATATTAACAAAGAAATCCCACCAGTTGAAGGGGAAAAGGGGTATAGACCAGAAGAGCTAATTGAACAAAGATTAACATCCAATAGGTTCTTGCTTGTATTGGATGATATATGGGAGTGTAGTAATGAGGACGACTGGAAAAGATTATTGTTGCCGCTCAAAACATCACAAAAAGAGGGTAGCATCATTCTAGTCACAACTCGGTTTCCAGCAATAGCAAAGATGGTTGAAACAACTAATCATATAGAACTGGAAGGTTTAGAATCTGAATATTTTAGGAAGTTATTCCATGCATTTGTCTTTGGTGATGACCAATGTAGAAATGATCATAGTTTTTTGCTCGAGACTGGAGATAAGATAATGGAAAAACTAAAGGGATCCCCTCTTGCTGCAAAAACTGTTGGTGCATTACTAAGAAAAGACCTAAATTTGCGTCATTGGAGAAGGATCTTAGAAAGTAAGGAGTGGGAGAGACAGACCGGTGCCAATGACATTATGCCTGCCTTGAAGCTGAGTTATGACCATCTTCCTGTCCATCTGCAACAATGCTTTTACTATGCTGCATTGTTTCCTGAAGATTTCCATTTCAGAAGCAGCAATCTGATTAACTTGTGGATAGGACTAGATATCTTACAACCTGATGCTGGAAACCAAACATTTCAAGATGTAGGTTTGAGAAATTTAAATGATTTGGTCAAGCATGGGTTTTTCAGAGAAGAGAAAACTGATGATTGCTTGCACTATGTCATGCATGACCTGCTACATGATTTGGCATTGCAAGTTGCATCTCATGATTGTATAAGTTTGCGACACTCCAACATGGGATCTGTAGAAATTCAGCCATCCATCCATCACATGTCTATAATAATTGATAATGGTGTGTCCATTGAAAACTTCAAGAGTGAGTTGAGAAAACTAAAGACAAGGTTGAAGGTTGAACATTTGCAGACTTTGATGTTATTTGGAGAAATGGATGAAGGCTTTGCAAATATTTTGGGCGATCTGTTTAGGGAAGCAAATGCTCTCGTGTTCTCCATTTGGTTGATACGTCGTCTTCTGTGGAGTCCATTTTACATAACTTCTCGACACTTATCCACCTACGATACCTATGCCTTGGGACACAACGGTATGGGATGGAGATGCAACTACCACTTTCCATTTCTAGATTTTATCATTTAAGGATTTTGGATCTAGGATGCTGGTATGGCCATAGTGATTTACCCAGAGACATGAGCAACCTTGGAAAATTGCGTCATTTTTATACCCAGAATGACGAGCTTCATGCTGATATTTATAATGTGGGGAAACTTAGACTCATAGAAGAATTGAAGGTATTTCGAGTCAATAAAGCAAATGAAGGATTTGAACCAACACAACTAGAGCATTTGACTGAACTAAGAGAGCTTGGCATATACAACCTTGAGAATATACACACGGAGGAAGACGCAACCAAAGCAAAACTAATGGAAAAAAACCACTTGGAGAGGTTAACATTGGAATGGGATAGTAAGTGGTCTAATACCGAGCCTGGTGCGGAAAGAGTTGTCCTTGATAGCCTTAAACCACATATATATCTTAAAGAGCTATGCATTAGAGGGCATGGAGGTCCTTCTTGTCCAGCATGGCTAATAACCCTTGAATCTCTTGAATCTCTTCGTCTCATTGGTGTTTCTTGGCAAAGTCTCCCTTCTATAGGGAAGATGTGGGGTCTTTGTAAAGTAGAATTGGTGCATATTGCGGCAATGGAGGAGTTTGTTATAGAGCAGAGCTTTTGCAGGCTAATAAGGCTTGAACTTGTTGGCTTGGGAAGTTTTAAAAAATGGGTACCATCATAGGACACTCATCATATGTTCCCTCTCTTGCAAGCACTGATTATTAGAGATTGCCCTAAGCTCTTGGAGTTACCATTTTCAAACCACACTGTTTACCCCAATCTAGATCAAGATTGGGACACTGATTGGTTTCCCAAACTACAAGCGCTTGAGATAAGGAACTGTCCAGAACTATTGTTAGTGGCTCCGATACCGTGGACTGGAACTCTTTGTCATGTTCTTATAAGTGAGGTAAGGCTAGCTTGGATGTTTGAGTATGTTAGAAAGTCATCCCTTCGAGATGTAGCATTGGAAATTGCTGGGAAGGATGGTCTGCAGAGCTTAGATCAGGTTGTGGCGTTCAATAAACTGACAGGGCTTGAGCGTCTAGAGCTCAGGGAGTGCCCACCTATTGAGTGGAAGTACCTTCTGATGCTAACCTCACTGAAGACATTGTCTGTAGAGAGTTTAGATGGTCTGGTTGGGCCATCATCATCAGGAGATGAGGCTGATGTGAAATGGCAGCACCCTGCGGTCGAGAAATTAAATGTGGGCTGCTGGCATTCACGTGGTGGTGCTAATGGGAAGGAATTGACAGAGCTCCTCACCCACCTCCCAAGGCTCTCCAACTTGAAAATCAGCTGGTGTAAAAATATAACACAATTGATAGTGGGGGTGGATGTGCAACAAACAAGGTCAGCAGCAACATCAACTTCAGAGGTGGAGCAGGAGAAAGAAGAAGAAGAAGAAGAAGGGTCGCTGCTTTTCCCGGCCCATCTCTCCGACTCACTGAGGTACTTGGAGATCTACAGTTGTCAAGAGCTGGTCCTGGTGGACCCACATTCAGCTTTACTACCTGCCCAAGGAGGAGGAGGAGGAGGGTTCCAAGCCCTGCAGTCCCTTGAGAAGTTAGGAATTAGGTGCTGCCCCAAGATATTTTCTTCCTCTCCTTCCTGCTGCCTTTTCCCATCCTCTCTCACCGAATTAGAGTTGCATGGATGCGGAGAGGATCTAAGATGCAAGGCCCTGGGGCCTCTCCTTACCGCCGGCACCGGGGGACAGCTCAGAGAGTTAGATGTCAAAGGCAGCCCTGGATTTTTTGCTGGATGGGACCCCAATCCCAATCCCAGGCAGGATGAAGGAGGAGAAGAGCAGCAACTTGTTTGTTCATCCAAACTGCAGAGGCTGGAGACGGATGATGCCATGGGACTCCTTGCTAGGCCCATCTGCAGCCTCCTGTCTTTCTCCCTCACCGACCTGACACTTCGTAGGATTTACCAAGGACAAGATATGGTGCGATTCTTCACCAAGGAGCAAGAGGATGCCCTTCCACTCCTTGCCTCCCTCCAGAAACTCGAGTTTAGGAGTTTCGAAAAGCTTCAGAGTCTCCCTGCAACACTCCACAAGCTTACCAGCCTCAAGGAGTTACGAGTCTGGTTTTGTCCGGCCGTCCGGTCGCTGCCCAAGGATGGCCTGCCCAAATCACTGCAAGTATTAAATGTCCTCAACTGCAGAAGCAAGGAGCTAAAGGAGCACTGCACCAGAAATCATACTGCCAGATCCAATTCCTCTTCCAAGGTAATGACAACTACTGTACTTCCTTGTTTGTCCCCATCAATTATTTTTATCCAGATCCCACCAAACATGCTATTTTTTCCTGCATAATAATAATCTGAGCATCTACTATACAGGCCTCTGCCTTGAGTCACCATCTTCTAGCCTCGTAGAGCTCAACTGTACGTCTCTCACCAAACATGCCAGATCCAAGGTGATGACAACTACTTCCTTGTTTGTCCCCATCAATTCCCGGATCTCACCTTGTTTTTTTTTCCTGCATAATAATAATCTGACCAGTGTTTGTTTCCATCTACTATACAGGGATCTGCGTTGGAGCATCTCGTAAGCATATCTTCATGTATACATACATACATCTCCATCGTAAGCATATCTAACCCGGAACTTTGCTCCTGCATGCTGTATCATATGCATATTAATCATTCAAGATTTGTTCTGCACTCCCCTTGTCTTCTCACTCACACGTTAGGAAAACCTATGCATGTGAGTAATTTTTCTTCATGGACGAGAATCATAGATGGAATCTGAGTGCAAGTATTCACCATTTGTTTTGGCTTTCTACTATGCAGGCCTTCTTATGTTCATCCCATAGGCTCGTAGGTTTCTACCTACTCGGCGTTTACATTTGCTGGGTTTTCATTACTGCTCGCTCAACGACTCGGTTACTCGGCTGTGAGAATCAAAATATCACCATGTTATAATTCAGGAATGAATTAGACTTGGGTGCTACACTACTGATATTACATATGGCCATCTGGTAAGCACATTTGACTGAATCCTTACTCCTGATGGATGTACCATTTATCAAAACAAACAACTTCCAATTATACTCCTGATATAAACAGCAGATTTCTATTTTTCTTCCTAAGGTGGTGAAAATGTTTGCCGTACGAAACCATTATTGAAAACCTAGCTAGTTCTCTGTGCATCTTGTATTTTGCTCACAAGTTGAGACAATAATTATAATTATCAGTTAATTCTTTTTTGGGAGTTCTTTCTTTACTACTGGACGACATTGATGAAATATGCAGTGTATTCACCATTTGTTTTGGTTTTCTGCGCAGGTTTTCTTATGTTTGCTCTTGTGGGATTTCTATGCACTTTGTACTTAAATTATGGTGTACATGACTAATTGGAATAAACCAGACTTCAGTCTTCTGCTGCTGCTGATTGTGGAATAAATTTATTATGTTTGCTCTCGCGGCACATGCACACTTGCCACATGGATGAGGGTCTTGTGTGGCCATCTTCTTCCTTCATGTACATAAATCTGGTAAGTTTATATATCCAACTTTGAACTTTGCTCCTGCTGTGCCTTATTAATTATTGAGCAATGCTTCGGTAGACCCCCCCTCACAAAACGTATAAAGGGCAACATAGACATTTCACAATTATTATACGGTAGTCTGTCGTACAATTAATATTATTTTTTGAGACCATATCCGTAATAAATGTGAAAAATAAAAGCACTTGCACCAGGTATCAAACTCAGAACCTAGCAATGAATGAAACCGATGCTGACCAGATGGCCTAGTAACTGAGTACGGCTTCTAACGTTTAAAGTAGTATTTAGAGCTGCAGATCCGACTTTTTTTTTTCTTTTTCAATACTTTTGCAAAACAATGCGAACAAAATTTCTTGAAAATGCCAACAATGTTTCAAAATCATAAAAAAACTGAATATTCTTTTCTTAAATATGAACAGTTTTCTAAAAAGTGAATTTAAAATATAACATTTTCCTAGTATATGGTTTTTTTCTTTCAAATACAAACTAAACTTTCTTTAAAATATATGCTGAATATTTTTGAAATGCACGTTGAATAAAATTAGTAGACACGATGAACACTTTTTATACCCAGTGAACATTTTCCTAATATACGGTGAATACTTTTCTTCAATACGATGAGCTCGGGGAACCTTCTAAAAGGTTCCCAAAACCGGTTGCTCATTCAAAGTGGGCTGACGCATATCGTGTCGGTCGCTTCGCTTCAACAAAGCCATGACGGTTTGGCACCCTCGGGCGGCAAATAGGGTTTGCCTTCGGGAAGTAGAGTCAGATAGAAGGCACCCACGCACAGTATGCTGCCTCGACTGGCCCCGTCCATTATCACACGCGAAAACAGGGAAAATACATTAAGAAAGGAAATGGCAATGCACGGAACAAACCATGTAACTCTCACTGCCGACCACTCGCCGCTAGGTACACAAACTGATAAGCTCAAATGTCTAACTACAAAAACGCAAACTACTAGAACTATCCTTTACCAACTAGCTTACTGTAGCAAAATAAACTTTTTCCACTATTTCTTTCTCTTTTTTACTGATAGTTTTTTTCATGTCCTTGTATGATCAATTTAAGGCAACATGTCAAGTGGTTTGGGGTTTCAACAAGTTTTGCATTTTTTGGAACATGAATTGAGAAAAATTTCATGTTTGTAGATTTTTTTTAAGGATTTGAGAAAGTTCATCGATTTTGAAAAAAGTGCATCAATTTTGGCAAAACAAATTCATCTACCGAAAATATGCATTCATTTTGAAAGAAACTTCATCAATTTTGAGAAAAAGGAACATCATTTTTAAAAAAAATCGTCTATCTTGAAAAAACGTTTATCAATATTTTTTATGAATTTTAAAAAAGTTATCGATTTAGGAAAACTTTCACCAAGTTTGAAAAAATGTCCGCAAATTTTGTTAAAAGTCCATTCTTTCATAAAAACGAAATTGGAAAAAGTTTGCACATTGCAAGAGAAAAGGGAAAATAAAAAATGAACAAAAAAGAAAGGAAAACGAAAAATAAGAAATAGAGAAGGAAAATAAATCTGGGACAAACCCGTTAAAAACGAGAAAAACAAAAGAGCAAGAAAAAAGAAAGAAGGAAAGAAGAAAATTCGAAAAAGAAAAACGGATAGAAGAAAAGAATAAGGAAGACACCTGCAATCACGTTAAGTGATGGTGGCAAGTTGGTTATGGTGTCGCATTTTGAACCAGAAGTTCCTGTCTCGAATCTTGGCGCACTCATATTTATTTCCGATTTAAAGAGATGTTTGGGACGGCCCAGCGTGCCCATACGTATACATCGAATTGATATTCTTAAAAGAAAAACATACACAACAAAATATGACCATCATGTCCTTTATTATAAAAAGGTATTGGCTAATCTGAGCCGTTCTTGTGTTTAGGGGGGTCTACCGAAGCAAAAGTGTTAATTATTTAAGATGTGTTATTATCTACTCCTCTTGCCTTCTCACTCACACGCAGAGAAACCTGTTGTGATTATCAGCTAATGCCTTTTGGAAGTTTGCTTATTTCTTCTTCCTGGACGAGAATCGGTCATATATTCACCATTTTTTTTGGTTTTCTGTTCAGGTGTTCTTATGTTTATTCAGATAGGTTTCTACGTGCTTCCCATTCGCATTTGGGTTTTCAGTGCTCTTGGAATACTTGGTGGTCTACTTGCCTAGTTCGGGTACTGTGTGGGAATACCACCATCTTGTTTTCAGGAATGAATTGGACTTCGGTGCTACAATACTGATATTATGGTCATCTTGTTTGGTTCTTCCTTCATGTACATAAATCTGGTAAGTACATGAAACTGAAACTTTACTCATATGGCAGATTTCTATTTTTCTTTTCTTTCCAAGGCAGAGAAAAATGGTTCTCCTACAAAATAATCATTTTTTTTTTAGAAAAGGAGGATGTACCCCCGGCCATTGCATCTGGACAATGCATGCAGCCATATTATTAATTATTCATAAAGACCATACAAGGTGATACATCAATAAACCTGAAGCCACCATCTTGGCAACACTGTTCCTACTCATATCCCCTTGATGAAGGTGTGCCGGATGTCCGGGCCTAATACCAAACAGACATCGCACCAGAGCCTAACATATAAAGCCGGGTGTCCTATCCAAGCCACTACCTGGATTGGATCCCAGACCGGTCTGGCACACTCCCAGTAAGCACCGCACGCTGCAAGGGTCGTCACCTCCATCTTTTCTCGGTCCATCCTCAGAGCAGAACGGATGCACCGACCTTGCCAGGCCTCTCTGCCATCAACGCCACCATGACGCCAGACAGCTTCGTCCTCTTGCGCGAGTCCATCTCCATACGCGCCCATCACCGAACCTCCGCGTCGCCATGCCGCCGGCGGCCTTGCGGTAGATGTGACACCGCTCCTCCTATTGTCCCCTCCACCCAGCACGTGCTCAAAAATGATGCCCCAGGAGGGACAACGACATCGAAGGTGCCATCATCGTCCGATCTGGTAGACCCAGATCTAGGGTTTCCCTCAGAGCATCACGAGTGGGGCGCCATGACCTACAACAACGATGCCTCAAGAAGGGAACGACGTCAAAGACGCCGCCATCGTCCACCATGACCGTAGTCGGCGCGATTTTCACCGGAAATCACGGCCCCCCCAATCTCGTAGCTGACTGAAACCGAACGGAGATTCGCCGTGAAGACCGAAAAGCCGCCATCGGCACGCTGGCATGGAGCCTCCAGCCGCCCCTCACCGGTCCTCCACGCGCCACCGATTACCACGCCAGGGCGGATCTGGACGGGACGCCAGATCCGCGGCTTCCGTCCACCCATCTCCAGGCATAGACTCCATCGAGGGGAAGAGCATCATGCCGGCCATGGATCTGGCCGCCGCCGCACAAGCAAGGGACGCCGCCCTATCTGCTACTCGCGGATCGAACACCGAAGTCACCCCTATTGCCTCGGGTGATCCCGCAGCCCCCGTCGTGTCCGGCCCTCCACGCGCAAGACGAGGCACCGCAGCACCACCACCGGACCTGCCCGTGCGCCGCCGCGCCCCGGATGAACGCGACGCCGCCGCCCGAGGACGCCCGCCCGCACAGAGCTCTCGCGCGAGGAAAAGATGGCGCCCCGCCGCCGCCAGCACCTACCGGGCTTTGCCCGGCGGGGCGGACCGGCGGCTGCGCGGGGAGAAGAGGGGCGGGGGGTCCTGAGGCGCCGGCGGCTAGGGTTGCCTCCTCGGTCGCTCGCGGGGGGAGGACGCGAGATCCCCGAGAGAAAATCATCTTTCAATAGATGTTTCTCTGCGCACCTTGTATTTTTTATCACAAGATGAGAAATCAATATAATTACCAGTTAATTCCTTTTGGGAGTTTCTTTCTCTATTTTCTGGATGAAAATACGTGAAATCTGTCATGTATTCATCATTTGTTTTTGTTTTCTGTGCAGTTGTTCTTATGTTCGTTCTCTTAGGCTTATGCATACTTAAATAATAGCCTACCTTCAAATTGTTACTGATACGAGGTGTTCTTGCATTCATCATAACAGCCTCCCTTCAGTTTTGCATTGTCAGCTTTATCTGTGAAGAGTATCCTGAGCTGTGAGTGTGCTCCACTTTGCACTGGAAAACTAAATGATGTGGCAAGCGGTGTGCCATTCAGTAATGTTGGTAGAGAATTCACTATTAAACATTAAATACACGTTGTTTCAGTTCTTTTGCTTTACTGGTCTGCTTGTGATATGGATTGTCAGAAATCCGGAGTGTCTTAGAGAAACATGAGGTGGTTTTTTGGTTACAACTCAGTGATGACTTTTTTACAATCATGAGATGGTTTCATTAACTTGATTCAGATTATGATCTTATTCTTTGAAAATAGGATCAAGGTGTGCTCTTATGAGAGCTCAGAGCATGTACTGTTGGTTATCATGTCAGTTGCACTCCGAATTATGCAATTCCCACCAACACTCATGAAGCTACAGAGTAAGTTGATGCATTGACCTGAATTTCAACTTAGTATGGCATTGTATGTTCTACTATTTTCACATAATTTTAAATTTTATGCTTTGCAGATCTCTTATCAATCTGTTATCATGGCAAAAAGCACCATCCAGTCTTACACGATTTGCATCTCAGGTGATGCAGAAGTTTTCGTGTTATTTCTTACTAAGGTATTGAACTGAACAGAACTTCAGAACAATTTTCAGTGTCCACGTTTTTTTATCCTTCCTGCATACTACTTCTGTTCATGTTTTAAGGTATAACAGTTTTCAGTTTCCACTTTTTTTTATCCTTCCTATTTTAAATAGGAAGAACATCCCATGTCACTTATGTATGATGTTTCTTTAATTTGTAGAAGATCATCTGTTAGATCTCAGCCTACATGAGAATGGTATTACCCAGTGGATGCAATTTCACCTGTCAGATGATCCCCGCAAAAAAAAAAGATGATCTCAGGCTATCGCTGAAAGGTACGTCTACTAGGTTCTCGCTTTGCAGCTGTATGGAAGGTGGTTCTGTAACTGTTTTGGTGTTTATGTGAAAAAGTAGTACTCCTCCGTTCCAAAATAGATGACTCAACTTTATACTAATTTTAGTACAAAGCTAGTATAAAGTTGGGTCATCTATTTTGGAACGGAGGGAGTACTATGAATATGTGGCGTGTGATGCAACTTTAGAAGTGTCAGGTCTGAACTCTGAATGTATTATGGGTTATTCAAGTTATAGTGGTGGTAGGCTGTGCATTTTGCAGACCAAATTATTAATCAAAACTAGGTTACTGTATATGTTGACCAGTGACCACTGCATCTCGGTATAGCATTATTACACGGAAATTACCTTTGTTGAGTTTAATTTTGTTCCTCGACACATTGCAGTATCCTGATCTGTGATTATTAAGTAAAGAAATTAGTATTTTTCATGTTGGCATTGTTCCATGACAAACAGTGCAGTTTTGATCTGATCAGGATGTCACTTGTGCCAAGGAGCAGTGACTGATCTGTGAGTGCCTCGCTCTTGTCTGCTCAGTTCCAAATGTTTGTGGTGCATGCACGGTGCCAGTAGAGCTAATCAGTGCCAAATGTTTGTGGTGTTACTTCAGTTTTGTTGATCCGTCTCCTTGGAAGCAAAACATCTCGAATCGGCAAAACGATGTGGTTATTGATTCTCCTTGGAAGTCTTCTGTTCACCGCAACAGCCACCGCAAAAATGCTTCAAGTTGTACTGTACCGATGCTACAAGAAGTTGTTGAACTGCGTGGCGTACACTGGTGAGTATACTTGGATCTCGCCTTCATATATATGGTGTGTGGTATACGTATTATGATGGAGTTTTCTGTTGGTATCATCATACTACCCTCGCGGAATGGTGGCAAGGCAATTACTTACAGTCTTTGTTGGCTCCTTTGCCAGCGCACATGTGGCGAAATGGCAAGAGAGAAGCTTTGCTTGGAGGTCTGAAGTGTCGGTCGTCCTATAACAGAAATATTCGTTGCTAGCTGTTGGAACGAAGGCGGGTACGGTTGAGAAGTGGTGGATGAAGGTCAAGAATAGGCTGCTAATGCAGAGGGAGGTGATAGAAGCTCGAGGAAGAAGGCTTGAGGCAGGTCGGCATTTTCGGAGTGGCGTACCCAGGAAAAAAAATGAAGGGTGTGCACACTCTAAAAAAAATCCCACCTAATACATGTGTCAGACAAAATATGGCAAAATAATAACATGAGTAGCTTAATGCAAATCTCACAACAATTTAGTTCACAAAATATATCTCAAATGTGCTCAATTACAATACGAGTAGTCTTACATGAAAGAAGCACAAGTAGAAAATTACATCACTAGGTAACTCTACGTTTTTGCATTGCCATGAAAGCATCAACTATGTCATCTTCGCTTACTTCCATGAACACATCCCGTTCAATAAATGTCACCAAGCAATCATTCAAGCGATCATCACGCATAGTAGTCCTCAACTTATTTTTCACTAGATTCATTGCTGAAAACACTCTTTCAACACTCGCCGTCGCCACCGGTAAAATCAGTATCAATTTGATGAGTAAGTAGACCAAATCATAAAAAACATGCTTCTTTGTAGCAACAAGCATAATAGAGAGCTCACCAATATTACTTGCATTTCTAAACCTATCATCTTGTCTCATATCATCAATAAAATTAGTAAGTTGAAATTCTAGCCTTATCAAATCTGTGCTTGAAATGTCCATGGGATAGAATTCAGCAAGTCTCATTACCTTGAGTGCATCATAAGAAGCAAATGAATTGAGGGGATTCAAAGCCGACATGCAAATAAGCAACTCCGTATTAACCTCATCAAACCGATTGTCAAGCTCTTGAATAGTTTGATCAATGACACCAAGATATACTTCTCTTCTATAACGATCATCATTTGTTTGTACTTCATAATACCGACGTGATCTTCGATTAGGCTCATAAATATCCTCCCACAAAGGAACTTGAATGTCAAGTTTGTTGCAAAATAAGGTTAGCTTTCCAAGAAAATCTTTCCAGCCATAAGACCTCATGTGTTGCATTCTACTCTTTGCCAAACTAACAAGTGTCATTGCATTGACAATATCTTGATCTCTCTTTTGCAAAGATTTGGACAACTCATTTGTATAGCCAAGAATAACAAGCATCAAGTGAAGATTGAAAACAAAGTCAAATGATCAAAGGCTGAGCAACTCCACGTATTCTTGTCCACTCACTTTTTTTGTGAAGGATCTTTTCCAATAGCATCAAGTACTTCAAGGATTGTGGAATACATGCTAACAATGTGCATACTGGTTTTGAAATGAGAACCCCAACGAGTGTCGCCGGGTCTAGCTAGTCCCATCTCTTGATTTAGCCCACTTCCACTTTCAATCTCACCCATTTCAAGTGCTTCCAACACCTTTTGAGCTGGATCAGGAGGAAGCCTTTGAATATTATATGGCCTTGCACATGGATGTTGGGGTGATGCCGCTTCATCTTCACTATCACTTTCAATCTCTGCATTGGAATGGAATGCTTCATCTTCAATATGAACTACAATCTCTGCAGAATGGACTAGAGGTGGAGGAAGGACTGCTTCATCTTCAATATTTGACACTATATCTTCATATTCAGGTTGCTCTTCGGCTGCAGCCTTCTTTCTTTTAGCAGCCTCATAATTCCGGAAAAAGGACTTAATGTCACCATTCCTCTTCATCTTCGGTTCTACAATTACAACAAATAGCACAAAACAAGAATAAGCATCCATACACAACGTATCGATTGTATACAGTACAGGCAAGCAAAAATCGTATACATTCATGTTCATACATCTATACACAATGTCAAATTGAATACAAAATGTTTCAGCTGTAAACAAGTTGACTACACACAAAGCAAACAATCTGTACTAGTGTACTTCATGTTCATCAGTTCATACTTCATACTGTAAGCAAATTGAGTAGTTGACTAAAAAAATATGCACACAATGTTCATTAGTTCATACATCCTAACATCCAGTAAGTACTGCATACATCTAACTGTAAGCAAATTAGAAATTAGCTACAAAATCATTCAAAAGAGCTCACCCACTGACTGAGAAGTGGCCACTGGGACGAGGGCGTCGGTCGGCTGTGAGGATGAGGCGAAGGGTCGGAGGCGGTAGGCCGGTAGTAGCTGCAGCCTGTAGCTCCTCCTGCTCGGGAGACCGGACCCAAAACGGCGACAGCGGTCAGGAATCAAGATGGGAGGCGGGTGCCGTCCCGTGCTTGCTCCGACCGAGAAGGCGAACGGCGGCGCGTCGCTGCGTTCTGTTCGAAGGAGGCTAGGAGCGGCTGGCGGCGGGACGTCCGGGTGGCTGGTGGAGTGGACTGGCGGAGGCGCCGGTGCGTCCTGGCTGCTGGCGGCGCGGCCTGATGGAAGGAGCCGAGCGCCAGAGCGCAGCGGGATGGATTAGGTTGCTCTGCTGCGCTGCCCCTGACTGCTGCCTCTTCTGGGCTCTGGCTCGCTCAACCGCTCACGCGAAGTGGGTTGGGCCTGTGTTGTTTGATTTGGGCCAAAAATACTATATGGTAAAAAATAATTTCTCAAATATCTGGGTGTGCCACGGCACACCTTGCACACACGCTGGGTACGCCAATGAGTTCCAAGGCACCAACCATAGTCTGGAAGGACATGCGCTAGTTTGAGATGGTTTCTTGTTTTTTCGAGTAGTTTGACTATGTTCGGCTCCATCTTTCCTGAGATGGCATGAGAGACTACTAATCATCACTTGCTCTACTGAGTACATTGCATCCTTGGTTGTTTTGTTTCATTAATCAAGCAAGGAAGAAGTAAGTGCTCCAGTCAATCTCATAAAAACTACTGATACTGCTGCAAAAGGAGTGTAAGGTTGACATGATATAATATGTGTTGTGATCCATTCAACTCATTACATTCTACTCCCTCTGTAAACTAATATAAGAGCATTTGGATCACTATTTTAGTATAGTGATCTAAACGCTCTAAACGCTCTTATATTAGTTAGTTTAGGGAGGGAGTAATATGTGTTGCCATATCATTATTATCATCATCATCTTCTCAGGTTGGATGATTCTTTTTTGTTAATTCTGTAGCGCAGTTCGTAATGTGAGTAAAATATCAACCAGCTAAATAATCACAAAATACATACACATACTGACAAAGTGCATTTAAGTACATACACATACTGCTGAAAGACATAGCTCTCTCTTGTTAACCCAACTTGCTATATATCTGGCTAATGGAGTACATGGGAGGGAATTCGATCCATCTAATTAATTCCGCATCCATTACCAACTCCTTGTATATATGCATTAATACTTGTTCGCACCAAAACCCTAAACCCTAGCCTGCCCTAGCTCTACCTCTCTCTCTCTCTGAGCTCTCTCACTCGCCGTGGCACGAACCAAGGAAGAAGAAGGAGGAAGAAGGAGGAGACAGTGGACACAGGTGGTTTTCCGGCGCACGAACGCCCCTCCGCACGAACGGCCTTTTCTTCCTCTAGCTCGAACTCGATCCAGCAGCAAGTACACAGGCGAGGAGTGGGCTTTATACGCGCGTGCTCAGACACGCCACGCCGCGCACCCAACGCTCCCACTCACACACCCCCCACGTCCCGCGCTCCACAGCTCACGCCCCCCGACAAGCACGCACGCGCTCCGGGCACGACCGGGTCCAGCGCCCGACGTGGTCACACACCCGCACGCCTCGCTAACAACCCCACGCACGCAAGCACACACCCTCGGTCACGCACACACGCGCCCGAACCTGCCACGGGCCGAGCCCGACGCGTCCAGCGCACGCACACACGCGCACCGCGTCCACGCTTGCCGTGGCTTATTGCCCTACAGTTCACCCCCTAAGCCATGGCCTAGAGGAGGCCGCCGTCCGCCAGCATCGCGCGCTCCACCGTTGGCTCCCTCCGCAACTAGGGGCAGTCCCTTTTGAAGTGGCCGCGCTCGCCGCACTTGTAGCAGCGCCCGCGTCGGTTGCCGCCGTTGCTCGACGCCACGCTCCGCCCCGCCACTGCGCCATGGTCAGCAACAACTGATCTCCCCCGCGCTCACCGCCACCTTGTCGACGGCGCCGAACCCGCTTGTCGACCGCGCGTAGCCGCCCAAGCGCCTCGTCGAACGCCATGGTCGTCACATCGCAGAACTGCTCGATGCCGGCATTGACGGGGAACAGCCGATCAGGAACGGTGTCCAGGATCTTCTTCACGAGCTCCCCGTTGCCCAGCGTCTCCCCGAGGTTTGCGTACCGCGCCGTCATCCCCGCCAGCCTCCCGGCGTACGCATCAAGCGTCTCGCCGTCCGCCATCTTCAGGCGATTAAACTCCCCGCGCAGCCTCGCCAACCTCGCCGCATGCACCCCATCGGCGGCGAGGAACCTCACCTTCAGGGAGTCCCATACCTCCCTGGCGGTGAGCTTTGTCGCCACCTGCAGCAGCCCGTCCTCTGGCAGCCCTCCGAGGATCATCGTGCGCGCTGTCTTGCACTTCTTGGAGTTTACCGCTGCGTCGCCCGGCGCCACCGCCTCCCACAGAGTGTGGGCATCAAGGATCGCCCACACCGTGTAGTTGTCCGGCGTGAGCATCGGCATCGCCATCGACACCGATCCGCCCGCGCCTCCGCCGTGTGGGACCACTACACCATGCACCAGAATTCCCTACCGATATCTGTTGGGAAAAAGGTCACTATTGCCGACCCACAGTCCGTCAGAAAAATTTCTAACAGACTGTTGGTTGGGAAATCTACGTACATTGACTTGTTGTCGGTTGGGAATGCTACAGTATATACCATCCAACAGTTGGCCGGGGATTCTATTATTGCCCATGGATCATCGGTCGGCAAATAACCCCGACCCACAGTCCGGCGATAGTTTTTGGCCTCGCGTACGAATAGCCGAAAACTTTAGCGCCAAACCAGCCCAGCCCGCGAAGTTTTTCCTCTCAAAATCAAAAGGCCGCCACCGCCCCATGCTCCATTTGTTCCCCACCCACGAAATCCCTAGCTCTCCCGTTGTTCCCCACGAACGCCGCCGCTCCACGCCGGTCAATCCCCACGCCGCCCACCGCCGCCGAAGAATCTTCTTAGTCTGGAGCCGGCTGAGAGCACACCAATAACCACACATCAACAAGCATGTATGGAGATCACCACCCCACCTACACAATTACCAGCTCCTGTAGTGCTGGATGAGAGCGCCGGACGACGTGATGAAGGGGGTGCAATAGTACTGGCTGATGTAATCGGTCTTGTAGAACAGAGAATGGATGATGAGACTGAGGACCCAATGGGTTTCCTCAATACAAACGCGTATGAGGGTGACTTAGATATGACGAGTCAACCATATGACGAGTCGGGCTATGAGCATGCTAATGAGCGGATCTAGAGAAAGTTTGCATGTGCTATCTCACAATAGGTCCGTAAACATGACGGGTCATGATACAACTACCAGTTGTCAAGATTCCCAAAGACAATAGGTTATAGTGGATGAAAACGTCAGGAAGCTTTTATGATGTGCCATAACATGTTTGTAACCATGACCAGAGATAAATTATTGTGGAGGGATCAGCCCAAATGCATAAAAAGAAACCGCAAACTGCATTTTTGACATGCATATTGTTGTTCACAAATTGTAGTATCTTGTTCAGTTTATTGCTCTGTAGAATCTTTTCTCTTTATGAAAGGAAGAAAGGAAGGGCTAGGGTCTCCCCAAATTTGCTCTGGCTTGAAATGTAAACCACGTGCACGCTGTTCTCTTACATGCTTGGTACCTTAATGCTATGTGCCTTTTCTTTTCTTGGCCAAGTTTGAGATCTAGTAGCTAATGTCGCTTTTCCGTCTCCGGGATGCTGCCAATAATCTATGTGGAATATTTTGTCAAGACCTCCCACGGTTCAATGTTTGACTTCGAACTCCGTCATGCATTTGATGCCTCGTGAATTTGTAACGTAAGTTGTTGATTCTGAACTCTTGTTTATGTGAATTTTGTTCTCATGGATGACTCGGCAAAACATGAGTTGGCCTACCTTTATACTGCATCGGTTTATATAAAGTTTGTGTTCAAAGTTTCAATTCAGTCCGTTTCCTCGTTCAGTTTTATAATGCTTAAATAAAGCACTCCACCCTCCACTGTGCTAGCTCTCCTTTTGTTGCAAACTGCATGTGGTGGGCACGTGGATGGATCAATTAGCGATGTGGATGCACAGTTAAACCAACGGCTAAACAGATTCAACAGCCCATGATAGCTACTTAGTTAATTAGCTCAGTCCAAGGCAGCTGTCTGCCACTGTCATTACGTACTCTTCACTAAAAAAAAGGTGCAAAACTAATGTTGATAGTATATATCTAGAGCACCAGGAAGTGTCACACAACGAAAATAATTGTTACCTTCTCGGTCTCTATATGAGAAATTATGTTGTTAGCATTTAACCAGCTAGTATTGTTTGTGTACACTCACCTTTTTTGGTGGACTTTTTGATGCAAAATCTGGCAAAGCTGCCCTTACTTATCATGCGTCGACGAACCTTCTATCTTTTAATATCGAATGATGAGGAGTGTTTCAGGATACTCCTTGAGTTTTTCTAGAACTAGTTAGAATACAAAGCTTAAATTGTGGGCTACACATAATAAACAACCAAAAAGGAAACACGTCTACCAAGTTTGCCCTGAACTACTATTACATGCTTTTGCCCTGAACATGATCAGCCCAACTGCATGGCAATGAAGAACCACAAACTACATTTTTAAGATGCATATTGTTGTTCACAAATTCAAGTATTTTGTTCTGTTTATTTTGTGTATGTGGAGTATTATTTGTTTCTGTATTAAAGGATGAAAGGAAGAGCCGGGCTCTCCTTCAATTTGCTCTGGCTTTGAGACGCACACCTTGTTAAAAAAACATTGTTCTGCCCTTTTACGTGCTACAGATCTTACTATGTATTTCATCTTTTAGACATCTATCTGAGGATGAAAGGATGAAAGGAAGTTGAAGGAGAGCCCGTAAAGAATCTTACTCTGAGCTCTTACAAAAATGAGTTGGGTACTTGGGTTACCTTTATACTACATCAGTTTATATAAGCCTAATGACCTGACAGCTGCCCATGTTATGTAAATTGTTAATTACCTCCGTCCAATGCAGCTGTCTGGTACTGTTATTACTCTGTTCAATGGCTTTCACAGTCTCACTCCTCACTCGTTCCCATCCACTTCCACGAAGCTGTGTCGGAGAGCACCTGCCTGCTGCTACACCAAGCCACTCTGGGTCCAACTACTAGTTTAGTTTAGCTGCTGTGTCATGGAGGAGACGCGCCAGTGGAGGATCTGAGCTGCTGCTTGTGGAGGCAACTCGCCGGAGGAGGAGCTCAACTGCTGCTTCTGGCTGCAGCACACCGGAGGAGTAGCTTAGTTGCTGCTCACGGAGGCAACGCGCCGGAGGAGTATCTGAGCTTCCTCTCCTGGAGTAGACGCGTCTTCGCCGGCGCTGCTGTCACGCTTACCCCCACGTCTTCTCCATCCATCTCAGAGGTTGGTTGGGCAGTTCACTGTGATTTGTCTCTCTTTACACCTTGAATTGACGTTACCTTGTTATTGCAGAAAAATTAGCCGGCAACAATGGCGATGGTGCTGGATGCATTTGCGTCCTACCTGGTGGACATGCTCACGCAGGCAGCAGCAGATGAGGTGAAGACGATGTTGGGCGTCTCCGGAGATCGACAAGATGGGATACAAGCTTCGGGACCTCAAGAACTTCCTGGCCGATGCCGATAGGAGGAACATCACCGACGAGACTGTTAGAGAATGGGTGGGGCAGCTCAAGCGTGACATGTACGAAGCTACTGACATCCTTGACCTCTGCCATCTCAAGGCCATGGAGCGTGGACCATCCTCGGTAAACGCAGGGTGTTTCAATCCCTTGCTCTTCTGCATGAGGAGCCCCTTCCATGCTCGTGAGATCGGCACCCGCATCAAGGCACTCAACCAGAGGCTTGATGACATCAAGGAACGCAGCGCTGCTTTCAACTTCATCAATCTCGGGTCCTATGGGGATCATAACAGCAAGACCCATGCCTCTCACCAAGGTAAACCAAGCCGAGAGACGGTAGGGGACTTTGACCGGTCTGCTGCGGTTGGGGACAAGATTGAAGAAGACACAAGAGCACTGGTGGCCCAGATCATGAAGACAGGAAAGGATGTCAACAATGACATCATGGTGGTCGCCATTGTAGGTGTTGGCGGGATCGGCCAGACCACCCTTGCGCAAAAGGTCTTCAATGATGATACCATCCAACACGGGTTCAGCAAAAAGATATGGTTGAGTGTTAACCAAAACTTCAATGAGGTTGAGCTGCTTAGAAGAGCCATCATCGGTGCCGGTGGAGATGCCCAGCTGGCTGGGCAAAGGACGCACTTCACCGAGCCCTAGTGCAGGCCTTGAAGGACCACAAGACCTTGCTGGTAATGGATGATGTGTGGGACAAAGGAGCTTGGGAGGCTGTTCTCAAAATACCCTTAGCCAATGCTGCTGCTTCAGGTAGCTGTGTCCTCATCACAACTAGAAAAGGACGCGTTGCCCAAGGGGTGACAACTATACAACCCTACCACCACGTCGACACATTAGCACCCGATGACGCTTGGTCATTGCTCAAGAAGCAGGTCTGTACTTAATTAAATGCTAAATCTCTTTCGTTATCTCCATTACTTATTAGTAGTACTATGTAGTTAATCAAGAGAAATGTTAGGATGGTGCCAAATTAATATGAGCTATTAATTACATGTAATTTAGTGACTTGTATGTACTATTGCCTCTTGGAGGTAAGAACTTGTCGGTAATTTTGTAGGGCTAGCCATAAAGTTTGTATGTTATATTTAGAAGCCATTGCACAAATCTTTTATATGTAGGAGAAAGATAAGTAAATACACTAACAACATCTCTTTTTGACATGTACTATCTGTACTTTGAGTATTTGCATAGTCAATTACTCATACACCAACTAGTCCTCTTAAGAGGATCTTGGTACATAGTTAATTAACTGTATTGGTCCCTTCTATTGTATGTTCGCAGGTACGCTCAAGTGAGATAGATGAAGACCACATCAACACGCTAAAGGACATCGGACTGAAAATTATACAAAAATGTGGTTGTTTACCAATTGCTGTTAAAGTGATGGGAGGAATCTTGCGTGAAAATGGGGGGCTATGTCGTGACTGGCAGCAGGTTTTGGATGATTCGTTAACTGTGATAACATCAGGGATAATGCTCGATAGGTTAACTAAATCTAGAGGAGGAAGAATGGAGATCCGTTTTGAGGCGGGTTTAAAAAGGCCACGTGATGCTACAGAGTCAGCCAAGTTAGTATCAGAGGCAGCGGTTGCCGTTAGGTGTCATGTACGTATCCTCCCAACATGGATTCAGCATAGGAATGACAAAGACGAAACCCAGTTCAACACCTTCCTCGACCATTTATCTGTAAGTATGGTTATGTATGAAAACTAGTAATATCGTCTTGCTCTGTCCCATACTTTCTAGGTTGCTGATAATGAGACTTCCATAATTTTCAACAGATGAGGTTCAAGTTGGATAGCCAAGATGATGCAACCAGACAAGCTTGCACCCATGTTTTCAAGTCTGCTCTGCGACAGTATCGGTATAACTTGAGGAAAACTCACTTTGAAGGCAAGGCTAACAGTGAACTTCCCCAAACATCTCCAGTGGAAAATATATCGGATAAGACTGGAGAGGCCTTGTTAAACACTGGTCTGATCCGAAGTATCAGCTACATTATATATATGTGATCAGATCACATGTTGAAGTCCTAATTACGCATGTGCTACACAAATCTATCTTATGTCATAATGTTAAGTAACTGTTTGTTTTTCAACTCATTCCCAGCATCTTGGTTGTTTCAACTCGTTCACACAGCAATTAGGCTGACAGAGGTAGTGACTGAATTGCCCAAAAATAAGTTCCTTTTGCAATACCTCCGCCTAGCATTCGTTATTTGGACAATTCAGCCACTACCTCATGGAAACTGAACACACGGAAACTGCCTCGCTCCATCCTGATTGTTGAATATTGTATTCTTCCATGCATGTCCCCTTGTTCCTTGATTCAAGTTTCCTAAATTGACTTTGAGAAACGGAAATGGGCCGGGACGAGACAACCCGCTCTCTTGCGACCGCGGGGGTATTTTCCGTTTATTTCACAATTATTTTCACAAACCAGACTAGTTTCGTTTCTTCATCAAGACACTAAAGCAACACCAGCCTAAATTTAACACCTTTTTTGCGGGGATGCCTAAACTTAGCTTGGCTGCAAGCACATGAATGAACAAACCGATTCTTATTACTCTTACTTTTCTCCACCGTCATTGCGCTGAAAAGTAACAAGCTGGAACAACCAACTCATACGAACTGAAAGTTAGCAAGTGATTCCATCCCCCACAAAAGAATATCAAGTGGCTCCATCTATTAAATGATATTGTGCGTCACAACTTTTATGCACACATTATAGTTTTCATGTGTTGCTGACACATTGCGAGCGTAATAAGATCACAGTGTCATAATACATGGGCGTGCGACACCATCAAGATCCAGCACGTTGGCATTGAGCGCGTCCCTGAGGCGAACGCGCTGAACCTCCGTAAGGAGTTTGAGGCCATCTCATTCCGGGACGGCGAGATGGTGGATGAGTTCTCCATGCGCATCTCAGGGCTCACAGGCACTATTGCTCGCTCGGGAACACATTGGATGAGGTAAAAGTTGTTAGTAAGTTTCTGTGTATAGTCCCTGCCAAGTACTCCCATGTGGCCATCGCCATCAAGACCATGCTCGATGTCACCACTATCTCGGTCGATGAGCTCACTGGCTGGCTTCGCATCGCCGAGGAGCGCTTGGAGGAGGACAACAATGACGGCGGCTCAGGTAGCCGCCAACTCCACACTAACAGACGCCCGCCATACATAAGTTAGGTCCAAAAATCTCTATGAAAATCATATGTGCTAAATATAGAGTAGTCTCAAATTTGAAGGGGGTCAAATTCCTAAGGAAATCATATTTACTAAACCTAGAATAGTTCATTTGTCCGCTACTTCAGGGGAGAGTGTCCAGTTTGTACACGAGGTGCATCAAGTTTTTACCATAACATTGTCAAATTTTTACCACACCCTATAGGTGTCCGATGAAGACACCATACCTAGTTTCTTCCTTTTCCAAGCTCGTTTGCGAGCTCAATGTTTATTGTCCTTTTTAGTTGCTAAAAAGTCAATTAATGCCGCAAAAATAGCAAACCAACCCAAAAGGTGGCAAATTTTGAGCATGTGGCCTCCAATAGTGTCTATTACTCATGGAAAAAGTTTGAAGTTGAAATAATTTAAAAAAATGAGTTGTGTGTGTAAGGTGGCGCTTTCCGTTTGGAACCCTGAAACTAGGTGGGAGAATGTCCGGTTTGTAAACGATGCGCATCAAGTTTTTGTTGTAACGATCTCAAATTTTTACCACACACTACATGTGTCCAATGAAGTCACCATGCAAAGTTTCATTCCTTTCCGAGCTTGTTTGCATGCTCAAAGCTTTTTGCCCTTTTTAGTTGCTGGAAAGTTAATTAATGCCGCAAAAATAGAAAAACAACTCAAAAAGTTACAAGTTTTGTGCATGGGGGTTCCAATAGTGTCTACTACTCATGGAAAAAGTTTGGAGTAGAAATGACTTTTAAGAAAAAGTTTTCTCTGTAAGGCGGCGAATTTCGTTCAAAATCCTGACAATTGGTGGGAGAGTGTCTGGTTTGTACAGGATATGCATCAAGTTTTTGCCATAACGATCTCAGATTTTTACCACACCCTACAGGTGTCCAATGAAGGCATCATGCAAAGTTTCAACCATTTCCAAGCTCGCTTGCATGCTCAATTCTTTGCGCCCTTTCTAGTTGCTGGAAAGTCAATTAATGCCACGAAAGTAGCAAACCAAATCAAAAAGTGCCAAATCTTGAGCATCTGGGGCTTTGGATGCTGTGTACTAATCATAGAAAATGTTTGAGGTTAAAATGATGTAGAAAGATGTATGTTGAATGGCATAGAGGAGGATTTTCTTTATGGTCAAAATATATAAGAAAACTTAGGCAACAAACAATGATGGTAATTTTAGTAAGCGAAATTTGCTAAGCACCCCAATCAATTGTGTTTGTCTTACCACAGCTTACCAAGCAACCATTTGTGCTTGAGACGGAGAAACACGTTTGATTGGGCGACACATGGGCGTACTGTGCCCCTAAACTGGACGGAGGGGAAGGATCTATTGTTTCACATCACCCAGCCGTGAGCGTCAGACAGCTAGCAGCAGCGGTAGACGGATGACTCTACATTCAATGCAGACTTCTCGCATAGTACTAGCTGCCACCACCACATGCTGGTATTTATAATCCTTGTCGAGTAGTAACTTCGCTAGTGATTATGTTGCACAAAAATCCAATGGTGATCCTCCTATGCTTGTCGAGGTGCAGAGGACGATATCATTGACGCTCATCTTCTCACCTTTACGTCTCCTCTCTGCTCGTTCGGCTGGTTGCCCAAAATTTTGGGGATACGTACAATGAGGCACTTAAATAGGGTACTAACTACCCCAAAACACTTACTACATTCAAAATACTCTTACTTTCCTTCATGAAAAATTACGGTACTCTAACATAGAGATTTTGAGATACAGTGAAACGATTGTGGTTGCCAGAAAGGTGGTTTTGAGATGATCCATATATTTATTTTGTCAGGTTGCGTTGAATAATATAATAAAATGGTTGTGTGCATCGCTTGATGCGAGGCCGGTGGTTGTCCTCCTATCCGGGAAAAAAAACCCATCCCACTCAGCTTTCATCAGAGTTAACAAGCTGTAGATATAGAAGATGACCAACAACTGTTGCAGGCTTTTATAAGAGATAATTGGGTAAAGTTCGTTTCTAAAACATCCCCCTCCCCTCCCCTCCCGCGACGCTCCCGCGGGCGTCTGGGGGGCAACCCTAACGCCGCCGCCGCCACCCCCCCTTCTCTCTCTCCTCCCTCGCCGCCGCCAAGGGGCACGAGCGGGCGAAGCCCGGTCGTCGCCGGCGGCGGCGGGGCCATCTCGTCTCCTTGCGTGGGGGGTGCGGCGCGGGCCGGATCTCGCCGGTGGGGATGCTGCGCTCGTGCCGGGCGTAGCGGTGCGGCGGCGGGGCCATCTCGTCTCCTTGCGTGAGGGGTGCGGCGCGGGCCGGATCTCGCCGGTGGGGATGCTGCGCTCGTGCCGGGCGTAGCGGTGCGGCGGCGGGGCCATCTCGTCTCCTTGCGTGGGGGGTGCGGCGCGGGCCGGATCTCGCCGGTGGGGATGCTGCGCTCGTGCCGGGCGTAGCGGTGCGGCGGCGCTCCGGAGTAGGCCAGCGACGGTGGCGTGGCGTCGGGCGACAGGCGGCATGGTGGTGGTGCAGGCCGGCGGGGGGTGGCGGCGGTGGCTGCTTCGCAGCAGCGCCTCAGCACCTCGTCTGGCGCTGCGGGTCGCGGGCGGCCCTTCTCGCCGTGGCTCTCAGGTGGAGGGGCGGCGCGGCAGCGGTGGAGGTGGGCGGCCCCTGTCCAGCCGGGCCCCTGCGGCTGGACGGCTGCGCTCGGCGCGGGTAGGCCTCCCCGGTGGCCTCTCATGGATGCAGATCGGCGGATCCGTGCGCCCTCCTCCTCGGCAGCGGGCGGTGGCCGGCGCTCTCTTGCGGATCTGGGCCATAGGCCGCTCCTCCTCCTCCCCCTTCCCCCGGCCATCTGGGCTCGGGTCCCCTTGAGGCAGTGGTCGCCGGCGGTTCTGAGGTGGTTGGGCTCATGGATCTTGTCCAAGACGTGACCTTTGGGGCTTCTCGGGGTGGTCTGGTGGCGGGGCGGCGGCCCTGGCGGTGGGAGTCGCGTGGGTCGTAGGCGGACTGCGCGACTCGGATGCGGGCGTGCAACCACGGCCGCTTGGGTGGCATGGTTGCAGGTGGTTGGCCGACCGGGGATGCAGCGGACGGGTGGAGCACCGGGGTTCATCACTTACCTGTCCGTGCACGGGTCGACGGTGGCGGCGTCCGCGGATGTCGTGTTCCTCCCTGCAGGCTCCGTCGTGGTGCTCTCACTCCTCCCGTCGTGTTCCGGGTGAAAACCTGATCTTTGGATCGGACGATGGCGACGGTCCGTGGTCGTGCCCTTCTTGGAGGCATCGTCTTGGAACCCTCGGTCCGGCGTGGTCCGCTGCACTTCTTCCCGGACGATCTCTCATCTTGATGGTGGTCTCCGTCGGCTACAAGCGGTTCTTTTTGCTCATTTCTGTTGATTCTTGGTAGTCGTTGAAGTTGTGTGTCGGTGCCCGGCATTCTTGTATCTTGCCTTCGGTTGTGTGGCGTGCGTTTGTTTCGGTTACTTGGATGTAAGTGTTGGTGCTTTATTTATAAAGCGGGGGGAAACCCTTTTTCGGTAAGAGATAATTGAACAAAGCCAGGGAGATACCGAATTCTTTTACTGGGAGATTTTTTCAAGTCCGCTGTGAATCTGGTAATCATCCACACACGGCTGAAAGCTCAAGACGAGGGCAGACATGGAATACCTAGTGCCATGTGAGGGTCGTCTGCCTGTCAACTGGTCAGCGAGAGGACGAGGAGGCTTTAATTGGTGTAGTAGCCCTTCACGGTTGCATGAGTGCACTCATTAGGTTCTTTCCACATTGACATCTTGTCTCTGTCTCTCTCTCTCCTCATTTAATTGAGCTTGGTTCCACACGCATGTTTCTTTATACTGTTTCGGCTACCTGCTAAGTAAACACAAAGATCAAGTGCACACTGTTTCACAAAACCCACCCGTGAGAGTTGCGTGTCCAGATCAAGTGCACCATCAGACAGCTAGCAGCAGCGGCAGACAGATGACTCTACAATTCTAGATTCAATGCAGACGTCTCGCATAGTAGCTGCCACCACATGCTGGTATATATAATTGTTAGAGAAAGGTTTGGCAATGCAACTCACGACTGTATTGATCGGGCGCAGGTGCACGTATATACAGAGTACAATGTGGGCCTCAACCTCAACTATACAAAGACTAAGATGTACACATACACATGCAAAACTTATGTCCACCCCCTCCACCCCCGCGCGCAGTCGAAACGGCGCCGGAGATGCAGAGACTGGACCGAAACTTCTTAAAGACGGGAGTAGGCAATCCCTTAGTCATGACATCAGCAAACTGTTGCGTCGTCGAAATGTGGAGAACACGAACACGACCAAGTGCTACTTGCTCACGAACGAAGTGAATATCGAGCTCAATATGCTTCGTACGACGATGATGCACCGGGTTGGCAGAGAGGTTGACCACGCTGACGTTGGCGGAGAGCATCCGCAATGGCATTAAACATTGCCCGATACTCTACCTCGACACTCGAGCGGGAGACTGTGGGCTGTCGCTTGGACAACCAAGAGATCAGCGAGGGCCCAAGGTCGACGCAATAGCCTGAAGTAGAGCGATGGGTGTCGAGGCAGCCTTCCCGGTCGGCATCAGAGTAGGCGACGAGATCGGTGGAGGCGGAGGCCGTCCGTGTGAGTCCCAAGGAGGATACGCTTCACCAAGGCCCAATGAGAGTCACGTGGGGAGTGCATGTGGAGGCACACCTGCTGAATAGCATACCGCAGGTCCGGGCGTGTCAGCGTCAGGTACTGCAAGGCACCAACAATGGAGCGATAAAATGCTGCATCGGGAGACCCTTCCAAGGCAGAGACCTTGTCCTTCTTCATGTCGACAGGAGTGGCTGCCGGCTTGCAGTTAAGCATTCTGGCATGCTCCAGAAGCTTGTGGGCGTACTTATGCCGAGGAAGTAATGCAGAGGCCCAAAGTTCTTGAGTGAAAACTCATCACGAAGACGAGCCGTGAGCCGCTGAAGGAGCTCGGGGGCGGATGCCGTGAGGATGATGTCGTCGACATAGAGCAGCAGATATGCAGTGTCAGCTCCCTGATGATACACAAAGAGTGAAGCATCGGAGCGAGTGGACCGAAATCCAGGAGACTGCAGGAAGGCGGCAAATGTTGGTACCAAGCCCATGGCGCCTGCTTCAACCCGTAAAGAGAACGGGAGAGCAAGCACACGTAGTCCGGATGCTCGGCGTCGACGAAGCCAGTGGGCTGCTAACAGAACACCTGATTGGCAAGGTGGCCATGCAAGAAGACGTTGGCGACATCCAACTAATGCACAGGCCAGGCGCGCGAGACCGCCAACTGAAGCACCATGCGGATCGTGCCCGGTTTCACAACCGGATCGAAGGTGTTGGTGAAGTCTACGCCCGCGCATTGCCAAAATCCGTGAACCATCCACCGAGCCTTGTAGCGCTCAAGAGAACCATCCGGGTGGGTCTTGTGGCGCTACACCCACTTGCCAATGATGACGTTGGCATGAGGGTGTCGCGGAACTAGGTGCCACGTGCGGTTGCGCTGCAAGGCATCGAACTCCTCCCGCATCGCCACGAGCCAGTGGGGATCCCGAAGAGCAGCGCGAGCAGAGGAGGGGATGGGGGACGGCATCGATGTCAAGGCAGCGCACACGTACTCGTCCGAAGTATAACGCGTGCTCGGTCGATGCACACCGGCCCGAGCACGGGTCGTCACACCGAAAGACGGGGCAAGAGCCGGGCTAGCGGCAGTCGGGGCGGGTGCGCCAACGGGCCATGAGGATATCGAGCCCATTGCAGGCAAACTCACAGCAGGAGAGGCGGCGCCGACCGAGGTGGCGGCCGCATCGTCAGGGGCCAGAGGGGTGCCCACCGTGGCGCCGAAGAGGCCCCGTCGGACTCAACCTCGGCAGAGGGAGTCGGGGACTTAGGCGCCCGGTCCGACTCGTCCTCGGGGGAGGGAATCGGGAACCCAGGCGGCTGCGGAAGGCGCTGGGCCGGAGGGGCGAACTGGTGTCGCGGCTGTGAGTCATGCCAAGCAGGGGCGCAGGGGTCGGCGCTAAGGGTGCCGCAGTCGGAGATACTAGAAAGAAAGGGAACACCGTCTCGATAAAATACACGTGCCTCGAGGTGTACACGCGGTGAGTGACAGGATAATAACACCGGTATCCTTTGGTGTTAAAGGGATAACCAAGAAAGATGCATGAGAGTGATCGTGGTGCGAGATTGTGGGGGGTAGTAGACGCGGTGCTAGGATAGAAAAGACACCCGAAAGTGCGAAGACTGTCATAGGAGGGCGGTGCACCTAAGAGAATGTGGTGAGGGGCGTAGTTCAAACGAGGACGACACAGACGGATGTTAATGAGTAGGGTAGCAGTAGCAAGGGCATCAGGCCAAAACTGGGCGGGTACGTTAGAGTGAAAGAGTAACGTATGAGCAGTCATTAAGGGTGCGGAGGATGCACTCGGCGCGACCGTTCTGTTGTGAGGTGTATGGACAAGTTAAGCGGAAGATGGTGCCGTGAGAGGCGACAAGGTTGCGAAGAGCAACGTTATCAAACTCTTTACCGTTATCGGTTTGGAGTGCAAGAATGGTGCGACCGAACTGTGTGGTGACATAGGAGTAAAAAGACGTGAGTGTGGCCAAGGCATCGGACTTACGACAAAGAGGAAAAGTCAACACATAATGAGAATAATCATCTAAAATCACCAAGTAGTATAGGTAGCCCGTGTTACTTGCAACGGGAGACGTCCAAATATGAAGTAATTGAAACGGAAAGGTAGAAAAAGTTGTAGACGCACTAAAGGGAAGACAAACGTGCTTGCCTAGATGAGAAGCCTCACAAGTATGCTCGTCAAGCTTATTACACGAGAAAGAAAAACTCCTAAGAATTTGATGTAAAATGGTGGGGTTGGGGTGGCCCAAGCGAGCATTCCAAAGGTCGACGCCGACGGCAGAGCAACGGGGGTGGAGGTGGAAGCGCCGGCGTGCACGGGATAGAGTTCAGCTCGGGACTGTCACATCGGTGAAGTACCATCTGGGTACGGGTGTCCTTCACAGAAAAACCAACATCGTCAAATTCAACAATAAGTGGGTTCTCACGAGTAAGACAACGAACGAAAACGAGGTTCGTGACTAATTCAGGCGAAACAAGAACATTAGACATTGTGATGGGTGTGGAAGTGGAGGGAAAATTAGTGCTACCGATATGAGTGATAGGTAAGGAGGAACCGTTGTCAACAGTGAGATAAGTGGGTGTATGAACGGGAGTGGAGGAGGTTAGGTTACCGGGATGAGATGTCATGTGCGCGGTAGCACCCGACTCCATGTACCAGTCGCCTCCACCGCCATAGTTACTTGGCGACGGCGCAGAGTGCAGGGTGGCCAGGAGGGCGGGGTCCCATGGCGCAGGTACCGGCGGCAGTGGGAGGCCCCCGTAGGGTGGCATCGAGGTAGGCGGGCCATAGCGGCCGAGCGGCGGTGGAGCGAATGGGGCTCTGTAGCCGGTGCCAGCCAGCTGGTAGGGCGCGCCGAGGAATGCTGCTACCTCTTGAGCACAGCGTTGGTTTTCCCTTGAAGAGGAAACGGTGATGCAGCAAAGTAGCGTAAGTATTTCCCTCAGTTTTTGAGAACCAAGGTATCAATCCAGTAGGAGACCACGCTCAAGTCCCTCGTACGTACACAAACAAATAAGAACCTTGCAACCAACGCGATAAAGGAGTTGTCAATCCCTTCACGGCCACTTGCAAAAGTGAGATCTGATAGAGATGATAAGATAATATTTTTGGTATTTTTATGATAGAGACTAAAAGTAAAGAAAGCAAAATAAAGTAGATCGGAAACTTATATGATGGAAAATAGACCCGGGGGCCATGGGTTTCACTAGTGGCTTCTCTCAAGATAGCATAAGTATTACGGTGGGTGAACAAATTACTATCGAGCAATTGACAGAATTGAGCATAGGTATGAGAATATCTAGGCATGATCATGTATATAGGCATCACGTCCGTGACAAGTAGACTGACTCCTGCCTGCATCTACTACTATTACTCCTCACATCGACCGCTATCCAACATGCATCTAGAGTATTAAGTTCATAAGAACAGAGTAACGCATTAGGCAAGATGACATGATGTAGAGGGATAAACTCAAGCAATATGATATAAACCCCATCTTTTTATCCTCGATGGCAACAATACAATACGTGTCGTTTCCCCTACTGTCACTGGGATCGAGCACCGCAATATTGAACCCAAAGCTAAGCACTTCTCCCATTGCAAGAAAGATCAATCTAGTAGGCCAAATCAAACTGATAATCTGAAGAGCCTTGCAAAGATAATCAATCATACATAAAAGAATTCAGAGGAGATTCAAATATTGTTTATAGATAATCTTGATCATAAACCCACAATTCATCGGATCTCGACAAATACACCGCAAAAGAAGATTACATCGAATAGATCTCCAAGAAGATAGAGGAGAACTTTGTATTGAGATCCAAAGAGAGACAAGAAGCCATCTAGCTAATAACTATGGACCCGAAGGTCCGAGGTAAACTACTCACACATCATCGGAGAGGCTATGGTGTTGATGTAGAAGCCCTCCGTGATCAATGCCCCTCCGGCGTAGCGCCGGAAAAGGCCCCAAGATGGGATCTCACGGGTACAGAAGGTTTCGACAGTGGAAATAGGTTTCGTGGTGCTCCTGGATGTTTTCGGGGTACGTAGGTATATATAGGAGGAAGAAGTAGGTGGGTGGAGCTACGAGGGGCCCACGAGGGTGGGGGCGCGCCCAGGGGGCAGGCGCGCCTCCCTGCCTCGTGGCCTCCTCGTTGATTTCTTGACGTCCACTCCAAGTCCTCTGGATCACGTTTGTTCTGAAAATCACGTTCCCGAAAGTTTCATTCCATTAGGATTCCGTTTGATATTCTTTTCTGCGAAACACTGAAATAGGCAAAAAACAGCAATTTGGGCTGGGCCTCCGGTTAGTAGGTTAGTCCCAAAAATAATATAAAAGTGTATGATAAAGCCCATTAAACATCCAAAACAGATAATATAATAGCATGGAACAATAAAAAAATTGTAGATACGTTGGAGACGTATCAAACGCCTGGTGCCCCGCGGGGCAAGGACCGAGAAGACCCGGCATGGGAGCCTATGGGACGGGCATGTGATAGGCATGCACGACGCCCGTCCATGGGTTCTGACCGGCCGCCCACGATGGAGGGTGCTGGGGTTAGTGCGGCGCCCCCCGGCACCCTGGTTCGGCTGCTGCTGGCGGCAGCCACCGCCGCCGCGCTGGTTGCGCCGGCCCCCGCCTTGCTGCTGCTGCTAGGGATGCGCGGGGGCGCGCGAGGCAGCAGGAAGTACACGGCGGGCGCCGGAGGACGCGGCTGGGTCGGCGCGACCGGTGGAAACGGGCACCGTGGGTGGTGCCGGTGGCGAGGGCTGTGTGGTGGACCCGCTGTTTCACCTTAGTCATCCAGCGTTCCTCAAGCTTGAGGTACGCGATGATTCGCTGAAAAGTGGGCTTCGGCAACAAAGTAAGGTTAGAAGCGGTGTTGCCGAAGTCTCCATTGAGGCTGGCGGTGAGGGTGCTGAGCATGATGTCGTCGGAGACTTTGGCACCGATGTCACAAAGTTCATCGGCGATCATCTTGAGCCGCATGCAGTACTCATCGATGGTGGTGTTGTCCTGATGACAGCCGAAGAACTCCTGCTGCAAGAAAACAAGGCGTTGAAGTCTGTTGTCGGTGAAGAGCGCGGTGTCATTTTTTTTGTTCCTAATAAGTTACTAGTAGCGCGGGGAGGAAACTGGGCGCTACTAGTATATAGGATACTAGTAGCGTTTGTAGTTTACCAACGCTACTACTATTTCATTACTGGTAGCGTGTGTATGTAATACCAGTAGCGCGGGTGGAACACGCTACTAGTAACTTTTTTAGCTGTAGCGTGGGGTAAAACACGCGCTACTGCTAAAATTTAGCTGTAGCGCCGTAGCAGTAGTGCGGGTGCATGCGCTACTGGTATGCAAAAAACTTACGCTACTGGTAGTGTTTTTCCTAGTAGTCGTACTCTTGATCCAGTTGAGGCCGAAGGAGAGTTTCGTCAGCACGATGGAGTGGTGACGGTGATGATTAAGTTACCGGCGCAGGGCTTCGCCTAAGCACTACGACGATATGACCGAGGTGTTAATTGTGGAGGGGGAGCACCGCACACGGCTAGGAACAATTGATGTGTGTTCTAGGGGTGCCCTTCCCACGTATATAAACGAGGGAGAGGGAGGGAGGCAGCCTAGGGCGCGCCCAAGTAGGAGGATCCTACTTGGGCCCCTAGTCCAATTCGGCCCCCTCCTACCATATTTGGACAAGGGGGAAAGGAAGGAGGGGGAGGAGAAGGAAGTAGGAGTCCTACTTCATACTTTCCTTTTCCTCCTCTCCTTTCCCTTTCTTCCCACATGGCTGGCCCTATAGGGGGTGCACCAGCCCCTTGTGGGCTGGTGTGTTCCCTTACCTGGCTCATTAAGCCCATATCTTTGCCGGGGGTTGCCCGGAACCCCTTCCGCTGACCCGGTATCACCCGGAACACTTCCGGTGTCCGAATATAGCCTTCCAATATATGAATCTTTACCTCTCGACCATTTCGAGACACCTCGTCATGTCCGTGATCTCATCTGGGACTCCAAACAAACTTCAGTCATCAAATCACATAACTCATAATACAAATCGTTATCAAACGTTAAGTGTGCGGACCCTACGGGTTCGAGAACTATGTAGACATGACCGAGACACATCTCCGGTCAATAACCAATAGCGGAACCTGGATGCTTATATTGGCTCCTACATATTCTACGAAGATCTTTATCGGTCAAACTGCATAACAACATACGTTGTTCCCTTTGTCATCGGTATGTTACTTGCCCGAGATTCGATCGTCGGTATCCTCATACCTAGTTCAATCTCATTACCGACAAGTCTCTTTACTTGTTCCATAATGCATCATCCCGCAACTAACTCATTAGTCACATTGCTTGCAAGGCTTATAGTGATGTGCATTACCGAGAGGGCCCAGAGATACCTCTCCGATACATGGAGTGACAAATCCTAATCTCGATCTATGCCAACCCAACAAACACCCTTAGAGACACCTGTAGAGCATCTTTATAATCGCCCAGTTACGTTGTGACGTTTGATAGCACACAAGGTGTTCCTCTGGTATTCGGGAGTTGCATAATCTCATAGTCAGAGGAACATGCATAAGTCATGAAGAAAGCAATAGCAATAAAACTTAATGATCATAATGCTAAGCTAACGGATGGGTATTGTCCATCACATCATTCTTTAATGATGTGATCTCGTTCGTCAGATGACAATACATGTCTATGGTCAGGAAACTTAACCATCTTTGATTAACGAGCTAGTCTAGTAGAGGCATACTAGGGACACTTTGTTTTGTCTATGTATTCACACCAAGTTTCCGGTTAATGCAATTCTAGCATGAATAATAAATAGTTATCATGATATAAGGAAATAAAATAATAACTTTATTATTGCCTCTAGGGCATATTTCCTTCACCAGACACATCTTCAATCCACCTTAATGATTTTGGGGGGGGGGGGGAGCAATCAATTACTAGGGAATAGGCTGTCGACCTAATTAAACCTTTTTCAATAGAAGAGCTCCAAGAAGTGGTCTTTGGGATGGAAAAAATAAAAGTCCTGGGCTTGATGGATGACCAGTGGACTTCTATCAACATTTTTGGGAAACTGTCAAATGGGATTTGATGAAACTTCTGAATGATTTCCATGAAGGTAAGTTGGATATATCTAGGCTTAATTATGGGATTATCACTTTGGTCCCAAAAACCGAAGACGCTAAGCAAATCCAAAAGTTAGACCTATATGTTTATTAAATGTTAGCTTTAAGATTATCACTAAAGTCTTGATGAACAGGTTGAGTAGGATCATAAAACCTATCATCCTTCCTACTTAGACTGATTTCATCAAAGGGAGATACATCATGGAGGGGATTGTGATCCTCCATGAAGCTCTTAATTCTATACACCATCAAAAACAAAGTGATGTGTTGTTTAAAGTGGATTTTGAGAAAGCCTATGACAAAATAAAGTGTCCATTTGTTTACAAAATGCTTAAAATGAAACAATTCCCTGATAAATGGTATGATCTGGTCATGCACACTATGATAGGAGGGAAGGTAGGGATTAAGGTGAATGATAGGATTGGCCCTTACTTCAAAACTTATAAAGGTTTGAGGCAAGGGGATTCTATGTCACCATTATTGTTTGACATAGCTGTGGATGCCTTGGCTATAATCTTAGATAAAGCCAAGCATGCAGATTATGTCAAGGGGGTGCTAACTGAACTTGGGGACAATGGGGTGAACATGCTGCAATATGCAGATGCCACCATTTTTCTTCTTGATGATGATGAGGAGAGTGCTAAAAATCTTAAATTCATACTCACTGCTTTTGAGCAGATGTCTGGGCTAACTATTATTTTTCACAAAAGTGAGGTGTACTTATTTGGGGAGGCCAAAAACAAAAGTGAGATCTATCAAGAAATATTTACCTGTAACAAAGGGGAGGTTCCCTTCAAATATCTGGGACTACCCGTTACCAATGTGAGATTAGGAAATAAATTTTGGAAGAGCATGACTGAAAAAATAGAAAAGAGATGTGCTTGCTGGCAAGGATGGTTATTGAATATGGCTAGGAGAGTAACTCTAGTCCAGATCTGCCTGACAAATATATATATGTATATGATGTCCTTTTACCCCTTGCCAGTAGGGATTAGGAAGAAAGCAGACTTCTTCAGAGCTAGATTAGTCTGGCAGGAGAGTGAGGATAAAAGGAAATACCATCTAGTTAACTGGAAAACATGTTGTTTGCCAAAGGAATTGGGTGGTTTAGGTATATTGAATCTTTGATTATATGAATAAAGCCTTGTTGGCAAAATGTCTATGGAAGCTAGAGACAGAGGATGTGATGTGGGTCAAAATCCTTTTGAATAAATATGTTAAAGGAAAATGTATATCTGGAATTAAAAAGAAACCGGGTGACTCTTATTTTTGGGGGTCCCTGATGCAGATCAAGGACATTTATTATAAAAATGTTAAGAAGAAATTAGGAGATGAACAAAATACTAGGTTCCGGGAAGACGGGTGGGTAGGGTCCAAACCATTGAAAGAGGCCTATCCAAGCCTATATTTCATCAACCTAAACCATGCCATTTTTTTTGACTTAGGGAAAAAACCCCACATCAATCAAATTTTTATTCATAATGAAAAGTATACAATGTACATGGATTACAAGGGGTAATCAGAAAGGAAAAAAAGAATAGAAAACTCAGCAGCTAGTATACAAAACCTCATGGAGGTATACAAAACCATGACATTTCGGTGGCCCAGACCATTGACATGGGATGGGAGGGTTTTAGGTTTAGAAGAAATTTATCTGAAGACAAAATAGCTCTTTGGGAGAGTTTGAAAACCAGATGTGAAGAAGTGAGAATGTATGAAGGCAAAGATCAGCCGATGTGGATGCTAACACCCAACAGACAATTCTCTGCGCGATCGTTATATCAACAGTTAGTAAAAACAGATGTGGGCTTCCCACACAAATTTCTTTGGAAGGTGAAAATTCCAGCGAAAATTAAGATGTTTCTATGGCTGATTGCCAGAAAAAGTATACTAACCAGAGATAATCTTGCAAGAAGGGGGTAGAAAGGGGATCAAAGATGTGTATTTTGTGGTCAAAATGAAAACATAGATCATCCTTTTTTTCTCTTGCTCTGCTGCAAGGCTGCTTTGGAGCTTGATAAAATGCTCATTCAATCTAAAAACAGCCCCAGGTGGGGTGGATGATTGTCTGGGCGCATGGACCAGGAAATTCAAAAAAGAGGAAAAAAATTAGTACTAGTTGGAATGTCTGCAATTCTCTGGGCTATTTGGAAATGTCGAAATGATATAAATTTTCGAGATAAAGTGATCAATGATCCCATGAAGTTGGTGAAACTAACTTGCAATTGGATTGTGGATTGGGCTATTTTGCAGAAAAAAAAACCCAGGACAAAACCTACTGATGCTGGGGGCAAGGCTAATCGAGCAAGTAGCAAGTGAGGTCTACAGAGCTTCGCAGGGATGGAGAGCTGGAGTTCCTCGCCTGACGAACTGAAGATTTCGTTTCGTGATGTTGGCTCGATTTTACTTTCTTGCGTAGTTTGCTGGAGGCTGCGCCCTCTCTTTCAAAATGGGTCGCCTGTGACCCCGTAGAGATTAAACTTGACTGCTACCTTTTGAGATGGTTCATTAGATATTGGTAGTTTTTAGTAGTTGCGCGTCTGTAGTGAACTGGTACTCGTGATGGTTTCGTTAATGAAATTGGAGCCCCCCCCCCCCCTTTTTGCTCAAAAAAAATAGAAGACCACCAACAGGTGTTGCAGGATTTTATAAGAGATAATTGGACAAAGCCAGGGAGATACAGATTTTTTTTTTTACTGGGAGATTTTTTCAAGTCCGCTGTGAATCTGGTCATCATCCACACAGCTGTAAGCTCAAGACGAGGCCAGACATGGAATACCTAGTGCCATGTGAGGGTCGTCTGCTTGTCAACTGGTGACTGAGAGGACGAGGAGGCTTTAATTGGTGCAGCAGCCCTTCACTATTGCATGAGTGCATTCATTGAGCTTGGTTCTTTCCACACATTCACATCTTGGCCAGTTGTGCTAGCTCTCTCTCTCTCTCTCTGAGTCCCCTCAGTTAATTGAGTTTGCGCGTGGGGCTGGAAGGAAGGATAAATAAGGAAGGAGGCCGAGACAGAAGCATTGGACAGACAAGTAGCTAGCTAGCCAATGGCAAGAAAAGAAGGGAACCACCAAATGGGAAGGGGAGGGGAAGGGGAGGAGAAGCAAAGCTCCAGCTGGGAATGGGTGGTGGACGTGGAGAAGATGCTGGCCGGCGACGATCCTGACTCGAGGAGGAAGGAGGCAGAGCGATGGGCAGCACAATCCATCTACCGGGTACCGGAGTGGCTCAAGGGCACCAACAGCAAGGCGTACCAGCCACAGCTGGTGTCTTTGGGCCCCTTCCACCACGGCGACACCAACCTTGTGCCCATGGAGGAGCACAAGCGCCGTGCGATGGTGCACCTGATCAAGCGGAGCCAGAAGCCGCTCCAGGATTTCATCTCTGCCATCGACGAGGTGGCGGAGGAGCTCCAGGCAGCATACGGCAGGGACCTCAATGACGAATGGCGGGACGACAGGCGGAGCTTCGTCAACATGATGCTCACGGACGGCTGCTTCCTGCTGGAGATGATGATCGATACTTTCCTGGATTATGAGCCACATGATCCCGTTTTCAGCAAGCGCGGCCGGACATGCATAAACTGTGTTATCCTGCCTGACATTCTACTAATTGAGAACCAGCTGCCCCTGCTTGTTCTCAAGAAGGTCCTGGGTGTTCTACCTACTGACTATCTGGTACTCCACTAATACACTTGTGTTCCATTACTATAATTTTCATATGACTCTATCTCATCTCATGGACTCATAGTATATTTTTCTTCCTATAACTGTAGTATATACTAGAGAGGGAGAAATGGATGTGGGCAACATGCTGATCTCGGTGATTGATGGTTGCAGGATGCTTTTGAATCGCGGCACGAGGTCGAAATGGATGGAAAGATAAACCTCATGGTGCTGAATTTTCTAGGCCGCGCAGATGAAGGTCGTGACATGGCTAACATGTCGCTGAGGAACCACCCCCTCGAACTCTATCATGGAAGCCTCACCTACAAGGAAGCCGCCCATGAAGTTCCCCAAGAATCAGAATCGAAGGAGTACAAGTACGAAATGATGCCCTCAACGTTGGAAATGCACGAGGCTGGCATCAAGTTTAGAAAGAGCGAGAGAGACAACCTGCTAGGGATTGACTTCAAGGGTGGCCTGCTGACTATGCCGGCGATCGAGGTGCACGATGGCTCCGAGAGCTTGTACCTCAACCTGATAGCGTTCGAGCGGCTGCATTTCAACGTTGGCGACCTCGTGACGGCGTATGTGTTCTGCATGGATGACATGATTGTCTCGGCCAACGACGTGGCCACGCTGAGCTCCAATGGGATCCTTGAGAATTTGCTAGGCTGCGATAAGGAGGTGGCGAAGCTGTTCAATGGTACTCTAAACAGAGGCCAACTTCTTGGCCCGTGGCATGCTCTCCATGAAGTGCAGTGCAAGGTGAATGCCTACTGCAGGAGGCCGTGGCACAAGTGGCGGGCCACCCTATTACGTACCTACTTCAGAAACCCCTGGGCAATCATCTCACTCGCAGCCGCCGTCGTTCTGCTCATCGCCACCCTGCTGCAAACCATCTTCACCATTATGCCCAACAGATCGTAATTGAGAGATCTACGTCCCATAATCGAGACTACTATATGTATATATATCAGGTCATGCGTTAGTGATCTCTAATTAATGGTCATATATGTACGTGTTGATTGTTGAATAATAATGCATGCATCTATTTTCAGTTAATTTGTTGCTGGTTATGTGTAAGAGCTACCGGTATGGTATGCATATGGATCATTCGTCGATATATGACAAACAATAGCAAGCTGGGTGTGTACCCATCTGCTGTCTACATATATAAACATTTACTTGGTGCAATCTCGTACACCCTCCGTTTTTATTTACTCCGCATATTAGATATGACCGAAGTCAAACTTTGTATTGACCAAGCTTATAGAAAACAATATAAACATTTGCCATAACAAATCTTTATGAACTGAAAGTACATTCAATAATGAATCTAATGGTATTGATTTGTTATTGTATATGTTAACATTTTTGGTTATAAACTTTGTCAAAGTTTAGAAAGCTTGACTTTGGCCAAAGCTAATACGCGGACTAAATAAAAACGAAGGGAGTATGATCACTACTCCTACATGTTAGTGATTAGTAGCTGGTGTGTAGGTAGTACTAGGTACAGAATTGCATGTTTTTTTTTTCCTTTCATATCTACAACATTTAACGCCAGTAAAACTAGTGAGAAAGTATAATTTATACATACAACACTTAAGACGCCTTTGCAATGCCTCAGTTATGTTAGACGTACGTGATAACTAGCTGATAAAAAAATAATTTGCTAGTCAACATTGAACAAGATAGCTTAATGACTCCCTGTCAATGGGTGGCAGGCTCCTCTTGCGCTGCTCAGGAACACGCTTATGTCGGTCGTGATCCCCACATCATGACTTTGCGGCATCGGCCCGGGACTGTCTATATGTGCATATGCCATAAATAGTGTCGGACACTCCAGAATGAATCCATACGTGCGTGCGCAGTGGAGGACCTAGATCTTGACCGCAGGGCCTCACAATGAAAATGCCTTGTATAACCATAAAAATTATTTAACATTTTTGTAGTACCCAACTACTCTGCCTCATGTGGCTGTTGTGCATGGAGGCGATGGACCGGAGCCACTCCCGTTGGTGGAGCGCCGGAGAAGGACCCAGGCAGCCAGAGTGCCCGAAACACTACTGGAATTGTCACCTACTGGAAAAAAAAAATCATACATGTTTACATGGATGTATTCTCACTACTGGAATTAACACCTACGCTGAGTGCCAGAAACACTCGGCAAAGTCTTTGCCGAGAGTTGCACTTAGCAAAGGCCACCCGACGTACACCTCTCAGGCAAAACAGGAATTTGCCGAGAGCCAGAACACAAACACTCCGCAAAGAGTTTGCTGAGGGTCAAATAGTGCCTCTCGGCAAAATAATGTCACTTCACGTCCGATGGTTCCGTTAGTTCTTTGCCGAGAGCCACTCTCGACATAACTGTCACAGCCAAGTACCAGAACCTCCCAGATCATGCTAGTTTGCCGCGAGCTGCTCTCGGTAAAGATTGCCCCCAGCTCATGCTAGTTTGCCGAGACACTGAGTGCTCCATTTCCTCATTTCTGGGACTGAAGTTTCTTGTGGAAAATATTTTGTGCAGATGGAGTTGTGCCTTTAGTACTCCACTCTTATGCATTCCTTGTTGATAATTTATCAAGCAATAATTAACTTTTTGCATATTGCTTTCCAAAATTATCAGGCCCGAATGGTAAACAACAGCATTATCGCCTTGTGTTAACCTACGTTACACGGGTACTTGGATACGTATCGGATACGCGATACGGGGATACGCCCGATACGCCAATTTTCTGAAAACATGGATACGGCGATACGTTTATATATAGATATTACATATATTAATTACTAAAAATATTGGAAACAAAATAGAGCTTCTAGGTCAAAGCATGCCTCAATAGGATTATTCCCTTTGTTTTCTTGCACTTGGTCCACTTTCATTAATTGGCAGTGGGATTTTCCCGGGTTTGTTGTTCCAATAAGTGCGTCAACTCTCTCTTGCTCACCTTCAATTGAACAAGAACATTGTTTTGGCATGAACTCACGCCCATGTTGGGTATCTTCAAAAGGTGCGCCTTTACTATTGAGGGGATTTCACGTTGAACGAGGGGTTTCAGGTATCCAAAACGTATCGCAGAAGTATCCTAGGAGTATCAAACATTATTTTCTTTTTTTAAAATCAAAAAATCGAGCGATACTTACGGGATACGTATCGGGCCGTATCGGGGCAGTATCCGAGTATCGGGGCAGTATCTGGCTAGATACGCGCGCTTTCTAAAGTATCCGCGTTAACTGCACAGTCACACTTGTTCCCTGACCAGTAGAAACTGTTGTATATAGATCAGAGACCCTTCCACTGTCCATCTCCACATCGCTAACCAGAACCTTTAGACACCATATCACCTGGAGAAAGGACTACAGGACCCAACAGTTCTTGAATTACGCCGCAAATCATGTCCCGTAAGAGAATTTTGTAGTTCTTCAATCAAAAGTGTAGTTGCAGGAAAATTTTGCCATGGAAAGTGAGCTCTAGCAAACAATTCCACCCATGTGATATTAAGTGATGCCACTCCAACAGCTGAATGTACTTCCCCTTGCTCATCTTCTTTCTCAATGTGAGGCAGATTAGTTGTGGCCAATGATCCACCACGGAGGCTTTGGCTTGAGTGATTGCAACCTAGGCTGAACAGACTGTGACTTACTGCGGTACTAATTAACAGCTCATCTCCAGGGACTAAGCATTGATGGTTGATCAATAAAGGACCTTCAAGAATGGATTCATGGACCAGATACTTAGAATTGTAACATGCTATGCCACAGCTCGTAACGAAACCCAACAAGGACTCCTAAGGAGCAACAGAGCAAAGAGAGAACCTGTGAAGAAAATTCTTCGCCCATGCATGGCTTGAACAGGCATTTGTGGGATTAAATGAAATACTGTCAGAACCTCCACTGCTCACCACAGAAGGCAATTTTCCATTGAAGCGGCTCAAAACCACAGGTACTAGAATATCCTTGAAATCCCGAGCTAATCTTGTCTTGCCAAAAACTAACTTTTAGCACAAGAAAGTGGACTGGTACAGTGAAAAGGAAATATTCCAAGTCTGAATTAATGGTCAACAATGTTGATGATTTAAGCTCCACAGCAGCAAAACAACTTGATATGCTAGTTTTTTATAATGGCCAAGCTGCTCGATGTACTTGAATTCCTTCAGCAGATGAAATAATAGTATGTTTGGTGGCTTCTTTATCTACATTCTTTTCTGCGCTGCTTGTAAACTGCCATAATTGTCACAGAAGAACCTCAAAGATGAAATGGTTCCAGCTTTTGCAATGGATACAGTCTGCTGAACAGCGAGATTGATACGCCAAAAGGCATGCATTTGACGATCTTAGGATGAAGCCGTTCCAGTACCCATACACTGCTAGTAACAGTTACAAAGTCACTCGGATCCCAAGGAAGCAAGACGATCAAGAAAAGCCGGTTCGCAAGTGCACTGGTGATCTCCGAGAGTAAACCACGGCTGCATTGATTGCCAAGCCCACCATGATATGCAGAAATAGAGCACTGGGTACGGACGATAATAGATGCAAAACCATCAACATTCCATGTCATATGCGCACTACCCTTCCAACCATTTTCCTTCCCAAGAATGCACAACAAGAGCTCCGGATGCTCGGTGAAGGGTGTGGACACACTCCACGGAATCAAGGGCAGTGTCCCTAGGCCGCTTCCACCTTGGCTACTAGTCGAGTAGAGGGTGGGGATCAAAGCAATGCCGCTGCTAGCAACGCTGTCGAGGGTTCCGTCGCTTGCCACAGGTGCAGCGAGCATGGGAACGACGGCGACAGTGGCCGTGAGCGACGTAGGTGTCACTGCTGGGGTGAACGCAGAAGCCTATGTGGCACCCTTGTGTCTTGGACATTCTGTCGAACACAGGGTGTGCAACATGGTGTATGAGCTGCTGGTTGCAGAGAGGACGACCTCAACGGCCCCCTCGACAGCAACAGTTGTTGGTGAGGCGACGTGAGGCACGGCCTCATCGATGGCGATGTCGAGGATGGCATCGGGGATAGTCACACCAGGTAGACCAGCTGACCAGCGGTGGCATCGTCGGGGTCGACCTCAGTCCCCTCGATTATTTGTTGCCTCCAGCGCAGGAGACTTGATGATTTCAGAATCTGCGCTGACAGATCCTTCGGATGAGCAGGTCTGCAGGTGCCACTGCCGTCGCCTTCCTTTCGCTCGCGGCCGGCCGATTCCAAATCCAAATGGGGACCTCTACAACTCAGCCTCCGGCGATTTCTGGCGATCTCTATTTTTTCTCGGAACTGCTTCGCAGACGACAAATATGTGCACGACCACTGCACGATAAGCATCTAGCGGCCTGCTGTCTGCTGTTGCCATGCAATGGATGGAGCTGATTGCATTGTCGTGCACACATCGTCCGCCACTATCGTGTGTATAGCACTGCTGATTTTTTCTAGGGGAGCTACCAGATTTTCATCGATCGATCGAAACTTGTTTGCATATATACATACTACAGGAAGTGAGTGTGGTAACTAACTGTTGTTGTTCAATCTAGCTAGCTAGCTTGAAATCTTGTTTGTACTACGTACATTGCAAATTTGCATGCCTAGTGAATTAGCCCTGTACGTATTATTTTTATAGCACGGTCTAACTGAAGTTTGTGTTTGTGCTAAATGGAGCACCTGATGCACTTGTCTTGGTATTGCTTTTGATGCTGTGACGGTGTGGTGTTCAAACAGTTAATGCCACTCATCCATTGATGAATTAGAGTCCATCTCCGGTTTGAATTGACTCTGCTTTTAGTATATTTTGTTTGCTACCCCAAAAATGCAGTAGAATTTAGCTTATGAATTGGTCTAGTTGGATTTCTCAATTTATCTCAAGATGCTACAAAATAAATTGTTGTTGCCCTTTCCCTTTGATGTTTGATTTGATTTGATTCGGTTTCCTCACGCCTCTCTGTTTGCTCTGTTCATGCTGCTACCGGATGCAGGAAGGTCTTTGAGAACCTGAAGGTTCTTTTTTTGATTGATAGATGCATGTGTGGGTGGCAGCAGGTCAACCTCCTTCTCAACTCATGGGTAAGCCCAGCCCCTGAGATACTCAACTTCTCAACCCAATTTTTTTTTGTTTGTCTTGTTCCTTGACAAACAAATTTTTTTAGGCCAAAACTTTTTGTTCCATTACTACCAACTTGCTGCGCTCGATATCCATGCACTAATTCATACCTGATCCATTCTTAGATGCTAGTAAGTAAACATGACATGTGGTAGAAAACATATTAAGGCACCATTATGTGTGACAATTACACCGGCTCATGTCAGTGTATGTAGTTTGGATGAAATTTTCTTTTTGGCAACAAATGCATCAACTCTGACAGAACCATTCATGTTTAATATTGTCCTGTGCAAAATGTAGTGCTAGTTCTGTAGTTCGTCATATGTACACATGTGTTCTGCAGTTTTAGTTCTTCTTGTGTTGCTGCACTTGGTCTAGAGATACAACAACATTAGTTAGGTCCATGCATGGATGGATAGGTCAACACATACAACTAGCAGTGCTAGTAACAACAACAAAATAAGCTTGTGATTGATTCTGTTGAGGCTAGCATTCTCTGTTTGTTTTGGAGCCCAACCATGTACTGTACGTACTAAGCTAGCCCACGCACACACATAGCCAGCTTGATTTATGTAGATACTAGCACCAGCACGCCTGTGTCTCATATGCTAGCTTGTTTAATTTCTCTACTAGCTCAACAACACTAGCTCTTACTTGTTCGTTCGATTCGGAGCAGCAGGCATCCTCCGTGGATGATGACGACAACCAGGGCATCCACCGCCATGACAACACCCCGCACATGGTCCAACTCGGCCACAACCTCCTCTACCGCGTGACTGCGGCCGCGGTCGTGTGCGGCATCGACTACAACCTCCTCTCCGGCTAGTCCATCTCCTACCTCTAGCTCCCTCTCTTGTGCTGCTATAGTAGTACCTTGCTCTGTTTCTTGCGCATGGGTGATTTTGTTTGTGCTTGTCGTGCTTTGTGGGAAAGATCATTCCTATTTACAGTGATGATGATTCGGAGTAGCACACTTGTTAAATTCTGCTCTTGTATTAGACCCCATTTGTGGTTACTGTGATGTGCATTGATTCGGCCTCCTAGTACTGCAGATCATGCATGTTAATAATTTATAATGGCCTTGTTAGTTACTGCAGCTAGGCTGTGTTAATTGTTGGTGTTTAATCTAGCTAGCTTGTTTCTATCATCAGGACTGCAGCAAATTACAGCTAGCTAGCCTGTTTGAAATCTGATTTTTTTTTGCTTGGTATGCTGCTGGTCTGAATCTACTTACGTGCTTGACTGAATTTAACTTGGTGCCACTGCTGTCAGACCCTAGTACTCAATCACTTGGACATTGCTGCGTTGTTTGCCAATTAGTTTGCTTGCTTCCTTGTTGCCACAAAAGAAATCTGAATCTTTTGTGTGTGTAATTCAGTTTTATCGTTATGTATGCAATCTGATCTAGACTTTCGATTTTGACTTACAGTTGCGTCTAGATTAGAACTTGTATGTGCTTTCGGAGAACATGCCTTTCTCTTTTAGGGAGTTCAACATTTTAACATTGGTCAACTCCTCTTCTTTGCTTACAACCAGCATCACAGGAACCATATGTGTACACTGACATGTTCCTTAATTAGCACTCGGTCTATTTCATTTCTTAGCATCCATTCCAGATAAAGTCATGTCGTGTTTGTGACTTGGACCAACCTGCAAAACTTGATGGTTTTGTTTGAAATCATAATTTATCTGATGCGGTTTCCTATCTGTCAAGGAGTTCAAGATGCTCCAAAATACCTTTTTGCTTTGTTTAGTTGATTTTCATATTACCTCATGATCAAGTCCTACATACTCCTACTCTGTATCTACCAAATCATCACAGGGGCTATTTGTGTCCAGTTTAGATACCTACTCTGTACCAAGTGAAAAACTATGTTATGATTGTATACCCTGTACCCTTTGCTGTGGGCTATGTTGTTATATTCCTGCATGTCCATTCCAGACATTGTTGTATTGCTCATACCCCTGTATATGTGCTCTACCAAACATTAGTACTACAATGAGTGGACAAACAACGTTTTTTCTTGTGTAAGTTGTATATTCATGAGGATTATTATTGGGTCATAACATGACCAACCCTGGCCTTTTTGGCTAATGTATCAACTATGAAATTACTAGCCTTTTTGGCTAGTATATTTTTTTTTACTTCTGGTCAGCAAGTATGCCGACGGCATTGCCCTCGCCATAGCTTGGCTATGCTGACGGCTTTGCTGCCCGCATAGACATGCAACCAGTGCTCGCATGCCATGACACGTGGCAGCAGAGGTATGCCGACGGCCAGGCCTTCGGCATATATGCTGCCAGGAGCGCCCAACGGTTGCCATGTGGCATAGATATGCCGACGGCTTGGCCGTCGGCATACCTCTGCCACGCGGCGGTCTGTGATTCATCTGCGCCTTTGACGGCGCCGTCCGTTGCCGTCAGGTGAAAATCACTGCCGACGGCTAAACTATGCCGACGGCCGTACGGAAGACCTATGCCGACGGCTAAACTATGCCGACGGTCTGACAAACTACGCTGACGTGATCTACGCTGACGGGGGTATGCCGACGGCGACAGCAACAGTTGTTGGTGAGGAGACGTGAGGCATGGCCTCATCGATGGCGATGTCGAGGATGGCATCGGGGATAGTCACAACAGGTAGACCAGCTGACCAGCGGTGGCATCGTCGGGGCCGACCTCAGTCCCCTCGATTATTTGTTGCCTCCAGCGTAGGAGACTTGATGATTTCAGAATCTGCGCTGACAGATCCTTCGGATGAGCAGGTCTGCAGGTGCCACTGCCGTCGCCTTCCTTTCGTTCGCGGCCGGCCGATTCCAAATCCAAATGGGGACCTCTACAACTCAGCCTCCGGCGATTTCTGGCGATCTCTATTTTTTGACTAAATAGCATAAACTACTAGTTTACAGTTAGGGTTCCAAAAAACTACCAAATTTTAATTTTTCTCAAAAAACTACCAAACGTGCGGTCGGCTGTTTCAAAAAACCCAAATCACTGAGTGTTTAAATTGTAAACCGTCTTTTGACAGTTGTGGCCCACCTGTCAGGTCCATGTGGCATAAAAATTAACACCGTTAGGTTGACCGTTAGATTGATCATTCACAGGTTATGACGGGTGGGGCCTAAGTATTTATAAAAAGCAATTGAATCCCTGTAATTTTCAAAAGAAAAGCGATCGGGTCCCTGTATTTTTTCTGGAAAAAGCGATCGGGTCCTTGTGAAGAAAAGAAAAAACCAATCAGATCCTGGGCCAATCCCGCACGGCTTCTCTCCGGCAACCGGCCGCCGTCCACTCCTCTCCGTCCCCTCCCCTGCCGGTGACTGGAGGAGGCCGAGCTCCAGGACATGGGGTGCGCGGCCGGCAGCTCGCCATGGCGCGGCGAGCAGCGAGGCCTTGGCCGGCTCCCCATGGCGCGGCCTCAGGCGGCTCGCGGCCAGCAGCGGGGCCACGGGCGGCTTCCCATGGCGCGGGCTCAGGCGGCTCGCCGCCAGCAGCAGGGCCTCAGGTGGCTTCCCATGGCGCGGCCTCAGGCGGCTCGCATCTAACAGCACGCGGCGGCTCCACATGTTGCGGCCAGCAGCACGCGGCGGCTCCCATGGTGCGGCTAGCAGCACGCAATGGTGGCGAGCGACCAGAGGTGGTAGTGGTGAGTGCAACAGCGGGGGTGGCGAGCAACGCTGTGTGTGCGCTCTTCCTCTGGCACGAGCACGAGCACGACAAACTCCGGCAGGGTACTTCCCTGGACAGGGTTAGTCTGCGCGGGGGGGGGGGGGGGGGGGGAAGGCGGGATGCTCGCCGGCAGCGGCGCTCTGGCGACCCGCCGGCTGGCCCAGGGGCGAGCGTACGCGTCGAGCACCCTCCATGGCTGCGTCGGGGGCAAGCCAGGGGAGGAAGAAAGAGAGATAGAAGAAGACGGGGTGAGTAAGAGAGATAACGGAGTTGACATTTTATGCCACCTCAGCTCCGACGAGTGGGCCATCCTTGTCATAATCACGACCAATTTGAAAGCATTCGGTGATTTGGGTTTTTTGAAACAGCCGACCACGCGTTTGGTAGGCTTTTGAGAAAAAATAAAATCTTGTAGTTTTTTGGAACCCTAACCTGTAAACTAGTAGTTTTATGCTATTTACTCCTATTTTTTCTAGGGGAGCTACCAGATCTTCAGGGCCGGTCCTAGTGGCGAGTCCAGTAGGTGGGCTTCATAGGGCTCTAGCCTACTCGGGGCCTCTAAATATAAACATGGTGATGATACAATTTAACCTTTGTAAAGATTTTCTCCACATCAAATTTGTGCAATTTGAAGATTTTTTTTCTTGTACAACATACTACCGACAAAATATAAATATACAGTAGAATCATGGATATTTTTCTATACAAGTCGTTTGGGACTACGCTCCATTCGATTCATTGCTCCATTCGTTTGCAACATTAGCATTGGCCTCTTTTTTCTTATACTTTACCAGTCCTAATTAATCCAACAAAATTAACAACCAATTTTTTGCCTCTAAGAGTTAATTATATAGCGTACTGGGCTATGTTTTCACATTTTGTTAATGAATTCCCAAAAAACTGAAAGTAATTTTATATTGCAAGAACCCATCTAACAATATACTCGGCAAACTGGGAAAAGGCAAAATTCTATGAAACTTTGCTTGTATAAAGAATTTCACATGGTAATGCTATCTGTGTACCTGTGCGGCAGATCGATGTAACCCAGCTCCGAGGATTGAAGGCGACGCTCAAGGGCGACCAACGCTTTCATCCGGTCTGGCAGGAAGCCAGGAACAGACCGAGTGGTCGGCAGCATGGACATGGTTCTCACCGTGGTAATCAGTCACAAGGAAGCAGCGGCGTACTGTTCCGGCCCGCCGGAGGGAGCTTTGGAATCGGCGTACGCCGGTACCCACATATTTCAGGGGCGACGGTGCTATCCGATAAAGCATTTTCCCCCGTTTTATATTATAAAGCAAACATCCGATACATCCAGCTTGCTGAAAAAGGGTTTCCCCCGCTTTGTATACAAAGCAACCAACCGAACCATACAGGAATAGGTGCTGGGACGGAAGCAGCACAGTCACGCCCAAAAGAAACAACAGAGAAAGAGCAAAAGAAACAAATGCCGACAACTGCGGATCAACAAAAATGAAGAAGCCTCGCGATCGCTGCGCCCGCCGGAATCTTCCACTAGGCTGCAAGACTCCGAAGCGCCGGCGCCTATCAACACCTCCAAGAACGATCGCGACGATGACGACGCTGCTGCCAAGGGTTTCCCCCGGTACACGACGAGGCGAGAGGAAGGGTAGCCCCCGACACCCTCCCGGAAGGTCAGGTGGCACCCACATGCGCCACCGCGCCGGAGTTGGCCTCGCCGACAGGGGTTTCCCCCGATCCCAACCCGCACCTCGGGCGCTCCGGATCCAGCCACCAAACCAACCACCACCATGCGCCAACGCGGTCATGAGGCCCCCACGCGGTTTCACAACGGCACCGCGAAGTGAGGACAGCGCGGCGAAGAATCAGAGCAGGGACTAGGGCATCAGCACCGTCGACACGTGGGAGGGCCCCACCTCCACCGTCAGCGACGGTAGCCGTCCGGACGCAATAGCAGGAGCACACCAGGCCCGTAGGCCCACTTCCCCGGCGAGCCATCGTGGGCCCGTAAAGCTCCCGCCTTCGCGCTGCTGCGGCATGCCGTCGGCGCCGACGCCCCATATCCGAGCCGCTCCTCCTCCTCACCGCGCCGCAGACAACGAGGCCACGCCGGGGGGCCGGCCTGCTAGGGCCCAGATGGGGCCCATCGGGCCTAGATCTGGGTCGGGGACGCGACGTCGGCCACGCAGCACCACCACGCCACCCCGCCGCCAAGGAGCGGTGCCGACACCACGCCTGCCGCCGGCCGCCGCCGCAGGGTCGCGGGACCGCAGCCAAGCCGAGTTGTACCGCCGCCGCCTCCCTGCCCCGGGAAGGGAGCACGCGCGCGTGGGGACGAGAAGGCCCGCCGCCGCCGGCACCACCCGGGCCAGCGCCGGGGGCGCCCGTCGGCGGCGGCAGGGGGAGGCTGAAGGAAATATGCCCTAGAGGCAATAATAAAGTTATTATTTATTTCCTCATATCATGATAAATGTTTATTATTCATGCTAGAATTGTATTAACCAGAAACATGATACATGTGTGAATACATAGACAAACATAACGTCACTAGTATGCCTCTACTTGACTAGCTCATTAATCAAAGATGGTTATGTTTCCTAACCATAGACATGTGTTGTCATTTGATTAACTGAAGGAAATATGCCCTAGAGGCAATAATAAAGTTATTATTTATTTCCTCGTATCATGATAAATGTTTATTATTCATGCTAGAATTGTATTAACCGGAAACATGATACATGTGTGAATACATAGACAAACATATAGTCACTAATATGCCTCTACTTGACTAGCTCATTAATCAAAGATGGTTATGTTTCCTAACCATAGACATGTGTTGTCATTTGATTAATGGGATCACATCATTAGGAGAATGATATGATTGACATGACCCATCCCGTTAGCTTAGCACTTGATCGTTTAGTATTCTGCTATTGCTTCCTTCATGACTTATACATGTTCCTGTAACTATGAGAATTGTGTAACTCCCGTTTACCGGAGGAACACTTTGGGTACTACCAAACGTCACAACGTAACTGGGTGATTATAAATGAGTACTACAGGTGTCTCCGAAGGTACATGTTGAGTTAGCATAATTCGAGATTAGGATTTGTCACTCCGATTGTCGGAGAGGTATCTCTGGGCCCTCTCGGTAATGCTCATCACCTAAGCCTTGCAAGCATATAACTAATGAGTTAGTTATGAGATGAAGTATTACAGAACGAGTAAAGAGACTTGTCGGTAACGAGATTGAACTAGGTATTGGATACCGACGATCAAATCTCGGACAAGTAACATACCGATGACAAAGGGAACAACGTATGTTGTTGTGCGGTTTGACCGATAAAGATCTTCGTAGAATATGTAGGAACCAATATGGGCATCCAGGTCCCGCTATTGGTTATTGACCAGAGACGTGTCTCAGTCATGTCTACATCATTCTCGAACCGTAGGGTCCGCACGCTTAAGGTTTCGATGACAATTATATTATGAGTTTATGTATTTTGATGTACCGAAGTTTGTTCGGAGTCCCGGATATGATCACGGACATGACGAGGAGTCTCGAAATGGTCGAGACATAAAGATTGATATATTGGACGGATATATTTGGACACCGGAAAGGTTCCGGAAGAGTTTGGGAATATACCGGAGCTCCGGGAGGCTACCGGAACCCCCCGGGAAGTATATGGGCCTTATTGGGCCCATGTAGGAGGAAGGGAGAAGGAGCAAGGGAGGGGGGCGCGCCCCCCCAAGCCCAATCCGAATTGGGGAAGGGGGCCGCCCCCCCCCCCCCCTTTCCTTTCTCCTTCCCCCTCTTCCTTTCCTACTACTAGTACTCCTTCCTACTACTAGTACTCCTTCCTTCCCCCTCCAAATAAGATAAGGAAAAAGAGGGGAAACCTACTTGGAGTAGGTTTCCTCCTCCTATGGCGCGCCCCCTCCTTGGGCCGGCCACCTCCTCCCTCCCTCCTTTATATACGGGGGTAGGGGGGCACCCTAGGACACACAAGTTGATCATTGATCGTTCCTTAGCCGTGTGCGGTGCCCCCCTCCACGATATTACACCTCAGTCATATTGTAGCGGTGCTTAGGCGAAGCCCTGCGACAGGAGAACATCAAGATTGTCACCACGCCGTCGTGCTGACGGAACTCCCCCTCGGCACCTCTACTGGATTGGAGATCGAGGGTGCGTCATCGAGCTGTACGTGTGTCAAGAACTCGGAGGTGCCGGAGTAACGGTGCTTGGATCGGTCGGACCGGGAGGACGTACGACTACTTCCTCTACGTTGCGTCAACGCTTTCGCTTCGGTCTACGAGGGTACGTAGACAACACTCTCCCCTCGTTGCTCACCATGATCTTGCGTGTGCGTAGGAAAATTTTGAAATTACTACGTTCCCCAACATTAACGGGATCACATCATTAGGAGAATGATGTGATTGACATGACCCATTCCGTTAGCCTAGCACTTGATCGTTTAGTATATTGCTATTGCTTTCTTCATGACTTATACATGTTCCTGTAACTATGAGATTATGCAACTCCCGTTTACCGGAGGAACACATTGGGTACTACCAAACGTCACAACGTAACTGCGTGATTATAAAGGAGTACTACAGGTGTCTCCGAAGGTACATGTTGGGTTGGCGTATTTCGAGATTAGGTTTTGTCACTCCGATTGTCGGAGAGGTATCTCTGGGCCCTCTCGGTAATGCACATCACTATAAGCCTTGCAAGCAATGTAGCTAATGAGATGGTTACGGAATGATGCATTACGTAACGAGTAAAGAGACTTGCCGGTAACGAGATTGAACTAGGTATTGGATACCGACGATCGAATCTCGGGCAAGTAACATACCGATGACAAAGGGAACAACGTATGTTGTTATGCGGTTTGACCGATAAAGATCTCCGTAGAATATGTAGGAGCCAATATGGGCATCTAGGTTCCGCTATTGGTTATTGACCGAGAATAGTTCTAGGTCATGTCTACATAGTTCTTGAACCCGTAGGGTCCGCACGCTTAACGTTACGATGACAGTTTTATTATGAGTTTATAAGTTTTGATGTATCGAAGTTTGTTCGGAGTCCCGGATGTGATCACGGACATGACGAGGAGTCTCGAAATGGTCGAGACATAAAGATTGATATATTGGACGACTATATTCGGACACCGGAAGTGTTTCGGGTGTTTTCGGAGAAAACCGGAGTGCCGGAGGGTTACCGGAACCCCCCGGGAGAAGTAATGGGCCTTATGGGCATTAGTGGAGAGAGAGAGAGGGGCAGCCAAGATGGGCACTAGTGGAGAGAGAGAGAGAGAGAGGGGCAGCCAAGATGGGCCGCGCGCCCCCTCCCCCTCTGGTCCGAATTGGACTAGGAGAGGGGGGGGGGCGGCGCCCCCCTCTTTCCCTCTCCCTCTCCCCCTTCCTTTCCCCCTCCTAGTAGGAGTAGGAAAGAGAGAGTCCTACTCCTACTAGGAGGAGGACTCCTCCTCCTTGGCGCGCCCACAAGGGCCGGACGGCCTCCCCCCTTGCTCCTTTATATACGGGGGCAGGGGGGCATCCTAGGACACACAAGTTGATCTACGTGATCATTCCTTAGCCGTGTGCGGTGCCCCCCTCCACCATATTCCACCTCGGTCATATCGTCGCAGAGTTTACGCGAAGCCCTGCGCCGGTAGAACATCATCATCGTCACCACGCCATCGTGCTGACGGAACTCATCCCCGACACTTTGCTGGATCGGAGTCCGGGGATCGTTATCGAGCTGAACGTGTGCTGAACTCGGAGGTGCCGTACGTTCGGTACTTGGATCGGTCGGATCGTGAAGACTTACGACTACATCAACCGTGTTGTCATAACGCTTCCGCTTTCGGACTACGAGTGTACATGGACATACTCTCCCCTCTCGTTGCTATGCATCACCATGATCTTGCGTTTGCGTAGGAATTTTTTTGAAATTACTACGTTCCCCAACAGAGACGGGGGAGGAGGGGACCCACGGGTGAGGAGCTCGAGCTCCGCCCCGGCCACCTCCCAGGGAGGCGGCGCGAGGCGGGTCTGGACGGAGGAAGGGGGGCGGAGGCGGGGCGCGAGGACGGCGGCCGGTGGCGAGAGGGGAGGAGGGGAAACCCTAGCGCCTAGTCGCGGGAGGGGTCGCAGCACAGAGTAGGTTCCCCCCTTTCCTAGTCCAATTCGGGCTGGGGGGCGCGCTCCACCTCCTGGTCGGCCCTCTCTCCTCTAATGCCCATGGTGGCCCATTAACTTCTCGGGGGGGGGGGGGGGGGGTCCGGTAACCCTCCAGCACTTCGGTTTTATCCGGAACACTTCTGGTGTCCGAACAACATGGTCCAATATATCAATCTTTATGTCTCGGCCATTTCGAGGCTCCTCATCATGTCCGTGATCTCACCGGGGACTCCGAACTACCTTCGGTACATCAAAACACATAAACTCATAATACCGACCGTCATCGAACGTTAAGCGTGCGGACCCTACGGTTTCGAGAACTATGTAGACATGACCGAGACTCATCTCCGGTCAATAACTAATAGCGGAACCAGGATGCTCATATTGGCTCCCACATATTCTACGAAGATCTTTATCGGTCAAACCGCATAACAACATACGTTGTTTCCTTTGTCATCGGTATGTTACTTGCCCGAGATTCGATCGTCGGTATCATCATACCTAGTTCAATCTCATTACTGGCAAGTCTCTTTACTCGTTTCGTAATGCATTATCCCGCAACTAACTCATTAGTCACATTATTTGCAAGGCTTATAGTGATGTGCGTTGTCGAGAGGGCCCACAGGTACCTCTCCGACAATCGGATTGACAAATCCTAATCTCAATATATGCCAACTCAACAAACACCATCAGAGACACCTGTAGAGCATCTTTATAATCACCAAGTTACATTATGACGTTTGATAGCACACTAAGTGTTCCTCCTGTATTCGGGAGTTGCATAATATCATAGTCATAGGAACATGTATAAGTCATGATGAAAGCAATAGCAACAAACTAAATGATCATAGTGCTAAGCTAATGGATGGGTCTTGTCCATCACATCATTCTCTAATGATGTGATCCCATTCATCAAATAACAACACATGTCTATGGTTAGGAAACATAACCATCTTTGATAAACAAGCTAGTCAAGAAGAGGCATACTAGAGACACACTGTTTGTCTATGTATTCACACATGTACTAATAAACATTTATCGTGATATAAGGAAATGTAAATAACAACTTTATTATTGCCTTTAGGGCACATTTCCTTCAGTGAGGGGCCCGGGGCGGCCGCCCTGCTCCCCCCCTCAAGGCCAGGCTTGCCGGTGTGGAAGGACCGACCTCGTCTCATAGACGGTGCGCCTATTGGGTCTCGACGCTGGGGGCTTCCCAGGGGTGTGAAAGGCGGGACCTTTCCGCTTGTGTCTTTGGTAGGGGTAGCGGCGGATCTCAGGTGAGGTGGTGTCAAGGTCTTGGATGCCGGGGCCGCGGCCCTAGGGTGGTTGCGCGGTGTTCATGGGCCGACCCCGTGGCTTGGTCAGCTGGCCATGGTCGTGTGGGCGGCGTGGTAGCCGGGGTGTGGCGTTCGGTGGCGGTGAGTGTTAGTCAGGGTGAAAATCTGTTCTATCTTCGGGCGGACCGGCGGCGGTGAATCTCATTCCCTTCTTGATGGCGTCATCCTGGCTCTCACTACCCGTCGTGCTGCTGTATGGGAAACTCTGATCCTCGGATCGGGCGGTGGTGGCGCTCCGGTGTCGTATCCTTCCTGAAGGCGTCGCCTTGGAGCCCACGGTTTGTCGTATGCGGCTTCATTTCTTCACGGTGGCATGTTCCCGGTTGAACTCCCGGTTGCTCTTGTAGTGCTAGGCATGGTGTTGCTGCGATCAGCGCCTATGTATCCTGCCCTAGGTGTGTGCGTGTGTTGTGATGACGTGCGTTTGTACCGGATGTTGTTGATGATTGCCTTATATGTAAAGCAGGGCGAAAACCTTTTTCGTTAAAAATGAAACACATGGCTTATTCCTCAATGGAGTGGATTAAAGTGATATACCTAAAAGTAGAGCTCCAATAACAACATGATACTTGTACCTGGAACACAGGTACTTCTTGTATTCTGTAGGGTCGTATACACGTAGGTGAATCTTTTGCATTCCACCCTGATGCTAGAATTAACCTCTCACAAGAAAATTACTCTGACAAACAAGATGATAAAACATAACCTTGGAGATTCAATTCAACTGGGTTTATTTATACTGACATCATAGTAACAGCGAGAAGCAATCGATCAAGGCCATGTTTTGTGATGGACCATACTCTGACGAAACTGAAATCAGAAGAAAAAAATATATCTATCTTTCATATATCAACACTTGAATGTTACGATGTACTCCTATCATTGAATTGGCGTAGACATTGATTCCCTAAAAAAAAGGAGTCCAGAGATTGCACTTGCACGCACAGAATCCTTTTACAGTTCGTGTTCCTTCCTTCCTACTTCAGCTACTCCAACAACAACTATTTCGGTACAAAGGGAGTATATCCTAGTACTCCCTCCGTCCGAAAATACTTGTCATCAAAATGAATAAAAGGGGATATATCTAGATGTATTTTAGTTCTAATACATCTTTTTTATCCATTTTGATGACAAGTATTTTTGGACGGAGGGATCGATCGACGACCAACGACATGATGTATCTAGATGTATCTAGATGTATTTTATCCTCTAACGACCAACGACAGATCGATCGACGCCTCCCTCCCAAGACCAGATCGAGCCCAGTGAGGAGGGCACAGCCATGATCTGCCACCACGGCCGTTCCCTGGTTGTGGCAGCATTGGAAGACGACGACATGCTTGGAGAGATCCTCCTCCGTCTACCGCCCCAGCCATCCTCCGCCGCTTCTATGAGTCTGCAGTTAGGTTCAGTAAACTCTCGCACACTGTATTCCTTGACCTCGTTGGGCTTATATAGTGTTACAGAAGGAGTACAGAGGGGGAGGGAGAGAGTAGAACGACGCTCCTGCATGGCAGGGCATGCGGGGCGCACTTGGCGCATGACCTGCTCTAGGTAGTTGAGGACGTGGAGGAGTGGAAGAGGAGGCCGTTAGCCACCAGAGGGGCGTGCTGAAGATGTTGTCGAACACCCCCCCGCAGTCGCAACATGGGGTTCGCCGATGTTGAGACTCGTGCGAAAATCGTCGAAGAGACGAGTCGGGAGCCCCTTGGTGAAGATGTCCGCAAACTGCGAGCTTGTGGGCACGTGGAGAACTCGGAGCTCGCCAAGAGCGACACGTTCACGGACGAAGTGCAGGTCGATCTCAATATGCTTCGTCCGTTGATGCTGCACGGGGTTGCTCGACATGTAGACGGCGCTGACGTTGTCGCAGTAGACCACCGTAGCTCGCGAGGGAGGTTGGTGGAGCTCACCGAGGAGTTGGCGCAGCCACACGGCCTCGGCAACCGCATTGGCAACCGCGCGGTATTCGGCCTCGGCGCTGGAATGGGAGACGGTGTTCTGCCGTTTCGACGACCAGGTGAGAAGGTTGCCGCCGAGGAAGACACAATACCCCGAAGTGGACTTGCGCGTGTCGGGGCAGCCAGCCCAATCCGCGTCAGAGTAAGCAACGAGATCGGTGCCAGTATCGCGGTGGATCCGAAGCCCGAGGTGCATCGTACCGCGGAGATACCGAAGAACCCGCTTGACAAGCTGGAAATGGCAGTCCCGTGGCGCGTGCATGAATAAGCAACACTGTTGGACGACGTAGGAGAGGTCGGGGCGCGTCAAAGTGAGGTACTGCAGCGCCCCGGCCAAGCTGCGGTAGAGTGACGGGTCGTGGAAGAGCGGCCCGTCGTCGGTGGAGAGCTTGGCGAGGGTGTCGACGGGCGTGGAGAGCGGCTTGCAGTTTGGCATGCCGGCCCGATCGAGTATCTCCAAACCGTACTGATTCTGAGAGAGGAAGAGGCCTCGGGTGGTGGTGGTGACGTTGACCCCGAGAAAATGATGTAGGGCACCGAGGTCGGTCATCGAGAACTCGCGGTGGAGCGCCTGGATGATTGAGCGGAGCATGTCGGTGGAGCTGGCTGTGAGGATGATGTCGTCCACGTAGACAAGGAGGTAGGCGAGGTGGTCACCACGGCGAAGAATGAACAGCGACGAATCTGCCCGCGACGCGATGAAGCCAAGCGTGCACAGGTAGCTGGTGAAGCGGGAGAACCACGCCCGCGGCGCCTGCTTGAGACCGTATAGGGAACGGTTCAGCCTACACACGTGCGTAGGCGAGGCGGCGTCGACGAAGCCGGACGGTTGGGTGCTGTAGACTGTCTCGGCGAGGTGGCCGTGAAGAAAGGCGTTCTTGACGTCGAGTTGATGAATAGGCCAGCCCCTCCCAGCAGCCAGACTAAGGACAGTCCGGATGGTCGCCGGTTTGACGACGGGGCTGAACGTCTCATCGTAGTCCACGCCAGCCTGCTGTGTGAAGCCTCGAAGCACCCAGCGCGCCTTGTACCGAGCGAGGGAGCCGTATGGATGGAACTTGTGCCGAAAAATCCACTTCCCTGTGACAACATTAGCACCTGCAGGACACGACACCAAACTCCAAGTCTTATTCTGCATCAGTGCGTTATATTCGTCGAGCATAGCGTTGTACCAGTTTTTGTCCCGGAGGGCAACGCGGTAAGAAGATGGAATGGGACTGATGGAGGAGGAAGAAGCGGGCGTGGAGGCGGCAAGCGCTTTTGGCTGAGTGAAACCAGCTTTGGCTCGTGTACGCATGCGGTGTAGGTTGGTGGGTGGTGGGACGGGCACAGCGCGCGGTGGGAGTGCGGGAGCAGTGGGCAGACGTGCGAGGGTACGTGCATGTGCATGGGTGGGGCTGGGAGAGGATGCATGAAGTGGCGAGGAGCTGGGGGGAGCTGGACGTGCATGTGCATGGATGGTGGGTCCGGAGGGGGCACGGGCTGGTGCATGGGTGGGGGTGAAGCGGGCGGGGAGGGGCGCGCGGATTGGACGTGCGTAGCCGTGGGTAGCGGCAGGTGCGAGTGCGGCGCGCTGATTGGGGAAGAGGGGCCCGGCAACGCGGAGGGAAGGCGCGGGGATTGGGGAACGGGCGATCCCGAGAAAGATCCGGGTAGATGCGGATAGGAGGGAAGGTGAGCGCGCGGTTCGGGGTGGATTTGGGGCCCAAGATTTTCTGTGGCGGGGCGTTGGGCGGGCTGTGGTGTGTCCGTAGTGGGACGGTATGGAAAAACGTTTTCGTCGAAGGTAACGTGACGGGAAATAATGACTTTGCGAGTCTCCAAGTCCAGACACCGATATCCTTTGTGCTCCAAGGGGTACCCGAGGAAAACACAGCGAGAGGAGCGAGGGGCAAGTTTGTGGGGGCTAGTGGCGATGGTGTTAGGAAAACAGAGGCAGCCAAAAATGCGCATGTGATCGTACGTGGGGTGTTTGCCGAGGAGACGGAAGTAAGGAGTCGCGGATGCGATGGCAGTGGAGGGTCTTCGGTTGAGTATGTATGTGGCAGTGTGGAGGGCTTCAACCCAAAAGGCAGGGGGTAGGGTAGCATGGATGAGGAGAACACGAAGAATGTCATTCGTCGTACGAAGGAGGCGTTCGGCTTTTCCGTTTTGTGGAGATGTGTGGGGGCATGAGAGACGTAGAGAGGCGCCATAGCCGGAGAAGAGGTCGCGTAGGGAGGTGGTGAGGAATTCTCCGCCGTTGTCGCATTGCAGACATTGGATGGGGACATGAAACTGCGTGAGGACGTACGCATGGAAACGATGGATAGCGTCGACGGTGTCAGACTTGTGGCATAAAGGGAAGGTCAACGAGTAGTGCGAGTAGTCATCTAGGATCACAAGATAATATTGAAACCCCGAAAAGCTACAAACCGGGGAGGTCCATAAATCACAATATATGAGCTGAAACGGTGCTATAGTAAATGATTTGGAATGGGAAAAAGGCAGCCGGAGCTGCTTGCCTAATTGGCATGCCGTACATAAGGTAGTGTGGGACATGCTGTTATTACATGTGGGAAGAAAAAAAACGAGCTAAAGTGGAGATTGTCTTGTCACTAGGATGCCCCAAGCGTCGGTGCCACAAGTCGCCGCCGACCACTGTGAGGAGAGCTTGCACGCCGGAGTTGGTGAAGAATGGGTAGAGGTCCCCATGGCTATTGGACCTCATGATGATCTTGCGGGTGGCTAGGTCCTTCACGGTAAAACCAAACAGTTCAAATTCTATACTGCAAGAGTTGTCAATAGTAAAACGACGTACAGATATGAGGTTTTGAATGACAGAGGGGGAAACAAGTACATCGTTGAGAGAGAAGGAAGATAGTTTGGTGGAGCCGACGGCCGTCACGGGTAAGCGAGAACCGTTGCCAACTAATATGCCCGAAGAATGACGCAAAGATGGAGCAAAACACTGAGAGAGGGAGTCGGTCATACCAGTCACGTGGGAAAAGGCATCGGTGTCAAGAATCCAGTCCGGGCTGCCGCCGGCGTTCTGCTGTGTCGACAGGTTCTGAAGGGCGGCGTACAGCTGATGGTACTGTTCCCACGTCGGGCCAGCGGGCGAGGGCGCATGCACCACCGGGTAGGCCTGCTGGGGTGGTGGTGGACGCGGGCCCAGGACGCCAGCAGCGTTGGGCGCGGCCCAGGGGGCGCGAGGCTGGGGCGGGCCGTGAAGGAGAGCGCCGTACGGGGCGAAATACCCGTGGAGTGGTGTGGTGGCGGCGGGAGCAGGTGCAGGGACGCCGCGCCCAGGCGGGGCACCGCCAGGGGAAGAAGAGCCGCGCCCACGGCCACGGCCGCGCCCGCGGCCACGCCCGCGGCCTCCGGTGTCACAATCGGCGGCGGGAGGGGTGGCGCCTCTGCCGCGGTCACCGGAGATATCCGAGGATCCCGAGGACCCTGAGCCGGTGCCGATGGTGAGGGCGGTGGCGGTGGCCTCCGGGCGGCCGTCGAGTCGAGCGCGCTCGTTGGCGGAGATCTCCTCCATCAGCATCCTGGAGCGCGCCTGCACAAACGTCAGGAAGGGCGTCTGCATGGGAAGGAGAGTGGCCATGATCCTGAACTTGCTGTTGAGGCCGCGAATGAGCTGAAGGGTCAGCGCGCGGTCGGTGATGCACTCGCCGACATCGCTGAGGTCCGTGGCGAGGGACTTGAGACGCCGACAGTACTCGGCGATGGAGAGATCCCCCTGGACGAGGTTGCGGAATTCCGCACCGAGGATCACGGCGCGGCCGGCTTGATTGTCGCGGAAGAGAAGGTGCAGTTGTTGCCAAATGTCGAAGCGGTGCTCTCTGGTGTGGCGACCACGTCCAGGAGATCGTCGGCGACGACCCCGTGGAACCAGAGGACGATCGTCAGGTCGTCGTTGCGCCACACGGCACTCTGGAGATGCGGCTCGGCGGCGACATCGAGGTGGTGCTGCACTTGATATTTGCAACAGACGACGTAAAAGATTTGACGCCACTTGGAGTAGTTACCCGATTCGAGCTCGAGCCGGTGATGGAAGAAGTGGTTGACGGAGGGCGGCAGGCCGGCCGCAACGGAGGAGGAGCCGACGTCGGGCACGTCGGGGCGAAGGGCCAGGGCGCCGCCAGAGCCGCCTGGCGCGAGTGGCTGGACAGGGACGCTCCCCGCCGTGCGAAGAACGGCCGCGGTGGTCACCGCGGGTGGCGCGGCCGTCGGGGCAGACGAAGAAGGGGTGGCCTCGGGCATGGCCTGCTTGCCGCGGAGGACGTCGGGGGCGAGGCGCGCTGCGCGAGGTGCGGCCGAGGGAGCAGGGGGCGCCAGGGGTGCAGGCGGAGGCGCGGCAGCCAGAGGGATGGGGGCGAAGGGGTTGCTCGCCGGCGTGGCGAGCTCACCGCCGGAGCGCGTGCGGCGAAGAAACCGATGCATGGCGGAAGCGAAGGGATAGGATCGGTTGCGTCTGATACCAAGTTAGGTTCAGTAAACTCTCGCACACTGTATTCCTTGGCCTCGTTGGGCTTATATAGTGTTACAGAAGGAGTACAGAGGGGGAGGGAGAGAGTACAACGACGCTCCTGCATGGCAGGGCGTGCGGGGCGCACTTGGCGCATGACCTGCTCTAGGTAGATGAGGACGTGGAGGAGTGGAAGAGGAGGCCGTTAGCCACCAGAGGGGCATGCTGAAGATGCTGTCGAACATCTGCAAGCGGAAGATGACGACATTCTGCGCGCCTCCACCGTCTGCCAGCGCTGGCGAGGCCTCGTCACCGACCTCAGATTCCTCTGCCGCTTCTATCAACACCACCGGGAGCCGCCCCTCCTCGGCGTCTTCTTCAATCACAATGATAAGCTCAAGTACACTCCCGTCCAGCCCGCTCCTGACTGCATCCATCCTGCACACCTCGGCATGGGGGGCCAACTGCTCGGGTGCCACCACGGCCTTGCCATCATCTTCTACCGGCCGCACTTTGAGGTTCTCGTGTGCGGCTGCGACCCCATCACCGGCGGCCAGCACCGTGTGCCAATTCCACCTGAGTTCAAGATGTGGTATGCCAACGGGGCGGTGCTCTGCGCTGCACGCGACAAGGGCCACGTGCAGGTTCGAGGGAGACTAGCTAATTGGCCCTGATGAGGAAATACAGAGTTCAGCTGTTGGAGTTGAGGTCTCGATATTTATAGAAGTAGAGAGATGATTGTAGTTCAAACAATGGTTGTGTTTGTTGCATTCTACATATGAGCATATCATAATGACTGACCAGCAGGTTGCCTTGAGCTGGAGTTAAATTCACAGGGCCAAGTGCTCCTACATCTGAATTTGTTCTGATGATCAGGTTGCTCTGTTCAGCGAGTAGTAAGCATGCATCTTTTGTCCGGTACATGTTTAATCCGACTGGCCACGAATTTTCAGTATATGTGCACAAATTTTCATCAATATACGTATTTATATGTGTTGTATGAAAGGATAAATACATAAACCAAAATGGCCCATAAATACAGTGGGACCCTCCAGAATACAAAAAGCCATTTGTTTGAGGTACAAAAATACAGAAATCATGTTGGTACAAGTGGGTTATGAAGCATGTTATGGAGTATGAATGTACTGTTGCTCACTCAACAGAGCCAAACTGGGTATATAAAGGGAAAATTAAACATACTCTGCTGCTACAGAAGGACAAACATTAATTTGGGTTTAATACCAAGTTCCCGTATAAAAGCATATTGGATCATGCACCAAATTAGTTGAGAACAGATTGAGTGTCCAAATCATGCATGCTAGCTAGTGGAAGCAATGCAAATATTTGATGATGCTATTAGTGTGAGCTCTGTGGATATCTCTGTCCTCAAGGCTTGGTTCTGTTCTGACATTGGACTCAAGGGCTCAAGGGAATGATAGGCACCAAAAAAATTCAGCCAACTTCAGACGAATTCAGAGACGATAACAAGTTGCAGTCTGGGCCATTAGAAGACTTGCACCTGCACTTGAGTCAGTTAATATGCAGTGTGTTCTGCTTAGCATATTGCTAACCAGGTGCATTGATAAGCGTAGTTTCTTTTGCCAACACGTGTATTATCAACTCTTTCTGAGCAATTAACTTAACAAATCACCAAGGGAAATAGCAAAAGAATGAACTAACAACACAACTGTGACTTGAAGCACGATTAATATATCAGAGAAAAACACAGTAGAGTACCAAATTGATTCAGTGCAGTTTCTCCTTTCTCCGATCCGCTGCTGTCCTCTTTTGATCTCCTGAACTGAACTGGATGCAACTAACTACTAGTGCTGCAGCCAAGCGGGTGAAGTGAAATTAGCATGTTGATCTCAAATAGAGTAGCAGGGAATTGCAAACGGAGAAAGAGAGGCAAACACATTAACAGCCGTGCTGATTTACCTCTAGACTCAATCAAGTGCTAGGCCAGTACGTCCCTCACCCTCACGGCGTCCTCGTCCGCTACCTGCCGCACCTCCACCTCCTCCTTCCCCTTTAGATTTTTAGTGCCCTTTCTGCTACCAATCCAGTTTCTGAATTTGCAAGACGTAGTGCTACCCTCAGCAGAGCAACCTGTTTCTGAATTTACCATTTCCAGACATAATGCTACTACCTGACCAGAGCAACCAGACATAATGTGCCGAGGTTTCTGAATGCTCTTCTCCAAGCAGAGTAGGCGTAGCCAATACATCCTTACAACTGCTACAAACGGTTCCTGCCCAAAAACAAGACTCACTCACTGCCATTATATATTTACACAATTCGCTTGTCTTAACCAAAGATATGGAGGAAAACAAAAACCAAAGAAACAAATTCGCCGTCCCAATTTTCAGTTTACTTGTAACCAAGCAGCAGGATGAAGACCCATCTACAAGCTAGTCTCCCTTCCACCTGCTCACAGTTGAGGCCTCATGGAAGGCAACTGCTACAAGCAGCAGGATGAAGACCCATCTAACCATGCGGGGAGGAGGACCGGTGAGGAGCGGCTGGAGGCTCCCTGCAGGCGACCCTCGTCTCCACGGCGAGGCTCCGTTCGGTTCCAGCCAGCTACGAGGTTGGGGGGACGAGACTTCCGGTGGAAATCGCGCCCACTTCGGTCATGTCGGACGATGGCGGCATCTATAACGTTGTTCCCTTATCGAGGCATCGTTGTTGCAGGTCGTCGCACCCCGCTCGTGATGCTTCGGGGGAAACCCTAGATCTGGATCTACCGGATCGGACGATGATGGTACCGATGCCGTTGTCCTTCCTGAGGGCATCGTTTTGGAGTAAGTGCTGGTTGGACGGGACAAGCGGATGAGTGGTGTCTCATCCACCGCAAGGCCGACGGTGAATCCCGGTGGCATGGTTCCGCGGAGGTTCGGCGACAGACGCGTGTGGGTGGATACGTGCAGGATGGTGGATACGTGTGACGGATACACCCATTAGAAGCCTTGGAAGCAGCGAAACGTCATGAGAGCTGCGCTACCGTCATTTCTTTACAAGTTTCAGCTCATGACAGGCAGGCAGTAGCCATCTCTGTCCACCTCTAACCTACAATCACTCTGCAGTTAGCAAGGTACAAAATGGAAACCTGGTCTCTCTTCCATCAAGGTGAATGCCAAATCTGTTCACCTTCCACTGTCACAAAACACCATACTACTGTCATTTGCCCACTCCACATTGCTTCTCTTCTTATATGGATATTGGAACAGTTTGCTTAATGCAGAGTCAAAATAAAGCGAGCATCAGTTGAGGCCTCAGGGACGAGGCTTCTTTTCTTTCTGAATATATGCAGCTCCATGGACTGTAAACTGAAGATACGTTCAGTCCACATCCATCATAGGATCCAACCATCATGTATGACCTGCAGAGAAGCAAGATGCCAACTTTGACAACATCATCACCCAGTTTTTTAAATTCAACCATCATCCATAATTATGTATGTAGTGGTGAGAGTGAAACAGGGCATATGTTGTGATAGAGATTAGACCATTGTATAATAACACGGTTACAGCAACCAACTCAACTGATATAAAACAAAACACAAGTGCTCTGCAGTCTCCATGCAGCTACACTATTAACTCTTCTCTCCTGAAAACACACCTCACTTGTCTTAACCAAACATATGGAGGAAAAGAAAAACCAAAGAGACAAATTCGCAGATCCCTTCCGCCGTTGGCGATTTGATTTGATTTACTTGTAACCAAGCAGCACGATGCAGATCCATCTACAAGCTAGCTCGTCTCCCTTCCGCCTGCTCACATCAACATTTAAACTGGATGAGATACTAGTAGAAATATATGACTCTGCATGCATACTCAACACTCAAAAGTCGTTATACAGCCGGTCAGTTACTATGCAATGTGTTTTGCTTAGCATATTGCTAACCAGGTGTACTGATAAGCGTAATTTCTTTGCCAACAGGTGTGTTATCGGCTCACTACTCTCTTTCCGAGCAATTAACTAGCGCCAGATTTCCACTCAAGTTAACTAGCGCCAGGGCAGAAGAATGAACTAAAAACAGAACTGCGACTTGAAGCACGATTAATTAATAGAAGAGAAAAAACAATACTCTCCTAGTACCTCACCACCTCTCTGGTTATCCGCATTGTTATGAGGACTACCTCACCACCATGTTTTGTTCGGCCGTATACTTTGTTCGTTTGTTGCTTTTAAGTAGTAGAAGAAACTGCCAGGTACTGAAGCTGAAATTGAACATGTGTGCAGTAGGAACCCAGTTGCTCGTCTATACAAAAAAAAATTGAGCAGAGCAACCCCTAAAAAATTTAGCAGAGCATGCTGACTAAAGAAATTGAACTGTGTTTTTTGGGTCCATTTCTGCCTCCAGGCAGTTGGGGAAAAAAAATCAACACTTCCCTTTATCGCAAAAATAAAATAAAAAATCGACACTTCTCTTGCCTGTGAATTGAATCCCCGATTGATTTTGCAAAGAACAACAAGATTGGTGTTGCTGCAAACAAACAGGCAGTGTCGACTATGCTCTCTTCTTTCTTGTGGGATCATGACAATGTCAGTTCTTCTTCTTCTTCTTCTGAAGGATGAGAATTCTTTCGATAGAAGACTGTTGGCTAAGGGAGGGTGACACTTCATGCCAGCGAGTGTGCTTAATGCAGAGTCAGATCGATGAGCATCAATTGAGCCTCAAGGGCGAGCCATGTTGTATCCATGGGTGTAAACTGAAGATACGTTCAGTCCACATCCATATGATCCATACGTTCAGTCCACATCCATGTTGCTAGTATGTTTGAAAGGTGTCCAACAGGTAGATGAAGGAGACTAACGAATACAATATATTCAAGAATCAGGACGGAGCTAGGCTCAAGAATATTCAGTTTCCATGTGTACAGCACATCAGCGAGTGACTGAATCACGCATGCTAAGGTACTGCGAATAGGTACTAATTTTGGGTGGAGAATTCAGTCACTGCCTCTACCAACCTAATTGCTTTCTGAATGAGTTGAAACAATATGATTCTCACTGACATCGGTGGCATATCGAAAGAACCAACTCAAGAGAATGGAAAAACTAACAATTACTTAACAGTATGGCAACTCAAGATGCAGGGAATCGGCATGAGGACATTTGACATAACCTACTTTACTAACTTAACAGATCAACCTCTTGTCCTGAACAAATTATTAAAACATAGAAGCACTTGCCCAGTTTACCTTCAGAGGAAGGTTGCCCCAATTCAATTTACCTCCAGCTAGCTCCAGGCAACCTAAAGCGGGTCAGAAATCGCTTGGGACAGCACTCAAAATGCAAAATGCAGCACACGAGGCTCGCGCGTGCGCACACACACACACACGCACACACACACTCTGCTCTTCTCTTCTCTTCTCTTCTCCTATAAAGATCAATACAGCGAGACATCCTAACAACAGCTACAAACAAGAATTGACTGCAAGAATCCACTCTGCCCAAACACCTGACCGTACACGACTCACTCTGTCCCTCATTGTGATTATGTTCACATATATATTCTTCCTTCAGGTTACAACACGCAGATATAAATCACAAATAGTCTCCTAGTCTCCATGCAGCTACAATATTAATTGTTTCCTCGATCACAAAAGCTTACTGCTGCCAACAATATAAGATACACTGATATATGACAACACATATTTTAGCCTTTGGTTGGCTCTTTCATTGCCATACAGGACCTGCATTGCATCCAAGTGCACGCACGCAATTTGGTGTTACCAAGCTGAGCAGTAGGGTGAAGGCCATCAACAGGGACGGCTAGCTAGTCTTCCTCGAACCTGCACACATCAAGATTTAAACTGGATGAGATATTGTATATGAACATGCATGCATGCATCCAGTTGAGTTGGGTTTAAGCCACCTATCAAGGTTTTCCACTACCATCAATCATATATATATATCACAGCCAGTGAGTCAGTAGGCAATACCAACGCATTCTTAAATAGGTTTATCAATCAGCTTAGTTTCTTTCCAAATAATCTAACACATTCACCGAGAGATTAAATGATTTCCGAGTAGTATCATTAAAAGTAAGAATGAGTTAACCATTCAACATTTGGTTTTATATCTCTCAAGGATGGAGATAACCACATTAAATGTTAACACATGCAAAGAAACGATGAACTGGTGATGACATTCCTCAAAAAAAAAGTAGTGATGACTTATGCTTGTCTATCTAGCTATATTAAATGAGAACATATACTAAACAGCATGCCTATGATTGTCTATCTAGCATTGATATTCGAGCATCCACGGGCGAAACATAAAAATATTAGGTAACTAGTGCACAGTATACTACCTGGCGCATAGAAACTGTTGAAAGGATGACATGAACTAAAACTACGGTCTTCACAAAGTTTCCTTGATTGCATCGAGTTAAGTTGAACCATGTAAATAGTGTCCTTCATACATAAAAATATTTCATCTGTATCCTCAACATATCCCCGTATAAATTTCACCCATACAGTCTGTCCTTCAACCAGAGGAGGTAACCCAAGAATATACTCCGTTTCAATGGTCTTCCACAACTCCCAGGTGGCAACACCATGACAATTGATCATCCTCTGCCACATTTCAATGTTATGGTAATGTTGAGACATCATGGCGACACCAACTGTGCCATCCTCTGTAGAAGGGGCGGCTTCTGGTGGTGTGCGTAGAAGCGACGGAGGAACCCGTGGTTGGTGACAAGGCCTCGCCAGCGCTTGCAGACGGCGGATGCACGCGGGAGAGAGGACGGTGTAGGAGGGAGACGAAGCAGGATCTCCCCGAGCATGTTGTCATCTTCCAGCGCCGCCGCCAGGGAAGTGCCGCGGCGGCGGATCATTGCTCGCTGCAGGGCGTGCGTGGGCGTGGATGTGGGGACGGAGGCGTCGATCGATGTGGCGTTGGAGGCGGATTATCAAGACGCACCGCACCCACGTACGCACTGGGACGGACGAGGGTGAATCGGAGTGGGTCTTCTACTTTTCTTTCCACGTACGCATTTGGGTCTCTTGATGGACCGGGCCCGGTTCTTTCATCCCCTGGCTTGTCAATGGAAATAAAATTTCAAAAAAGATGGAGATAAAGTAGTAATAAAATAACTAAAAGGGGTGTCAAGTCCGCCCTTCAGATACATAGGGAGGCAATGTCCGAGAAATACCTTGGCCTTCCAACAGCCGTGGGTAGGATTACTGAACAAAGCTTTGAACACATCAACGAGCGGTCAAGGTCGAAGGTGCAAGGGTGGTGTGAGAGGAAGATGTCATGCGCTGCAAAAGAAGTTCTCCTAAAATCAGTGGTTCAAGCCTTACCGGCCTTCTCTATGAGTTGTTTCAAACTCACAAAAGGTCTGTGCAAGAAACTTACGACGAACATGTCAAAATATTGGTGGGCTGGGTCACTTGATAAGAAGGGAATGCACTGGCAGGCGTGGGATAAGATGTTGTAGCAAAGTCAAAAGGAGGTCTCGGATTCCGGGATTTTGAAACCTTCAATGACGCGATGCTGGCCAAGCAAGCTTGGAGAATTCTTGACAATCCAAACAGCTTGTGTGCCCGAGTTCTAAAGGGAAGATATTTCCCAAATGAGGGGTTCCTAACTGCAGGTTGTTCAAAAAGTGCATCTAAAACATGGAAGGCTATAATTGTAGGGAGAGAGATGCTCAAGAAAGGACTAATTCGACGAGTTGGAGATGGATCAACAACCGAAGTGTGGCATGACCATTGGATAGAGGGCTCCACGTCCATGACTCCAATGGGTGCGCTGAAGCCGAATTCTATTCAGCTTGTGGCTGACTTGATTGATCCGGAGACAAACCAATGGGACGTAGATAACATCCGAAGTCTGTTTTTTCCCCCGGATGCGGATGCAATCTTGGCCATGCCTAGATCGAGAGCAGGAGGTACAGACATATGGTCATGGGCCTGGGAGAAGTCGGGCATTTTCACAGTCCGGTCAGCCTACCGGCAAACGATGCAAGCAAAGCTTCAACTGTCGGCAATGGTAGGATCATCTTCTGGCGATGAAGGAGTATGGCGTGTGTTGTGGAAGCTGAATGTGCTTCCTAAGATTCGAGTTTTCTGGTGGCGAGTGCTTAAAGGCTTCCTACCAAATTATGGTGAGCTTCGACGACGCCATATCAAGCAGACGCCGAACTGTCCCATGTGTGGACATGACAATGAAACTCTGTTTCATTCACTGATGGAGTGCGACCATGCGGTATGGTTCTAGGAGGCGGCGGAGCGTTTCTTCGATATATCTATCCCAAGGCTACACCCGATGACATGGTCCAGGGATCTGATCGATCATGAGCTGTTTAAGCAAGAGGATGCTGCTATTATGATTATGGTGATGTGGGCGGTGTGGCACTCAAGAAATAGATATACACATGGTGAACAAGTGTATCAGTCGTCGCAATCGATGATCATCATAGAAGAGATAGTGCGAGCGCTGGAGTTCCCTGTTAGTGTGAAGAACCAACCTGTTTGTCCCCCTCGGTGGCTGCCACCAGACGAGGGTTGGGTCAAGATCAATACAGATGGAGCTACACACTCGGCACGGGTGCGAGGAGGAACGGGTTTTGTTGCCCGTGATCATCATGGTTTCTTTCTTAGAGCGGGAGGCTCAAGGTATGAGGGGATAATTGATCCATTGACACTTGAACTCCTTGCATGCAGAGATGGGCTGTCCATGGCATGTGATATGGGGCTACATCGAGTTGAAGTCCAAACAGATTGCCAGGAGAATATACGGCTGTGGGAGTTACCGCAGAAATCTTCATGTTATCATCTCTTGAAAGAGATTTAAGTATTGAGTACTTTTTTCCAGGGATTTAAGCTACGGTTTGCCAACCGGCGTTGTAATACGGTGGCTCACCGGGTAGCTAGACTTTTTTTTAGAACTTTCTTCTTTTCAGATTATGTATGAGACAATTCCTGGGTGGCTGGCTGATTCTTTACAGTCAGACATGCTAGCGCCAAATGAATAAAGAGCCAACTGGCGCTTTAGCTTCAAAAAAAAAAACTAAAACCAATTGGAATATTGGATGGCAAGTAATCTTCTGATTTCATCCCAAATATGTCCGTTTGAGCGACAAGTAATTCGGGACAGGGAGTATATAACACTACTGGAATTTACCACTTTACCAAGTGCCGTAAATACTTTGCGAAAGCTGTTTCACACTCGGCGATGCCTTTGCCGAGTATTGTTCTCGGCCCAGGGTACTCGGCCTGAATCCTGCCGTCAAAGCCGAGTTTGCCGAGAACCAAAACACGGGGACTCGGCAAAAAAAACGAAAATACTTGACGGGCCAGACGGAGACGGAGGGTGTCACGTGGCAGAAAACTTTGCCGAGTCCCTAAAGCAAGAACTCGGCGAACACATATGCTCTGCGGCCGCCACATGGCCATGACAGTGTGCCGAGATGTCGTCTTCACCGAGACCCCGTGAGGAAATACTCGGCAAACGTGGATGTGTTTGCCGAGTTTTACACTCGGTAAAGCTTGTCGTATGGACTGTCGACGCGTGGCACGAGCCATTCGCCAAGTACATCTGCAAAAACTTGGCAAAGACAGCGACAGTTTGCCGAGATGCATACTCGGCAAAGAGATGCCCAGCGATAGCACAGGTTACACTCTTTGCCGAGTTGCTTCCGGCTGGCAGTCGACAATGACATATCCAAGAAACCAGATGGCGCCACGTGGCACTATAGCCGAGTTTCACACTCGGCAATGATATTTCACCCAGTACCGAACTTGGCCAAGCATCTGGTAGTGGCAATTCTTTCATTTATTTTATGTTTGGCCTGCAACAAATCATATTGAGATAATATCTCACATATATACAGCAAGCAATATCACTTGGCAGATGACTCAACCAAATATTTGCCACATTATAGTGAAACAACATATGGTCTCATGTGTGGACAGACCAGACCCCGGCGCGATGGACTGATGCCTTTGGGGAGAAACCCGGAGCCTAGTACATCCCAAAGCTAGCTGTCTCCTGCTCTGCTCGTATCGGGCTCTTGATTCCTGAATCGACACTTATGGAGTTTTTGGCAGCAAACACCTGAATTCGTGGGAGCCGGATCCTCTGACGTACATCCCACTGACATTGCGCCACTGACGTGTGGGCCCGGGGCCACATGCCAGTGGACGCCACGGCACGTCAGGCGATCCGCGTCCGAATTTGTGTGGGCTTGGACACTTATGGACTCTACCTACACTTATGTACAATGCTACACGGGATGTTACGTACAGTACGTTTTACGGGGGCTAGTACAGTCGGCAAAATTTGATTACAGAGAAGGTGACAGAATTAGTAGTTCGTAGATGTAGCATTATTGCTCTTTTTTTAACCGCGCCCTAATATGGGGCCAAACGAAGGGAATGAGAGAAAAGCACGAGGTGGATAACTCCTATGCGTTTTGGATCAAATAGGATTTTTAACAGCAAACACGCACGCACGCAGGCTTCCCGTATCCAATTCTCCACTGGCTGCTGTAGATACTTGATAGCCTGCAAAAAACAATGTAGAGAACCACATTTGAGCAACGCAAGCATTTCATTTCATTCTACACAATTTAAGATGAAGATGACCCAGAAGATGATGGTATGGTCTTGGCCTGATCGAGCAGGTAAAACTTAGCATTGTGGACGAACTGCAAATCTCGCACGCCTGCTCTTGTTCACCCGAGTTTGATGACAATGTCCACAACTGCTAAAATAAAATTGCTTTAGGTACAGCAAATAAACTAATTAGTTATGATGACAATGTCCACAACTGCTGCTACAAACCAAATGAATGAATGATGCCCAAACATTTGCCATGTATAAGCATATATACAAGGACTTGCCCATTGCATATTATGACAGAAACGACCAGCACCACCATACTGCTGGCTCGAGTAAAAAGCACAACCACCACATTCGTGGCGTGCTTGGCACAAAACCACCACTTTAAAAATCGGTGCACTTTTCACCACGCCGAAAGTTTGACACTAGCAAAAAAGAACAAAAAACACTATAATTGAGCTCGCTTTGACGTGGCAAAGCACGCTCGGGCAACCAGGCTAGACGGTGCGACATTAACCGCCATTAACGGCAGTTGACGGCCCGTCCCGAACTGTTTAGCTACTTTTCCGGCTTGGTCGGACCACGTCGTTTGGGCCGAACATGCTCGTTCGCTGTATAGATTTTCAGCCCTTTAGGGCTGCTATTGCATTCGCGCCAACCAAGACCGCTGCCGCCTATTGTATCCGTCGATGGCAAAGACGAACGGATGGGAGAGGTTGGTCGCCGACGGGGCCAATACTGATACGACCAAGGTATCCATCGCCCGCAAGATCGCCATTCCGTTCATGAGCGTGATCATTGCTCGTGAATCACGCCTGGGGCTAGCTGAAGATTTTCAGGGTGGATGAGAGGGCCCGTGTGTTCCCAGACGGCATAGATCACATCCGCTACACCCTTCGTAGTTGTAGGTAGATAAATCGGAACTCATATGTCATGTGGTTGCACTTCTATGTGTTAGAAACGGAGAATGGTTAACTTTGACATTAAACTTCAGTCTGTCGATTGATATAGATCGACTATGATCATGACGACTCAAAATGATTAAATCCAAGTTACATAACAATCTTCATACCAACATATTAAGTTCACAAGCATCATACAAGTGACATGAATGTAGTTGACAAGTAGTTCAAGAACAAAAGATTAGATGTGTGGACACAAGGGCTCTACACCGACTCAATCTCACGCTCGTCAATCTCGTGATGAAGGGGCCATCGTGATCTCGATCGTGGCAAGGCGGCCATCAAAGTATCTACGACTACTCGAGCGATCACAGCTGATGCAGCCACCCTCTCGGCCATGGCACGAGCACTCTCGTCACAGGTAGCTGCCCTCTCGGCTGCTGGAGCCACACTCTCTGCTGCTGCACGAGCTCTCTCGTCGCAGGGGGCCGCCCTCTCTACCATTGCACGTGCGCTCTCCGTGCTGCTGCAGCCACCGTGTGGGTGGCCTCGATCTCCCTAACAAGGTGTCTCCATGTCCCAATATTGGTCGTCCCTAGTGCCCACGCAGACCTAACCTAACGTGAAGGAAAAAACATAATGAATTTGGAAGCACAAAGTGCACTCACAGACCTAACCTAACATGAAGTCAATCCTATTATTAGTGGTCATTCCTCCCCATCCCCTCCCGTGTTACCAAAGTCTCTGAGGAAGAGATGAGAATGAACGACCTCCTACGACAATATATAGTCAGGATCCTTTCCTTCGAGAAATAACTCACATCTCTCAAGTGGTTGTATATATGATACTACCTCACTCATATTTTGACCATCAAAGTTGGACAGTCCTTGTCCTTCTCTTCATGCTTTACCAAGGTCTCAGAGAAGGAGAACGAGAAGTACCGACCCCCCCCCCCCCCCCCCCCCCCACAACAATAGTCGGGGTCCTTCATGTAGGAACATTCACGGTGCAGCACACCGGGGGTGGCTCATCTAAAGAGAACCTGGTAGCAAAACCTACCTACACTGAATCCCACCAAACTCAGTGTTATTTTACCTCCAGATTCGATCAAGTGTTGGGACAGTGCCTCCCTCACCCTGACGGCAGCCTCATCTGCTACATGCCGCACTTACTCGATATAACCCTCCTGATCAGCCGTGTTTGCATATGCTCTCAGTTGCACAAACCAATCACACTTTATCAATGAAAGAAAAGATGGAAAAGAAAAGGCATTCTTCTAGGAAAAGCGGTTCAGAGTTGTCTCAACCTAATAAGTAGCTGCAGAGAGTTCATGTACACTCTCACTGCTGCTGACTCGTACAGGGTTGGGCATGAGATCAGGTACACTCTTGAGTCCTATCCGATGTGCCTACCTGAGTTTTTAAGTATATCATAGCTCATCCACCAGGGTTCTACCATGAGATCAGGTACACTATCAGGGCACAATTAGCTCAGTAATGGTCTGCATACTTTTCTTCCAGTGATGAAGTTGTGGCCAAGCACGCATGCCTACTTTTCTTCTACTAGTGAATTTATTTATAACGATGATTAGATTAGGAGAGTGGAGCACGGCACACAAGCATGGGTGCTAATTCCTAAAAACCGAGTCAGAAGGAAACATTACTATTCATTTATTTATTCACGAGAAAGCATAGTTTCATACCGCAGAATGTTCTGGAATTGTTTTTACGTGTAGATATAGATGTACAGTATATGTGCACGAATTTTCTTCAATATATGTATTTATATGTGTTGTATAAAAAGGATAAATACATAAACCAAAGTGGACATGTATTTTTGCTTCACGTACATAAATACAGTGGGTCCCTCCAGAATACAAAATGTCATTTGTTTCAGGTACAAAAATACAGAAATCATGTTGATACTGGTGGGTTATGGAGTACGAATGTACTTTTGCTCATTCAACAGAGCCAAAGAGGGAAAACTAAACATACTCTGCTACAGAAGAACAAACCATGAGCTATCCATTGGCACAAGGGGTAAAGGAACAAACCATATCATGTGCTATTCATCCAGTATATGCACGAGGAGGAAAACACCCGCTTACATTTAATCTGGGTTTAATACCAAATTACTCCTTCCGTTCCTAAATGTAAGTCTTTCTAGAGATTTCAACAAGTGACTACATACGGGGCAAAATATGTCTGTATACACCCGTATGTTGGTTGTAGTGGAATCTCTAGAAAGATTTTAGGAACGGAGGGAGTAGTTGAGAACAGATTGACTGTCCAAATCATGCATGCTAGCTAGTGGACCTCTGTCCTGAAGGCTTGGTTTTGTTCTGCTATTGGACTCAATGCAAATATAGGAACCAACAAAATTCAGACAAATTCAGAGACGATAACAAGTTGAGTGCCATAGCTTCGGAAGACTTGCACCTGCACTAAAGTGTCCATTTCTTGGGAGTTTCAGCTCCTGACGGGCAGCCACCTTTACGAACAATCAGTCTGCAGTTAGCAAGCTACAAAATGGAAGCCTGGCTTCTCTTCCATTCAAACAGGTGAATGCCAAATCTGTTGACTTTCGACTGTCACAAAAAAACCACTACACGATACTACTGTCATCTCCCCCACTCCGCATTGCTCTTCTCTCAACTTCATTTCTAACAGCTGCTGCAACCGAATCCAAATGAGTGAATAATCTAGATAGATTTTTCACTTTCCATGTGGAGTAGAATTCACAGCTGCCTCATAACTCATAAATCATAAGGCTAGCACAGTTGAAACATTGGGTAGTGCTACGACAGGATTCAGTCAGACTGGAGATGAAAATGAACTCAAGATGGCTGCTATACATGTTAGCGTACATCCATCCAACTTAATTTGGCAACATCACCCAAAAATAAACTATCATCCATGATTATGTATGTAGTGGTGAAACAGGGCATATGCCGTGATAGAGAAAACACCATCGTATAATAACAACAAGGAAAAAAAGACTTGATGCACACTACTGTATACATACTGAAACAAGTGTTTGTGAAATTCTTTCATCAGGTTACAGCAACCAACTCAAAGAATATAAACAAAATACTATTCTCTCCTGAAGGCACACATCACTTGTCTTAACCAAAGGTATGGAGGAAAAGAAACAAATTCGCCGATCCAACTTTGAGTTTAGTGGTGTAGGTAGCCGCGTCCCTTCCGCCGTTGGCGATTTGATTTACTTGTAACCAAGCAACAAGATGAGGATCCATCTAGTACAAGCTAGTCTCCCTTCCGCCTGCTCTCATCAAGATTTAAACTGGATGAGATACTAAGTACATGACTGTGCATGCATACTCAACACTCAAAAATTATAAAGCCGGCCAGTTAATATGCAATGTGCTTTGCTTAGCATATTGCTAAACAGATGCATTGATAACCGTAGTTTCTTTTGCCAGCAAATGTATTGTCAGCTCAATACTCTCTTTCCGAGCAATTAACTAGCGCCAGATTTCCACTCAAGTTAACTAGCGCCAGAGCAGAAGAATGAACTAAAAACAGAACTGCGACTTGAAGCATGATTAACTAATAGCAGAGAAAAAAAAATACTCTCATAGTACCTCACCAGTCACCACCTCTCTGGTTATCCGCATTGTTATGAGGACTACCTCACCACCATGTTTCGTTCGGCCGTGTACTTTGTTCATTTGTTGCTTTTAAGTAGTAGAAGAAACTGCCAGGTACTGAAGCTGAAATTGAACATGGTAGGAACCCAGTTGCTCGTCTATACAAAAAAAAAAATTTGAGCAGAGCAACCCCTAAAATATTTAGCAGAGCGTGCTGACTAACGAAATTGAACTGTGTTTTTTGGGTCCAATTCTGCCTCCAGGCAGTTGGGGAAAAAAATCAACACTTCCCTTTATCGCGAAAATAAAATAAAAAATCATCACTTCTCTTGCCTGTGAATTGAATCCCCGATTGATTTTGCAAAGAATAACAAGATTGGTGTAGCTGCAAACAAACAGGCAGCGTCGACTATGCTCTCTTCTTTCTTGTGAGATCATGACAATGTCAGTTCTTCTTCTTCTTCTTCTTCTTCAGGATGCGAATTCTTTCGATAGAAGACTGTTGGCAAAGGGAGGGTGACACTTCATGCCAGCGAGTGTGCTTAATGCAGAGTCAAATCGATGAGCATCAGTTGAGCCTCAAGGATGAGCCATACTGTATCCATGGGTGTAAACTGAAGATACGTTCAGTCCACATCCATCATATGATCCAACGATATGTATGTTTGACAGGTGTCCAAAAGGTTGATGAAGGAGATGAACGAATACAACATATTCAACAAAAGGTTGGGGCAGCACTCAAAATGCAAAATACGGCTCACGAGGCCCATCATTTGAACTACTATCACACACGCGCGCACACAATTCATTGATCATCTCCCCAGTCCCCAGTCTGCTCTTCTCTTCTCTTCTCCTATATAAACATCAATATTAATTGTTTCCTCGATCACAAGACATCCTAAGAACAGCTACAAACGAGAATTGACTACAAGAATCCACTCTGCCCAAACACCTGACCGTACACGACTCATATAAATCCCTCATTGTGATTATGTTCACATATATATATTCTTCCTTCAGGTTACAACACGCAGATATAAATCAACACATATTTTAGCCTTTGGTTGGCTCTTTCGTTGCCATGAAGGACCTGCATTGCATCCAAGTGCACGCACGCAATTTGGTGTTACCAAGCTGAGCAGTAGGGTGAAGGCCATCAACAGGGACGGCTAGCTAATCTTCCTCGAACCTGCACACATCAAGATTTAAACTGGATGAGATACTGTATATGAATATGCATGCATGCATCCAGTTGAGTTGGGTTTAAGCCACGTATCAAGTTCCACTACCATCAAGCATATATATATATATATATATATATATATATATATATATATATATATATATATATATATATATATATCACAGCCAGTGAGTCAGTAGGCAATACCAACACATTCTTAAATAGGTTTATCAATCAGCATAGTTTCTTTCCAAATAATCTAACACATTCACCGAGAGATTAAATGATTTCCGAGTAGTATCATTAAAAGTAAGAATGAGTTAACCATTCAACATTTGGTTTTATATCTCTCAAGGATGGAGATAACCACATTAAATGTTAACACATGCAAAGAAACGATGAACTGGTGATGACATTCCTCAGAAAGAAAGTAGTGATGACTTATGCTTGTCTATCTAGCTATATTAAATGAGAACATATACTAAACAGCATGCCTATGATTGTCTATCTAGCATTGATATTCGAGCATCCACGGATGAAACATAAAAATATTAGGTAACTACTGCACAGTATACTACCTGGCGCACAGAAACTGTTGAAAGGATGACATGAACTAAAACTACGGTCTTCACAAAGTTTCCTTGATTGCATCGAGTTAAGTTGAACCATGTAAACAGTGTCCTTCGCACATAAAAATATTTCATCAGTATCCTCAACATATCCTACTATAAATTTCAGCAATACCATCCCTCCTTCAATCCGAGGAGGTAACCCAATAATGTTATCTGTTTCAATAGTCTTCCACAGCACCCAGGTGGTAACACCATGACAATTGATCATCCTCTGCCACATTTCAATGTTATGGTAATGTTGAGACATCACGGCGATACCAACTGTGCCATCCTCTGTATGGATGATCTGATGGCTGTAGCAATGCTCCATACTAGGAGGCCCCTCGAGCGCATCAAGGCTATGCCTTTCCAAATCAAACGCAAGTATACCCTCCTTCACATACTTAAATGACCAATAAACAACATTGCCAACTAGGGTACTAATATAAGAGCCAAAACAATCTGGATATTGAACCTCTGTTGAGATGAGATCGGCCCATGTGTCGGTCTCGGAAGAATAAACAGAGGCAAGAGGTCGACCATCCCTAGTGCGCATAAGCAGCAACACCACCTTAAAGAGGGTGGAGTGGCAACCGCCGTGCACATGACCCCTGTCACGCGCAACGCAGAGCACCGCCCCATAGACGTAGCCGCACTTGAACTCGGGTGGAATTGGCACACGGTGCTGACGATGGGGCCGCACACGAGGACCTCCGTGCGCGACGGGTGTAAGATGAGGACAAGGCCGTGGCGGCACCCGAGCAGCCGGCCCCATGAGTAGCCGATTGGCAGGTTGAACCGCTCATGAGGGATGTGGTCTGGAGCGGGTAGGACGGAAGTGAATTTGATCTTATCGCCGTCTTGGAAGAAGACACCAAGGAGTGGCGGGTTCCGGTGATGTGCGTAGAAGCAGCGAAGGAATCTAGAGTCGGTGACGAGGCCTCGCCAGCGCTTGCATACTGCAGAGACGCGCGGGAGGGAGGACGGCTGGGGCGGAAGACGGAGGAGGATCTCCCCGAGCATGTCATCGTCTTCCAGTGCCGCCGGCGGGGAATTGCCGTGGCGGCAGATCATGGTGGCGCTCTCGTCACTGGCGCCGAGCTGGTCTTGGAGACGGAGGGATCGATCTGGGGTTGGAGGCGGTTCATCGTCACGTTGTATTGGGTAAGTTTTTTGTGCGTGCAATCTCTGGACTCCACAAATCAATGTTTTGTTTTTTTTATCTGACAAATCAGTGCCGTTCCACATTAATGCCGTTATTAGGCAGCAAATCCCTATTCCCAATAATCACCAACTTATTCCCAGTTTTGCACGTCTCATGGTTCTTGATTAATATATTTCCATTAGTACTCACAAATGGTGACTGATATAAAAAGTGGGCGGACCAATACTCATGTGCACAAGAAGTACCTCGAAACATGATATAAAAAAGGGGTTTTTCCCCGTTTTATATATAAAGCAGTCGCCCACAAACATCCGACAATAGCAAAGTTGAAGGTTCAGCAGTCTGAGAACACCTGGAAACATGATATACCCGGCAGGATATTGTTCATCCTCAAGATGCATTTAGTGGAGACATGTCAACGACTCAAAGGAGTAAAGATGTCTTGACCAAAACATTTCGTCACACCAAGACAGATGTTGGTACGTAGAGATTGTGCGCGGCCGGCCGCCCTCGGGGGGCGACGCGGTCGTGAGAGCGAGGATTGATATACCCTCGTCACAACTCTTTAAGAACAGTGTTTCATCTAGATGACACTAACTAACATCTACTACAACTGAATGCTGCCCAAACAGCTGCCCTTTTCAGTGTTCCTCCACTTTGTGAAGCATGCCACGGCTCTGGACTCTGGAGTAGGTGCAGAGCCTCTCTTCCATCAGTGCAGCTGCAGAGTCAAGACAATAATTGCTTTTGAGAGGAAGTTGAGGAACAAGTATGTCAGATCCCATGTATATCCATCACAGCAACTGGTATCTTAATTGTCACAATCATGCATGATGCAGGAAGCACATCCTTGCCATTATGTTCACAGGTTCTTCAGGTTGCAGTGACAGAAGAATATAATTAGAAATAGTCAAGGTACAAAACTGAGCTATGATTTCCATTCCTACCAGGTGTGAATCACTCGAAGTTGAACGTTGGTACTACTGTCATCTCATCTCCCCACTCTGCCCTGCTCTTCTCTTCTTCAAGCACAAGCTAAGCAGGGACAGTCAGCACATTGCAGGACTCACGCATGCATGTTTGCAAATTCTTCCTTGAGGTTACAACAACCAACGACCCAGATAATACAAATCACAAATAGTCTATAGTCTACATGCAGCTACACACTACTTCTACTACTAGTAAGTAGTTCACTCAACCGCATAAAAGCTTGTTGCCAGAAATACAGAATCCACAACACCTGTCTGTGTCCGTGCCAAAGATCTGGAAAAAATAAATCTAAGAAACATACTTTCCAATACAACTTTAAATGAGTGCTGCAGCATCAGTTTGGCTCCATTGCTAGGTCCTGCACATTGCCATAGTCGTCGGTCCAGCTATCGACCAGCTTGCACTTTCTCCTTAAGAGATTAAATGGTTCCAACTGACATCGATTCAGTATAGCAGCTAGGAAGAACACTTTGACTTGAAGCGCAATTTTACTAGCAGAGGAAAAGAACTCTACCAAATTGATTAAGTGGATATGACCATCTGGCATCAACCATTATGCACTTTCTCCTTGACCTGCTTTTTGTCGTTGGCATGCTTCTTGTTGCTTGCTTTCATCTCCTGAACCGGATGCTACTTCTTGTTCCTCCTCTGCAGCCATTTTATGGACTAACCAAAGAGATGAAATTAAGATGGCATCAAATAGGAGGAAACAAATAAACTGAATAGAAAGATATTCGAATGAACACACATTAAGAGTTGTGCCAATTTACCTCCAGATTTGATCAAGTGCTGGGACAGCATATCCCTCACCCTGACGGCATCCTCTTCCGCCACCTGCCTCACTTCATTGCTGTAATTCTCCTCCTGGTCGTTCGGCATGCCTTCACCCTCCTCCTCCATGTCTATCACAATATTATGCAACATGACACATGCGTAGACTATTTTAAGAAGCGAGCATGAACTGACCGAGCGCCACACCACTCCGTCTAGGATCTTCCAAGTGTTTTTCAGCCTCGCCAGCGCAGCGAGGGTGATGGTTGATGCTGCAGAGTGTCTCTTGTTGAACTCGGTTTGATAAGGAGTAAAATCTTCAGTGAGCTCTATGCCTTCCAGGCGGTAAGGTGTGAGGAGCCAGGGAAGAAGAGGGTATCCTCCATCACCAATTATGTATTCTCCAACTTGACATCCATCTGATAAATTCAGTTTGCTACCATTCAGCCAAGTACCCTCCTCGCATGACTTGAAGAGTCTAGAATCATGCAAAAGGCTCGACTGGTTCATGCTACCTGATGGCCCTAACCAAATGCTTGTGAACCTCATATATGGATCAACGACGCCTTGCATCAACATGCCATCATTCTCCTCATGGTCGCTGTTCTGTGATCCAAATGTGAAGTAAGCTATATGTACAACACCACAGCAGTTTGGCAGGCTATGGATCTTTTCAAACTTGTGCTTGATCTTCTCCATTTTAGCAGAGCCAGACCAGCTGAAGTGGTGAAATGCTTGGTTCCACAGAGCCTCAACAAACACCTGAGTTACCAGCGAGACAGTTGGTTCGTTCACACCAACAGAGGATCCTAAGGTAACCGATGTTTCACCAGAGTTCAGCATCCTCAGAGCGACGGCTACTCCATCTTGTAAAGACAACACTCTCCCATCAACAAAGGCGTGTTTCCTTGCCATCATACTTTCGAAAAATGGCACCCTCACCAAGCTGCAGACGTAACTAAAGGTGCTTCTTCTCATCTTGTACACAGATTCAAATCCTTGTTGGTCCACCATACAAGATGATAAGGTTTCTGCATGGCAAGAAAATTACAATATGGTTACATGATACTCGATAAAACATACATTGAGGCAGCAAAAAGATAAAATACTTAGCAACATGCATTGACACATAATATATCTGGTCATCATGCAGTATATATGGACGAAAACCAGGAGATAAAATCAAATGAACTTATAAATTGGCAGAAAGACAAAGCTTGTATGTTTGATTTTCTGTACCTTCAAATATGGTAGAGCTGCTAATATTGGAATCCAGCTTGCAGTTGTCACCTCTCGTGTACAAAACATACCATTTTCTTTGGTTGTCTCCATCACGTGCATATGCCTTGACATGCTCCACTCGGTTGAACTTGTCCCACTCAGTGCCAGATTGTCCCACGGCTACCGCATAAAGCAACCATAGCCTGCAGAATAACTGCAGATGCCTTGCCTTTATGTCTCGCATGTATTCTGGGAGTTTTTCCATGGTGTAATCCTCCAGGAGAATCCTCTCGAGTGAAGCGATACGCTCCAGCACCTTCAACTTTGGGCAGTTGACGATGGTAAGCTTCTGCACATTGGGGAGATTGGTGATCCTCTCCAGGTCGGGGCATCCATCCACTATAAGCTCAACAACAGAAGGAAAGCTCTCAATGCAGCTGAGGTGCTTGACATATTGTAGACCTAATATTTTCAAAGAGCTTGCATTGGAGGCAAGGCCTGGAGGAACATGCTTCAACTTGCATTTAATGAGCACGAGTTTCTCCAAACGGCGCATGGCTTGTACTTTCTCCTCCCACTCCCACTCCTCCCATTCCACCATTCCGTCCAAGACCATTTTAATTAACCTCGGAAATGAAGCTGCTGCCCCCTGCAAGAATCCAGTCCCTACATGTTTGATGCATGGAGCACGAGAGACCTGTAGAAACTGCAGATTGGGGAGGTGGCACAGCCCATTGGGAAGTTGTGTGCAACAAGCCAGATCAAGAAAAAATATAGTCTTCAAGTTGTTGAGGAGCACCGTTGATGTGGACATCATCCAGCCCGGGAGTTGCCGGCCAAAATACCCCGAGATTTGAAGATATTCCACACCAGGTGGAGGGCAGAGCTTATCATGAACCTTCTCAATTCGCTGTTGCTCTTCCTCAGAGACACCTTCCTTCTCTTTGACCAACCGCTCATCTCCCAGTTTACTTGTGCAGCACAGGAATAGCTTGATAAGATGTGTTTTCTCACCGAGCCTAGCATTAGCAGCAAACGAGGCAGCAGATACATTCTCTAATTCAATTAATCCAAGAACTCTGAGTTGGGAAAGAGGTCCCAACTCGTCCAAACTGCACCAAACATTATCCATGTGGGCTCGAAACATACGTAGTATCCTCATATTTGCCAGACCACTAAACCCTCTAGGTACCATACTTGCTTTGGGAAGTGCAAATAACCTCAGCTGGCCAAGCTTCACAATGCTGTCTGGAAGATTCACCAATTTTGTACATCCACCAAGGTCAAGGAATTGCAATAGTTTCATCTTGCCAATGTTCCCTGGAAGTACAAATATACCAGCATTTATTAGTGATAGATACCTCAGGTGCTTGAGCTGATGCAAAGTTTCAACCAATAAAGCCATATCTGCAAATTCTATATGCAGAGTCCGCAAACTAGAAAAAGTAACCAATGAATCGCCAGGCATCATCTTAATCTGGATGGTTGAGATCAATGTTCTCATTGATTGCTGCGCCTGTAGGGATTTCCAATCAAGTTCACCTGATTGTGATCGGATAGTTTCTATGGACAACCGAAGAAACTTTTGTGAAGCAAGTTTAGCAAGAATATCATTGTCTTCGTCTTGAGTTACGAGTGCTTCATCTTTAGTCATATACTGAGCAAATGAGCGAACAACATCATGCATGCTGCAAAACCATATATCAGCATATGATTTATCTCGCTCTATAAGGTTCCTAGATACTAACTCCTTGTAGTAATTTCTTCCCAGTTCTTCTAAATCACCAGAGTTTCCATGAATAAATCCTTCGCTTATCCACATTGCCACGACTTGCTCCATATGAAAACATCTACTTTTAGGAAGAAAAGAATAGTATAAAAAGCACTGCTTCAGGTAAGAAGGCATATATTCATAGCTTAAGTGTACTATGTGGTTGAGATCATCGGGCATTTTAGTTGTTGACCATTTAGAATCATCCAAAACCTGCTGCCAGTCATGACATAGCCCTCCTCTTTTACGCAAGAGTCCTCCCATAACTTTAACAGCAATTGGTAAACAACCACATTTCTGTATAATTTCCAGTCCGATATCCTTTAGCGTATTGATGTGGTCTTCATCTATCTCACTTGAGCATACCTGCGAACATACAGTACAAGGGACCGATACAGTTAATTAACTATGTATAACAAATTTTCCTATCTTTTTACAAGATGGAACATACTGCAAGAAGAATATACTTTAGCACTACTAAATGAAATTATGTAGTGACTCCAAGGGACGACTCTCTCATCACTGTTATAGGAAGTAACTCCAAATTTAGCAGAAATCGTATATTGTTTTATTCGTTTTCATATTTTATGGTAACATGAAATTATCTAATCTCTCGAGTGTCTATAATGCAGAATACTATGCCAAACATTAAGTACTAAATTTGTGTGCAAATTCTCTAGCAAAATTACTGCCAACTTCTAGTGTAGTTCTTTTCGTGTTATATTCTTTTGTTGTATTGGCAATGGTTCACCGAAATTGTTATTTGTCTTAAAATAACTTTTAATTTATATTATGTCCTATGACACTGTTGAGTAGCTGAGCACTTCGATATTCATCTCATATGCTGGAAAATGAGACTGAATAACGAATATATGACCCACGTCTCTTCACTGGTAGAAATGATACATATATAATTTTCCAAATTTCTAATTATTTCTCAAGCTTGATTAAATAAAATCTAGGTGTCTTTGAATGTGTCTCAATTATTGTTGTGGCATATTTCCTTGTTTAGCACCATGCTTTGTTGGCACTTGCAAAGTAATCTTAGACCTACAAAATTTCTCTTAATTAACTACATAGTACACTTATAATAAGTAGATGCAGATAGATTATTCACTTCACTGAATAATTAGTATTTAATTAAGTACAGACCTGATTCTTGAGCAATGACCAAGCATCTTCAGGCGCTAATATGTCGACATGGTGGTACGGCCAGATAGCTTTCACCCCTCGGGCAACACCTTCGTCTCTGGTAGTGACGAGGACTCGGCTGCCTGAAGCAGCAGCATTGACTAAGGGTATTTTCAGCACGTCATCCCATGCTCTATGGTTCCACACATCATCCATTACCAGAAAGGTCTTGTGGTCAATCAATGTGTTCTTGAGGGTTTCATGAAGGCTGGTCTTTGCACTTTCAGGTGGTTGGGCATCTCCTCCAGCTTCGATGATGGCCCTTCTCAGCAGATCAACATCACTGAAGTTTTGGTTGATGCTCAACCATATCTTTTTGCTGAATTCACCTTGGATTGCCTCGTCATTGAAGACCTTCTGGGCGAGGGTGGTCTTGCCGATCCCACCAACACCTACGATAGCAACCACCATGAGGCCATTGTTGACATCTTTTCCTGTCTGCATGATTTGGGCCACCAGTGCTCTTGTGTCTTCTTCAATCTTGTCCCCAACAATAGCCGACCGGTCAAAGTCCCCTACCGTCTCCCGGCTAGGATTACCCTGACGAGAGGCATGGGCATTGCTGCTATGACAATCCTCATATGACGCAAGATTGATGAAGTTGAAAGCAGAGCTGCGCTGCTTGATGGAATCAAGCCTCTGGTTGAGCGCCTTGATGCGGGTGCCGATCTCACGAGCATGGAAGGGATTCCTCATGCAGAAAAGCAAGGGGTTGCAACACCCTGCTTCTGCAGAGGATGGCCCATGCTTCTCCATGGCCTTGAGCTGGCAGAGGTCGAGGATGTCAGCAGCTTCATACATGGCGCGCTTGAGCTGACCCACCCAGACTCGGACGGTCTCATCGGTTATGTTCCTCCTATCGGCGTCGGCGAGGAAGTTCTTGAGGTCCTGAAGTCTGTCGCCCAACTTGTCGATCTCGCTGGAGACGCCAAGCATCGTTCCGAGCTCATCCTGTACCACCTGCTTGAGGTAGTCCACGATGTAGGATGCAAATGCATCCAGCACCATCGCCATTGGTCAACTTGCTGGCCTTCCGCTGTGATTACAATTAGAGACAATTAAAGTGAGTTTTAAGTAGCAGACAGAGACAAGGAAATAAAACTTGGACACTAACTAACTAGCTCGAGCACAGCACTACCTCTCCAACCTTTGAGATTGATGGGATGCACTGCACAGCACAGCAGTCGGCGGCGACAAATACCAGCGGACGGCGGCGGCGGCGGGAACAATGGTGGTGCTGGGTAAGACCTGGAGCCTGGAGGGATTGGGATTTGGGAAGTAATGCCACAGCCACAGGGTACTCGTTGGCAGCCGGAGGTGGGTAAAGCATCAGGTGGAGAGAAGCAAGCAAAGCAAAGCAAAGCATCACATTCCCATCGATGGAGCAAGCAAAGCAAAGCAAAGCAGCTGAACTGAAGAGGGTATCGAATTGGATTGAACTTAACTTTTTCTTGATGACAATATATGCTTTTTCCCTCGTGTGCACGCCAAATGACAGCGGCGCTACGGCCGCCCTCTCTGCTTACCAGACTGGCCGGTGGCCGGCGGCGGCGCCTCCTTCATACTTTACTCCCCGCCCGGTCGCCGGAGCTGGGCTGCTCCTCTGACATTTGAAGACTTCTATATTATGCATATTAAGCTTTTAACAATCTAGAAACTTAACAATTTATTGTATTTGAAAATTCAAATGGTTACAAAACAAGTCACCCAAGTAGCTAGGATCCAAACACGTCCAGAACCATCGCCATTGTATTGTATAACTTGATAATAAAAAAAAGGTGAAACTTAAGCAGGCGGGACAAGGAAAAGAAGCAAGATGCATGACTTAATTAGCGCTAAGTGTAATTAGAGAGAGACGAATATTAAACTCGATCGAATTACCCCACCAACCTTTGACATGGACGGGATGTCCTCCTGCTCCTTCAGGTCAGGAGGACATTCAACTCAATCATGTTGTGCACCAGGAAAGTGAAAATAAAAAAGCGGGACAGCGGTGCGCATTGTCAAAAGTGAACGATCATTGTCAAAAGTGTCGGAGAGCAAATCTGCTAACAAGTAATTAACTCTGTCTTATCACAATATTCTCTAGAGGTAAACAGATCACACATTTCTAGTGTGAGTGGGTGCAGCTCATTGCCATGACCCCACCATCACATCTCGTCGTTATCTACACTTTCGAGGCCTGATGGCTTCGTAGTGACAGTGGCAAACAGCTACTTAGTTAATTACATAAGGGCATCTCCAACGCCGAGCAGCAAATTTTCTCCCGCATCCGTCCGCGGACAGGGGGGACCAGTCCGTGGACACGGACGCGGGGGGCAGCCATGCACGCATACAGTTAATTACACAGATGCCAAGCCACTACAGCAGTTAAGATAGCAGCTGGAGCACCCCCATTCCCACCAGTGAAGAGAAGCGAAGCAAAGCATACCCCGTTCCCAATAGTGGGGACAAGCAAGCAAAGCATACCATTCACATTCCCACCGGCGAAGAGAAGCAAAGGACATTCGCATGACCATGGAGGACCATGTTCTGGGTTGAGGTGGTGGCTGGGACAGGGAAACTGAGAATCTTATGGCCCATGGCACGTTATGTGGGACTCTTTGCCTAGCATATGGGAGGGCCGGATCGGAGCAATTCGGTTTACGAGTTGAATGATGAAAACCGAGCATGCCACCCAACACCGAAATGCTGTCAAATAGAAACAGAGGCAGTCATAAATTTAACCGCCACACTTCTATAATCCAGTGAATACCGACCATTATATCAAGCAAGCACAGATTGACTGTCAAAATCATGTATGCTAGTGGAAGCATCGCAAAGTTAATGTTTTGCTTATCCACACTGCTACCGGCTAGGTCTATCAGCTTCATTGCTTTCTGAATAAGTGAACAGTATTGATTATCATTGATATCAGTCGCATATCACACAAACTAAGTTTTTTTGTTTCGAGGATGAAAGAATGAACTTTGACATGCTAGATGCAGGGAACTTTGGAACCACAACACAACGAATCGTGCTAATAGTGACAATTACCGCAATGAAACTTAAAATGTAGTAGGAGAAAGGATACCGGATGATGCAGTGAGGATGGTCTGATCTACTAGCTCTGCTTCGTGTTCCTTATCTTCATCCTCTGAGCCAGACAGAAGATGGAATCAACATGAGAACATTCATAAAACTACTAAGTGACTGAGAGCAGAGCAACCTGACTGTAACAAATTAAACACTTGGCCAAATTTACCTCCAGCTTCAGGTCCCAACAATCTGCAGGCTAACAAGTGCTTCGGCGGTATATCCCTCACCCTGACGCCGTCCTCATCTTCTAACTGGCGCACCCTGCTCCTCCCTGTTAATCACTTTGTATGCAACATGCAGTACACCTTGATCCTTTGAACTGTCACAAACACTCTAGATGTGCTGTCAGCTCTGTTCTTCTCCAAATAGCGACAGCAGACACATTGTGATGACATATCAAGAGCATGCTTAGCACTAACAGCTGCTACAATCGAATTTGGCCAAAAACACCAGTCATAAACACTGCAAATGAAGGATATAAACCACAAATAGCCTGTCTCCATGCAGCAACACTGTTAGTTGTTTTCTCCACCGCATAAAACCTTGCTGCCAATAATATAAATTACACAACACTTGTCTTTCGCATACATAAGGTTATTTTCGATAGGTTTACATGGAGAAATATATGTGCAAAGTTCTCTATACATAACATCAACAGTTAACCACTTCAAAAACCGCTCCAAGCTTTTAACCCAAGACCGCACCGTGTCGCATGCACATGAAATAAAAATTCACTCTCTATATGACCTTAATCTCCTTAAGCCAAGATGTGTGGAGTGGGCATGGATCTGGCTTCCCTTGCGCGAGGGCCTTCTCAGTGAGCGAGTAGAACCAACCATTCCTCCACTTGAACTGTTATGTCGAAATGCTTACATGTTACTAATTTTAAAGACAATGTAGTACAAGTGCAGGTTCCATCGCATAGCATAGATTGGAGAGGTGGGAGGACTTGCCTCTTTCACGGCGGTCGGGAAGTGTGCCACTGCTCTGGAGTAGGCACAGAGCCTCTCTTCCATGCCCTCATCGAAAGTAAGCCCCCGCTCTGCAGCCGCGGCAGAAGCTAATTCAGCTATGAGGCTGGATACCTGCATGCAAAAGGAGAAACATGGACAGATCATGTGTTGAACAAAGAGTAACTGTTGTTTGTTCTCAGACAGATATGTTGTCAAGCTCAATCCTGGAGCATTACCTAAGAAATTGCATTGCTGAAATAAACTGAAGGCATGATGTAATGTGGAAAAAATCAAAAAGGTAACAAAGATATCTAAACACCTGTACTCCTTGACTGTTTTTGGGCGATTAATGGAACACAATAGCTCAGAACTCTGACAGATACAATAATTTTTCATGAGAGACTGGCCGGGAGAAAATTACCTCGGATCGGTATTCCTTTTCAACAGCACCCACAGTGGCCCCCGGATGGCGAGCTCCGACGAGCATGAAGGCAGAAATCCAGATGAGCTTCTCCAGCATTTGCTTCTCGAAGCCTTCCTTCTCAAGCACCTAAGGATTTATTTCCACAAACGAGTAGTATTATATTTTCAGATATGGCCCCAAATCTATCTGTGAGTAGCACTAACGCAGAAAGTTGGGAACATTTCACACTGATGAATTCCAGACTTGACTGAGCTACATGCGTAATGGTATCCAATCTTGAAGGAAGGAAGGAAGGAGGGCGGCTGACCTTGCAGGTGAGGCCGCCGTTTTGGAGCCTGGTGACGACGGCGGGTGCCCAGTTGCCGAAGGCGGCGGTGAGCCCCTTTGGGTTGGCGTCGGTGATGCCGTCGACGGGGGGCTCGCCGAGCTTGGAGACGGCGAAGTAGGCAAGCACCTGGTTGGCACCGGCGAGGCCCTTGCTCTCCAGCCAAGGGTCCAGCATCCCGTTCTGGAAGGAGACAAGGTCGGGCCACCGGGATTTGGGGGTGCCGTCGAGCACGCCGTCGAGGTCGTCGTTGCGGGTGCAGACGAGGATGGCCCCCCCGCCGGCGCGGCGGGCGGGAGCGCCTCGCCGCGGCGGAGCAGGAGGTCCCCGGAGGAGGGGCCCATGGAGAGCAGCGCCTGTCCGACTCTGCCGCCACCCACCACCACCGCCATGGCCATCGCCGCTGCTGAAATCCTGGAGGCGGCCGCCCTGCTGCCCCTGGAGGAGGAGGGGGAGAGGTGGTGGCGGCGGAGTGTAGTAGGTAGCGGCGTGACTGCGGCGGGGACGGAGAGGAAGACGGCGGCTTTGAGGCGCATCAGCTCCGTTCCGGCGGACTGGACGGGGATGAGGTGGGCCACGACAATACCTGATGGGCCTCCTCTTCGTGGTGCAGTGGATAATAAGCCTTGACATAAGTCCAGTTCGTGGACTGTGTTTCTCCTCTCTTTTTTTCTCATCAAAGAACCGAAAACTATTCTTTCTTGTATTCTTCTTTTCCTTTTTCTTCGAAATCGCTAATTGAGGAGTACTCCTTGCAAATTTCACCCCACCTCCCTTGGTTGTAACAAGTGGCGCGCTGCATGTGAGTTTTCTCTTTTTTTCATAGATCCGTTTATTTAAAACGTTTTATCCTTTAAACCGTGCGTCCAAATCTCAAACCATTTTTCACCGTTGGATTCCTCGCGTCGAGATTTTTAAAACTAGATATCATGTTGATAGGTTTTGAAAAACTATTTTTTCACGAAAAAAACCGGGCCGCGGGAGCACCTTTTTTCCCTTCCGGATGTCGTTTCCGGTCGTGCCTCTCGCGGAAGCAAAACCATGCCTTTGAAGGAAGAAAATATTTTTTTTTGGAAAAAAAATTGAGAAGCTAAGAAAGACCGTAAAAAACCAGAAAGTTAAATAAATGAAAAAAAGCATCTAAAAAGCCAAAAACACGTGCGAAAAAATATTAAAAATTCCAAAGGGAGCGCCCAGGACGCGACACGTGGTAGCGGCTGAGAGCGCGCCAAGTAGCATGCTCTCAACCCACCCGCAAGTGATCGTTGCGAGGCTCCCGAAGGAGTGCTAGTCAACTAGCTGATTTCGTTTTTCCTTTTATCACTAGTAAAAATGCCCCTCCATTGCAACGTAAGAAAATTTAATGGATTATCTAGCATGGGCTAGAGTACAGATCATTATTTAATTCATTATCCAGGTCAATTGTTCCAAACATGAAGAAGAACTGTGATTTCATCCCTTGCAAATGGCTTTCCTACTGTGGAGAAATTGTTTCCACTCCAATGCATTTTTCACCACGAGCTCCTCGTATGCCCAAACTACACAAAATTTTGCATGGAATTCACGCACAGAGCATCGTGCAACACAAAAAAAGGAATTTTTTGAACTTTTTTTCTATTATAAATCATGGTACTTTTCACCGGGCTCATATGAGCCCGAGCACCGAATGGGATTTTCTTTTTTATTGCTTCTAAATTCTTTACATGGTATTCTCATGTCTAAATACTAGAATTTTTTTTGTTCATTGCTAAATCGTTCATGAGGGGTCCATGTAGTGCTTTAGGCGGAGACACTAGACCATCTAATGTTCACGTAGACAATTTTTATTCAAACTCTCAAAATGATTGTTTTGTTTTTGTATGTCCACACGGTTGTTTAGTTGCATCCTGTATAAAACTTGCTGTGAATTTGCACCACCTACCCCTTTTTTACGTCGTAGTCTATACAAATTACCCACTTTACAATAACTCCCATGTTAACTAAAAGGAAAAAGATCTGAACCATCCACACTCCGGTGAATATGTTTTAATGTATGGTGAATATTTTTTAAACATGGCGGACAATTTTAGTAGATGATGGACAATACAGGCTGAGCACTTTTTTACGACATGATGAACATTTATTCAATCCTGGTGAACATTTTCTAATACATGATGAACATTTTTGTGAAACTCGTTGGACTTTTTTATTACACCATAAACATGTCTTTCAGCCTACCAATTTCATTAAAACATGGTGAACAATTTTTTAAACATGGTGAACATTTTCTTTGTACATGATAAACATTTTGAAACAGACGCTGAATATATTTTTACAAAAGTGTGCATGCATTTTTATGTGGATGTTCGCATATATTTTTAAAATATTCATATATTTTTAGAAATTATCATGTAGTTTTTAAAATGTTTGCTGAACTATTATTATTTTGCACATTTTATCTCTAAAAAAATCATGTTTTTGTACGAAATGTAAAACTGACTTAAAACTAAGCCAAACTGTGTAAACCAAAGTAACATTTGCTAAAACAAAACCATAGGAGCTACATGGAATTTACAGGAAAACAGGACGCTGCTTTTATTTTGACAATTTACAGGACACTACATGGAATAGGGCATTAACGTGCCCTGATCGCTGAGCGCTCCATATAACTAACGCAGTGAGCGTCATGTAAAAAGTACTTACGAATTTCTGGAGACCTGTGCGCATGGGCCGTCAGCATGTGCCGATCCATGGCAAAAAAAAAAAAAAAGATGGGCAGGGCGTTAAATAGATGATGCTTTTCTTCAATCGGGCACAAATAAGCTGGATCAATTCTTGCAAGTCTCACTTACACAATATTTCTTTGCTTTTTCTCTACGTTTTTCATGTTGCTGCTTTTTCACAAAACCGACTGTTTTTTTAAAGAGCTAATAATTGAACTGAAATATGGCTATATATGAACTGAAATGAGTGAACAAACCCACTAAAACATGTCTACATACCTCTGATTCAGAAAAAATTAGAATATCTTATATTTACTAACGGAAGAGTATTTAGAAAAATAAAAAATATATTGTGAAAATGTATTGTACATGTTTAAAATATTTTATTCGATATTTTAAAAAATAGGTTGTATATTAGGAAAAGTTCATCTTAAATTTTAAAAGGGTTAACCGTATATGAAAAGCATACCATAAATTATTAAATGTTAAATGTGTATACAAATTTACCATATAATAAATAAATCTTGAATGTGTATTTAAAAATGTTCATCTTATATTAAAAAAGTTGTGTGTTTGCGTGCAGGGGTGACCTGCGTGTCGATGGTGGACATGCAACTAGGTCGGGTCACGAGTGAGTTGCATGTCGATGTTGTACATGCAACTAGGTCAAGCAAGTTGTGTATCGAGGGTGGACATGCAACTGGGTCGAGGCACGAGGTGGCGAGCGAGGAGGGGAGCCACCACCCTCCTCGAAGTGGAAGGAGGAGACGGAGGAGCCGTCCTCGGCGATGGACCAGAAGCGGACGCGGCGGATGCGCACCTCCGTCGAGAGGTCGCCGTCGAAGTTGCGGATGAGGAGCACGTGGGGGACGTCGTCCTCGTGCTCGAGACAGATGACAAGCCGCACGACGGAGAAGTCGAGATCGTTGAGGCAGAGAGGGTCGATGCAGTTGCACCTGATAGATTGTTGTATGACAAGTTCAAGTGGCTCAAAGAAGTTAGTGTTGACAAACCTGATGGGATTGCACCAGAAAATTTGTTGTATGATAGGTCCAGCGATTCCAAATGCTTCAAATCACCGATCTAATTTGAGATTGTTCCTGTGAACTGATTGCTTGATATATTCAAATTAGTGAGGGCAATCACTAAACTTATGTCCTCTGGGGTTTGTCCTGTTAAACCATTACTGGACAAATCAAGATTCACGAATAGCTTGTAGATTTGGAAGCTATAGTCACGCTTTTGGTCTTTCGTGATTACTGGAATGCTCCCTTCAAAGTTGTAATCCTCTGTAGTATCCTCGGATATTATGGTCATCATTGCTTTCAAGTTTGATAGTGACCATGGTATGCTTCCTGATATATTGTTACCTGATATGTCCAAATAATGAACACGGGCAAGGGAAGTGAGATTGTCCAGAATATGGCCACTGAGCATATTTGATCTCAACCTCAAGATTTGCAGTAGGGGCATTTTCTCGGGTAACCACTTTGGTAATCCTCCAGAGAAACTATTGTATGAAAGATCGAGGAATTTTAGTTGTGATGCAGTTTGAAGAATTTTGGGGAATTCACCGGAGAGATCATTGTTGTTTAAGGCTAGAATAAACATTTGGGAGCCAAAAGGATTTGCAGAGTTTGCACAAAACTCCTTGAAGCATTGCATAACATCTCCTGTGAACTTGTTTCCTGATGGGTCCAACCGTTTCAGACTAGTCAATCGGCATAAAGATGATGGTATCAGGCCTCCAATCTGATTATTTGCAAGCAACAACTCTTGTAGAAATGGGGCTTTCAGGTCTGAAGACAATGCCCCTGAGAAAGAGTTTGATGATAGGTTCAAGCGGACTATATTTATTGGGAGCAATGGGACTTGACCTGTAAGGTTGTTCAACCCGAGATATATATAGTCAACTGCCATGTGTTGTAAATTTTCTGGTAATGAGCCATGCAACTTGTTTCCCGATGCATGCAAGAATGAAGCTCGGGAAAATGTCACCCAAAACCAATCAGGAATAACATCATCCAGATTTGCATTTCCGAGAACAAGAACATCAATGTTGGTTTGCCATTTGAGCCACTCTGGAAAATGAGGTCCAAGATGGCATCCCTGAAAACCTGCGACCTTCAACCTGAATGGAGGAACTCATTTTTGGTTGATAGCTAATTTTAAAGAGTTGTATGACAAGTCCAGATGCTCTAAATTCAATAGTCCTGCAAAATCCTCCTCTGTGAGGACACTGTTCAATTTATTATAGCTGAGGTCCAAGTACTTCAAATTGCCCAAGCTTGTAGAATGTTTTTTGAATAGCACACCACTGAAGTTATTGTAGCTAAGGTCCAAAAACTCCAAATTACCTAAACTTGCAAAAATGTCCCTTGAAGAGCACACTGCTGAAGTTATTGTTGTTGAGGCGCAAACTCTCTAAATTACCTAAACTTGTGAAATGATCTTTCACGAGCACAACATTGAAGTTATTGTAGCTTAAGTCCAGGGTTTTCAAATTACCAAGTGCTCCAACTACTACGGGCAGAGTGCCAGTCAACATGTTGTAAGATGCTTCAAGAACACTGAGATTGGTCATGTTCCCAATCCAAACAGGCAGATTCCCAGTCGTATTTGTTTCGGCTAATGACAACTCTTGCAATGTATTTTGTGAACACCTTGGCAATCGATCCATGAACTCATCCATGTTCGCATTAACGTTGTTACCATCTAATATCATTACTTTCAAATCACACAGATCTTCTAAATTGTTTGGCAGCAAACCCTCAAGATTGTTCTCACCCAAGTTTAAGACCTGAAGGGACTTCATGTTTCTCAGTTCATTGGGAATTGACCCATTCCAGCCGCAAGCAAAGAGGTTGAGCTCCTTGAGGCTTGTAAGGTTCCAAAACCAATTGTGTTTGAATGAAGTGCCAATTGTTACCAGAAATATCAAGGACCTCAAGATGTGTGTGGTTGGACTTGGAATGTAAATTACTAGCAGACATGGTACTATTAAGGCCACATCCGGGCAAGCAAAGAAATTTAAGAGAAGGGAGCATGTTAACCACGTGAACCCAATCCCTCACAATACTAAGATCCACAAAGCTCATGTCAAGATGACTCAGCAAAGAGAGGCATGGCAACCATGCAAGATCCACTGCTTGAAGACCATTGTAATTCCAACTGACATCGAGATATTGCAACTTGGAGAGATTCCCAAGTTGGGAAGGTAAGATCCTAGTGAAATTTGCCGACGAGAGGTTGAGATACCTTAAGTTGCTGAGGGAACCCATGAAAAATGGTATGCCTGTGCCGTTGAAGTCATTATAGATCAGATCAAGATACCTCAGGTGTTGCAAAGTAACCAAAGAGGAGCTCATCTCTCCTGCCGACAAGCTCAATGATGTGCTCATGTTCAGAGGAAAGCCATCGGTGTCGATGTTGCGGAGGTTGAGCTTGATTACAAGGCCAGTTCGGTTGCTGCACCGAACACCCTTCCATTGACAACAGTCATTGCCATGGCGCCATGATGAGAGACGGCCAGCAGGATCGAAGAGGCTTGCCTTGAAGGATAGGAGCGCATCTCGCCTCACTACTAAGGCAAGCCTCTGATTCACTCGCTTGACCATGGGAAGTGGATGCTGCTTGCGAGATGAGCAAGCAAAGGAGTAGTGCAGTTCCTCGAACGAGGAGCGCGAGCTTACTCATATTGGTCGGAAATGGCATAAGGAAAAGACAGTGGAGCGAGCAGCTTATCTTCTAGTGATGAAGTTGTGGCCAAGCACGCATGCATACTTTTCTTCTAGGAAATTTACAACGATGATTAGAAATCGGTTCAAAGGAGGCTCCATGGAGACCTTTTAAAAAAAATCAAAATCATTGTAATTCATTTATTTATCTGAGAAAAAAACATGTTTTGTATACCGGCAAAATGTTCTAGACTTTTTTGGATACGTACATATAGATGTATAGTACTGTTGTCAATGGAAGGGTGTATATGTGTACAAATTTGCATCTATATGCGTATTTGTACGTGGTGTTATTAAAAAAAGAGACACGTAAAGGAAAACGGGGTTGTATTTTTCTTTTTGGCCAGATATTTGTCTTTTTATGTAGCCTATGAACTATTGTACTCCCTCCGTTCGATTTTTATAGATTTATGTTAGAATTTTCAACGATGTGCGTTCCGCATGATGAGATGTTCCCATCCACTACAAGGCGTTTACGGTGACTTTGTAAATCTCAAGATAGTATACCAACTCAGTCTTTCGGAGGTGCTCATAGTGTGCATGTGTGTGTTCATAGAGGCGAGTGTATACGTGTATATATATGAGCGTTCACGTCTATACTATGTTAAAAAATGCTATGAAAAATGGGCTCAATATACGTCTGTACTGTATTTAGGAGGCCAACACCCAATCTTTAATTTTCAATTGAGAAGAATCTGTGTTGCGATGAGAATATTTCTTTTGTTTCAAAACAAAACGTCAGAATATAGTACATGTTTGGCAGAAATTCAACTACAAAATTTCATATATTTCAATATTTTACCTTTCATTTCATTTCATTTGTTTTGTTTGCTTGCACACAAAAAAAAATTGTCTGTGTCTCCACTGCGCCTCCTCGACGCGGCGGCGCATCTCCTCGCTGGCCGGGCCTCCTCTGCCAGAGCAGAGTCCGCCGCCACCAGCGACCTGTCATGTCTGAATCGAGCTCCTCTGTTTTCCAGTCTTCTCTGCCGCCCCCCTCTCTGCTGAGATCCGCGCTATGGTGAGCTCCATCCTGCCCCTTTTTTTAGAAAAGGAGGAAGACCCCCGGCCTCTGCATCTGGACGATGCATACGGCCACTTTATTAATTATTGACACAAGACCGTACAGAGTGATACAACAAATAGTCTAAAGCCACCAAACTAAGCAACAACTGTCGCTATCCCTATCCAGTTGATGTAGGGGCGCTGAAAGTCTGGGCCTCATACCAAACAGACCACGCAGTCAAACCTAACCATCTAAAGACTTGAGGTCCCACCCAGGACGCCTGCCGGGTATGGGCACCCACCAGTCCGGCGTGCTTCTCAACCAGGACCCCTGCCGGGTATGAGGCCGCCGCAGCCACCTGCCACGAACCCATCTTCAGAATTGTACTGCTGCATCAACCTTGGCCGGTCCAACTGCCGCCGACACCACCATGACGCCAGGCAGCGTCACCCTCCTGCGCGAGTCCATCTCCGCTCATCAGGCGCCGAGTATCCACTGCGCCACGCAGCCGATACTGCCGTCATCAATGGAGCAGATGAAACACCGCTCCTCCTCTTGTCCCCTCCAACCAGCACTCGCTCCAAAACGATGACCCCAGGAGGGAGAACGGTACCGATAGCACCGTCATCGTCCGATCCGGTAGACACAGATCTAGGGTTTCCCCCGGAACTTTCCGATCAGGTTGATGAGACCTGCAACGATGATGCCTCCAGAAGGAAACGACGTCTGAGACGCCGCCATCGTCCGCCAAGACCGCAGTCTGGCGCGATTTTCACCGGAAGCCACGTCTTCCCGATCTCGTGGCTGGCTGGAACCGAGCAGAACCTCGCCACGAAGACGTATGTTGCCGTTGGTACTCCGGCGGAGATCCGGCATCTCCTCACCGGTCCCTCCACGCGCCGCCGGTCGGCGAAAAGCCTCCCCACGACGGATCCAAACGGGGCGTTGGATCCGCAGTAGCCGTCGTCACCATCACGAGCAGGACAGCCCACCTCGCCGGATGGGGCGCTGCCACCGCCGCCGTCCATGCAAGGCCGCCGCTCCGCCGGCGATGGTGCTCGGGCCCCCGCCGCACAGCCCGGAATCTCCGTCCTAGCCGCCGCCGTTAGATCACATGAGAAGGGTCGCCCCCGCCGCCTCAGATGGGATCCGCCGCCTCCCCCCGCCCAGAACCATTGGCACCGGGCCCGCCGCCACCGTGGCCCATGCCGGCGGCAGGAAGGGGTGGAGGGAGAGGTGCTGGCGGCGCTAGGGATGGGGCCCCTGGCGTCGCCCGGGGGGAGGCGACGCGAGGGGTGCCAGGAAGACAAGTTCTATCATTCCCCTGGAAGGAGCTATATATGTTTTCCCTTAGCAGATGCGGAGGTTCTTGATCCAATTGATGGGATGGGAGTAATCTGAATCTGAATCGGTGGCCCATGGGAGAGGGGCATCTCAATCTGAATCTGAATCTTAATCAGCAGATAAGATGCATAGGTAGGTTGCTGTAACCATTGATGGATGCACTTTGTCTTAGACAACTCAATTTGGGCCACTGATTCAGATGCAATCCTTGTTCCTTTTTCTCCTAGTACTAGTAGGAGGGTAAAACATACTGTATTGGTTAACCTGCTATATTTACTGCTGATCATGCCTTGAGGCAATTATATAGTTAGCCTATCACTGATTTCCCATAATCTGCCTTTATTGTTGTTCCTTTGATGCATATCATTATCATTGTTACGCATTTGCTATTGTATGTTGCCGTTGATTACCTGTATGTAAATCAAAGGCATAAGAGATGGTATTTTATTGTTTGTCATATATAGCTTTCACAACTCGAGCGTAGGAAGGCGCTTCGAAATCACAAAGGCCCAATGATGGTGATGGAAAACAAAGAGAGAAGAAGCAAGTAAGGCGACCTACCTACCATTTTTGTTCATACGTACTCTTTAAAACAAACTTCACAGACTTTCTTGCTTTTGATGTGCTACACTACACGATATGCAAACTGACAAGATTCAAGCTGGTACTGGTGAGCCTTCAGGTTAACAACTCAACTCAATCCCAGAGTTTGCTGTTTTGTGACTTGCCTCGTGTTTGCAGCAGAACCACTGCTTCTAATTAACTGCCGAGTGACATCCATCCCTGCTGAAACAGTGGCTACCTCGATTTACTCCCTCATTCTCTTTGATCAGATAACACCACCAAAAGATGAACAAATGAGCAATTACTTTTTATTAAAATATAGCTTAGGCCCGCAGCTTGGGGCACTTGTTGTACTTATAATCATTTCATTAGTCATTAGTGGGTGCGCTGCAGACTGTGGGTACCTGTTGCATTTTTCAGCAAGTTGAGCTCAGTTCAAGTTAAAATACACAACTAGCTGGAGCAGAGTTTGCTGGCTCCAGGATGCTTGGGGCAGTCAGTTAACCTACATACGTTCAGGCAATTTGTTCCATGTATAACCATTGATGCAATTTGTCTTGACAACTCAATTCAATTTGGGTCAACTCAATTCACCAAGAGGGGGGAAAACCCCATCCGGTTCCTTTCTGAGGAGGATAAAACATGTTAGTTAAACTATGTTTACTGCTGAATATGCATGCCTTGTAGCAGTTAGTTAAGCCTATCTGCTCCAATTTGTTCTTGGAAACCATGAAAGTCCAGTGATGGTGATGGAAAAATAAAGAAGGAGAAGCAGGTAAGGTGACCTTTCTTCAGGCCCAAACTGTTACAGTTGTCATAATCTGTCTTATCACCCACTTCCTCTCTGTTTTTCCTTTAATGCACATCAGATTACCCACATATATCCTGTAAATTGAAGGCATATGAGATCATAATTTTATTCTTTGTCATACCTTTCTTTACTGGAGCGATGGCTCCTGGAAATCACAAAGGGGCAGTGACAGTAATGGAAAAGAAAGAAATAAAGAGAAGCAGGTACGATGACCTACCATTTCATTGTTAAGAAACATGAACGGATGGGCACTTGCTTTTTATTAACTATAGCTTACGCGTCCGCTTCATGTATTTTAATCATCGTTTGATTAGTGAGTGCGCTACAGACAGTGGGTACCGGTTAGTTTTTCAGCAAGTTGGGCTCAGCTCAAGTTAGAAGAAATGCAACTAGCTGGATCAGATCCATTCATGTCTTGTTGACCCCCATTGGAGAGTCATGCGTCCTATTTCTCCTATGGTGTTGTGCTAGCTGCCTCTCCCACGATCTCCCGTTCCCCTTCATCGCCGCACTGTCTCCCACAATAACTAGCTTCCTTCGTCATCCTTTACCTCTTCATTTTCTTTCTTGTGTGAGGTAGTCTTTCTTCTTGATGTTTCTTCTTCAAATTATACATATACTGCTGCAAAATCAGGATCAACAATCAGCTTGTAGCGGCTCTGTTTGCTATCTGTTCACTGATTTATCTCTATTTCCCGCTCTGCAGGTTTTCGACCTTTGATTTCCACTCCCATTCCATTCATCGCCACACCGGCACCAGAAGTCCCTCAACGCCGTTGTCTTCCCGCACCTCTTCATCTGGGTAAGCTCTCTCCCATCTGTGTTCTTTCTTGGCAGTTTTAGTCCTCTGCTTGCTCTTTTCTTCTTCAAATACATCCATTGGCACACAAAAAAAGCAGGAAGAAGAATCAGCTTGCAGTGACTCATCTCCCTGTTTCCTGCTCCTGCAGGTTTTCCATCGATCGCTACTCCAGAGGCCACATTGTTCACTTCTCCTTGTTCATCCTATTCCACCATTTAGTGTCTCTACCCATCCGTTCCAATTCCATCCTCAACGCCCTTTCTGGATACACTTCTTTGCTTCATTTTTCATCTTAGTGATCCCCTCCCCCAACCACCATCCAAACAGAAGATTCTGTTAACACACAAACAAATCTGCCTTCAGAGTAATTTTACCTATTGCCCATCTTTGCTCTGTTATATTCCCTATTTTCATTCCTAGAAAAAATAAAAATTCCAATTTCCCACCTTGTCTTGCCACGTCCAAGAAAAAAAAAGGATACATCTCCCCTTGTACTCACGGTGTGCTTTCCATGGCGGAAGTGGCGCTGGCTCTGGCTGGCGCACGGGCTGCCCTAGACTTTGTGGTATCACCGATCCTGAAGAAGCTCCTAGCTGACCCTGCAAGGTGCCTTGGTGTGGACATGGCAAGTGAGCTCCTTGAACTGGAGACCAACATCATGCCGCAGTTCGCTCTACTGGCTGAAGCAGCTAACAAGAGCCCGCACAGGCCAATGTTGAACAACTGGATCCAGCAGCTCAAAGACGCCTTCTGTAAAGCTGAGGACCTACTGGATGAGCATGAGTACAACATCCTCAAGCGCAAAGCTGAGAGTGGGAAGGACTCTTCGCCGGAGCATGCATCTTCCAGTATTGCTATTATGAAGCATCTACGTACTGCGTCGAGCAGGCTGTCCAATCTGCGCCCAAAGAATAAACGGCTGCTTGATCAGCTGAAGGAACTGAAGTCCATCCTGGCCAAAGCAAAGGACTTCCGTGAACTGCTCTGCTTACCTACCGGTAATAGTGCTGAGACCTCCGCAGTACCAACAACTGTTGTTCCAGTTGTCACATCAATGGTACCTCAAAAAGTGATTGGTCGTGACAAGGATCGGGATGATATTATAAATCTTCTTACCAAGCCGATTGTTGGTGGGTCTGATTCAAGTAGGTATTCTGGTCTAGCAATTGTTGGACTTGGAGGCATGGGAAAATCCACCTTGGCACAACATGTTTACAATGACAAGAGGGTGAAAGACCATTTTGATGTCAGGATGTGGGTCTGCATCTCACGCAAACTTGATGTTGACCGCTACACGCGGCTGATAATTGAATCAGCAGGAAAGGGAGAGTGCCCACGTATTGATGATCTTGATACTCTACAGTGCAAATTGAAGGACATGCTGCAAAAGTCAAACAGATATCTTCTTGTGTTGGACGATGTCTGGTTTGAAGAAAACACCAACGAGATGGAGTGGGAACAACTATTGTCTCCTCTAGTATCTCAACAGATGGGAAGCAAAGTTTTGGTAACTTCTCGATCAGATGTGTTCCCAACCCCTCTTTGCTGTAATGAAACTATTCATTTGAAAGATCTGGAAGACACTGATATCTTAGCACTCTTCAAGGACAATGCCTTTTCTGGTGCAGCAGTTGGAGACCAGAGGTTGCGTGAGCAGCTAGAAACTATTGCAGAAAAGCTTGCTAAAAGACTTGGAAGATCTCCTCTAGCAGCAAAAACTGTGGGTTCACGGCTGAGCAGGAAAAAGAATAAGGCTGCATGGGAAGAAGCTCTAGGGACTGACAACTTAAGCGATCCCAGTAGAGCACTTCTGTGGAGCTATGAGAAGTTAGATCCAAATCTGCAGCGGTGTTTTCTATATTGCAGTTTATATCCAAAAGGCCACCTTTATTCCACAAGTGATTTGGTTAACATGTGGGTAGCAGAGGGACTTATTGATTTGTGGAATGTGAACAAGAGAGTGGAAGATATTAGGAGGGATTGCTTTAATGAGCTGCTCTCAGTTTCATTCTTTCAACCAGTTTACACATCCGCGGGTGAAATGCCTACGTACTACTGTGTTATGCATGATCTGGTTCATGATTTGGCACAGTCACTATCTGAAGAAGTCTGCTTCAGATTAGAAGATGATAAGGTGGCAACAATACCATTCACTGTTCGACATCTATCCATTTGTGTTGAGAGTTTAAAGCAGCATAAACACTCTATAACCAGGCTACAACATTTACGTACCTTCATCTGCATTGAAACACTTACAGATGACGCAAGAGATATTTTCAAGCAGGTGTTGCAGAATCTGAAGAAGTTGTGTGTACTTCGTCTAAAGTTTTACAACAGCAGCAAGCTACCTGAATCTATTGGTGAATTGAAGCACCTTCGACACTTGGACTTGGACTTGGGAGGTACTTCAATCTCTGAATTGCCTGGATCATTGTGTGCTCTTTACCACTTGCAATTACTTGAATTCAGTCCCAAAGTTCAAATTTTGCCTGAAAAACTATTCAGTTTAAGTAAGTTGAGACATATTGGAGGGCTTGCTCAAATCCCTTACATTGGCAAGTTAACTTCACTTGAAAATCTCTATCAATTCTGCGTGCAAAAGAAAATGGGCCATGAGGTGCGACAGTTGAAGGACATGAACAACCTTGGTTGCAATTTAAGAATCACAAATCTTGAGAATGTTGCTGGGAAGGATCAAGCCTTAGAAGCAAAGCTACATCAGAAAAATCATCTCGAGAGATTGCACCTTGAATGGAGTGAAGAAAATGACATGACTGCACCTGATAGTTTACATTTGGAAACTATGGAAGGTCTGATGCCACCGCCACAAATTAGGGGCCTTACCATCAAAGGTTACAGATATGCAAAATACCCAGGCTGGTTACTTCAGGATTCTTATTTCCAGAATTTGGAATCACTTGCACTTGTTAATTGCAGCGCCTTAGAAATCCTACCATCCAATGTTGCTCTCCTTGGGAATTGCTCCTCACTGCACCTCAAGAATGTCCCAAACCTGAAGACATTACCTTCTCTTCCAGCCAGCCTTGAAGAGCTAACGATTGAGAAATGTATGATGCTTATGTTTATTTCCAATGATGAGCTAGAACAACATGACCAGAGAGAGAACACCACGATGACATATAGCTTGAAGTCACGGCTTTCTTCCATGTGGGAGGTGGATACGGGATCAAACATAAGGAAAGTACTATCGTCCGAACATTCATCTCTGAAGTGGTTGATGACATTGATGCATGCTGACAGTCCTCATCTTCAAACCATTGAAAGTGCTCTAGAAAGAGAGGTGGATGAAGTATTGGTAAAAGAGGATATCATCAAGGCATGGATATGTTGCCATGAGGAGAGGATAAGACTCATTTGTAAAAGGAACATAGGCTTGCCACTGGTACCACCATCAGGGCTTTCTCGGCTTGATCTTTCGTCGTGCATCGTTACAGATGGGGCATTAGCTGTTTGCCTTGATGGTCTCACTTTGCTGAGACATTTGTCTTTGAAAGAGATTATGACTTTAACTACACTGCCGTCACAAGATGTCCTCCAACATTTGACAAAACTTCAGAACTTGTACATCAGCTCGTGCTGGTGTCTTGGATCATTGGGGGGATTACGAGCTGCTACCGCTCTTGCAGAAATTGAATTATGGAGCTGCTCTTCTTTGGACTTGACACCTGGAACAAGTTTTTTGCCGTTGTCCCTTAAGGTTCTCAGAATATTTCACTGCATGGTTGCAGCCGATTTCTTCAGTATTGACTTGCCGCACCTAAAAGTTCTTTCCATGGCATTCTGCAGAAGCCCTTCATCATTATCGATTGGTCATTTAACATCCCTCCAAAGTTTGTCACTTCACAATTTACAGGACTTGTGCTTTCTTGAAGGCTTGTCTTCGCTGCAACTATACAACGCACAGTTTACACATATCCCGAACCTCAATATGAAGTTCATCTCACAGTTGCGAATCAAGAGGTCTCTCGATGTTAGCAGCCCCGTAATGCTCAACCACATGCTCTCAGATGAAGGTTTTACAGTTCCAGAATTTCTCGGTCTTGATGGATGCAACGAGTCCTTCTCATTTGAAGAATCTGCAGATTTCTCATCTATCAAGCACCTGTCATTTGTTAATTGTGAAATCAGTTCCTTGCCAGTTAATCTCAAGTGCTTTTCATGCATGCGGGCACTACAGATTGCTAAGTGCCCCGATATATCATTTTTACCTGATTTGCCATCTTCCCTCGAACACATAGCCGTGTTCGATTCTGAACTCCTGAAGAAGAGTTGTCAATCACCTGATGGAGAAAGCTGGCCAAAGATTGAGCATATCCGCTCAAGATATATTCCTTAATTTTCATCCAGATTTGCAACTATATAGAAACAGAAAGGTAAAGACCTCACCTGCTCACTCTAAAATAGATAACGTTTGTTTTCATAAATTTTTGAAATTTCAAGTATCATATGTATTGACAAGTTCCCTCCATTAATTCTAAAGTTTCCCCATTCATTTATTTCAAACAGCAGTTCAGTTCTCCCATGTGTCTTGGTTGACCCCTCAGTTCACTTTCATCTCCGGTTTCTGCAACCGTCGCCCTCAACGGCTCCACCTCCACTGCCAAGACGCGTGCCTATTGTTATATTGTTGATGTTGTTTTGTTATCCTCATCTCAGAGTGTTCTTTTTGGATTGTACTGGGTGTACTAGCTTCTGTGCTCCGTATGCTCTGTGATGTACTCCTGGAGAGTTAGTCTCCATGTAGCATCATAACTGAACTTGTGAAGTTCATTTTTTGATTACTGTGGAGGTTGATTTGTCCTTTGATGTAGAATAAAATTATGTATACTATACCTTATTCACTCGATCTGTTTATACATGATATAATCGATGTCTACTTTAGATGGCTACTTCTGAATATATGGTGGAGATTGTCCATTCTCAGCTGCTGTTGCAGATCTTCTCAGTTGGATAGACTGAATCTATGGACTTTCGTTGACTGAATCTATGAACAACAGTTGATGCTAGACTGCTTTCCGAATAAGTTGACAGTATGATTCTCTCTCAGTGACATCATATTAGCACGAACTTTCGTTTTCAAGAATAACAGAGTAAATTTTGATATTGCTAGTAGTAGAAGAAGCTGCCAACTACTGAACCTGAAACTGCACATGTGTAGACATCAACTGAGCAGAGCAACCTGACTAAACAAACTGAACTGTAGGAGCATTTGGTTCGGTTTCACCAACTGGCTTTACTCCTGGTCGACCACGTCCGTCAGTCGAACTGTGAGAAACACAGTGACACGCTTAACACTAACTAACATATGTTCCATCAGTGCAGCTGCAGAGTTGAAGCTTAAATAATCATTGTTTTTGAGTTGAAGCTCAGGAACACTGATGCTACTGGCTCAACACGACTGGCCATGAGATTAACTTCTTTCTGAATAACATTTTTTTTCGAGAATGAAAGAATCAAATTATATATGCGGGATGCAGGAGACGTCTTTTTTAGAATCAAGCTCAAAGCCCCAAATACCTGCCATTTTGTTTCCAGATTCTTATTTCAATTTACAGCAACCAACTCAATGAATATGTAGAAATCACTCATAGTCTTTTGTCTCTGGACCCATAAAATAAAAGCTTACTGCCAACAATAGTATACAATAAAACAAAAATACTCATATTCAGCAAAGATAAAGCTTACTGTCCTGGACATGTAAAGTCGCAATTAACGTGGATTGTCTGAAAATAATTAGTATTGTGTGCAGACTACAGAACAGAGCCACTTTAGACATGAACCTGCTAGTCTCACATAGCTGAATTAATTCAAAGTTGTGGTTGCCGGACTGACGTATTGTTCGATTGATCAACACTTTTCTTCCCTCTCAACTGAATCCCTGATTAATTTTGCGAAGAACAGCAACTTGAGTGTAAGTGTAGCTGCAAGTGAACAGGCAACGCCAGTTCTGCTCTCCTCTTTCTTGCGAGAACGTGGCAATGTCAATTCTTCTTAATGGGTTACAGCTGCAAGGACATGAAAGAATACATATATAGAAAATCACAAATAGTATCCATCAACTTAATTTCCGTCCAAGTAATTTAAGCAATATATATATCACCAAAGAGATTAAACAGAACTGCAACATCTCTTAAAATAGTAGCAGAGAAAGAAAAAGAATACTACCAGATTAATTCACTGGAGAGGGCGGTTTGATTTCATCTCTTTATCTAGCTATCATGCACTTTCTCCTTCCCTCGATCTCCTTTTTGTCGTCGGCGTGCTCCTTACTCATTGTTTCCGTCTTCTGAACAGACACATAAGAGGGAGCAGTCAGCGTGCAGTTGTGTTAATTTACCTCCATATTCCATCATATCCCTCATCCTGACTGCATCCTCGTCTGCCAACACCTCATCCTCCTCCTCCTCTTCCTCCATGTCTATCACTATATTATGCAGTATGCAGCATGCATAGATTGTTTGAGAAGGTGGACATGAACCAACTCCTCTGTCCAGGATCCTCCAATTGTCTTTCAACCTCGCGAGCGCAGCAGTCATGATGGTTGATGCTGCAGCGTGTCTCCTATTGAACTCGGCTTGATAAGGAGGGAAATGTGCAGAGTGGTCCTTGTCTTCCAGGTGATAAGGTGTGAGAAGCCAGGGGAGGAGAGGATATCCAACATCACCAAATATGTATTCCCCAACATCCAAGCCATCTGATAAATTCAGCCTGGCAGGACTTGAAGAGCCAAGAATCGTGCAAAAGACTCAATTGGTTCATGCTACCTGACGCCCCCTGCCAAGTGTTTGCGAATCTCAGATCTGGATAAAACACGGCTTGCAATAGCACGCCATCACTCTCCTCATGGTCATGGTTTTCTGATCCAAACGGGATGTGAGCAGTATGTACAACACCGCAACAGTTTGGCAGGCCATGGATCTTGTCAAACTTGTGCTTGATCTTCTCCATTTTAGCAGAGCCTGGCCAGACCAAGTGGTGTGTTGCTCGCTGGCACATAGCCTCAACAAACACCTGAGTTACCAGCACGACAGTTGACTCATTCACACCAAGAGAGGATCCTACGGTAACCAGAGAGTCACCAGAGTTCAGTACCCTCAGAGCGACAGCTACTCCATCTTGTAAAGACAACAATCTCCCATCAACAAAGGTGTGATCCCTTGCCATCATACCTTCGAAAAATGGGATCCTCACCAAGCTGCAGATGTAACTAAAGGTACTTCTTCTCATTTTATACAGAGAGTCAAATCCTTATGCATCCACCATAGAAGGTGATAAGGTTTCTGCATGAAAATAAAAATTCAAAACTGGTTACATGATATTCTAGGTATGTTAAACTCAAGAAAACCTAGAAGAACAAGAAGACAAATACTTAGCAACATGCACTAGGAAGGTACAGTATATGTGGACGAAAAGCAGGAGAAAAAAAATCAAAAGAATTTGTAAATTGGCAGAATGAGAGTGCTCAAACAAATTAAGACAAAGCTTGTACGTATGTTTGATTTTTTGTACCTTCAAATATTGTAGAGCTGCTAATATTTGAATCCAACTTGCAGTTGTCCCCTCTCGTGTACAAAACGTACCATTTTCTTTGGTTATCTCCATCACCTGCATATGCCTTGATATGCTCCACTTGGCTGAACTTGTCCCACTCAGTGCCAGATTGTCCCGAGGCTACCGCAGAGAGAAACCATAGCCTACAGAATAACTGCAAATGCCTTGCCTTTATATCTCCCATTTATTCTGGGAGTTTTTCCGTGGTGTAATCCTTCAGGACCATCCTCTCGAGAGAAGCGATATGCTCCAACACCTTCAACTTTGGGCAAGTGTCGATGGTAAGCTTCTGCAGATTTGGGAGATTGGTGATCCCCTCCAGGTCAGGGCAGCCATTCACTATAAGCTCAACAACAGAAGGAAAACTCTCAATGTAGCTGAGGTGCTTGACATATGGTAGAATTAATATTTTCAAAGAGCTTGCATTGGAGGCGAGGCCTGGAGGAAAATGCCTCAGTCTGCATTTACCGAGCACAAGCTTCTTCAAACGGCGCATGGCCTGTACTTACTCCTCCCACTCCCATTCCACCATTCTCATGAAGATCAGTTTATTTAACCTCGGAAATGAAGTTGTTGCCGCGTGCAAGAATCCAGTCCCCAAATGTTTGATGCATGGAGCACGAGAGACCTGTAGAAACTGCAGAGTTGGGAAGTTGTGTGCAACAAGCCGGATCATCAAACAATATAGTCTTCAAGTTGTTGAGGGGCACCATTGATGTGGACACCATCCAGCTCGGGAGTTGCCGGCCAAAATACCCACTGATTTGAAGATATTCTACACCAGGTGGAGGCCAGAGCTTATCACGAACCTTCTCAATTCGTTGTTGCCCTTCCTCGGAGATACCTTCCTTGTTTGACCAGCCCATCATCTCCCAGTTTACTGGTGCAGATCATGAGTAGACTGAGAAGATGCGTCTTCTCACCGAGCCTAGCATTAGCAGCAAACGAGGTAGCAGATACATTCTTCAATTGATCTAATTCAAGAAACCTGAGTTGGGAAAGAGGCCCCAATTCATCTACGTGTATTCGTAGCTTCTCGCTTACTCAGGTTTCTGAGTTAAGCAAACAAGAGTCTCTGGCGGCGGCGCTGCGGCGTTTGGTCCATCAAGCTGGTGGGAGAGGCGGCGGCGGTGGCGTGGAGGGAGGAGTGAGATGGAAAGAGGAGGGCAGGGTCACGGATTGCCCCGCCCGGCCCAGCCCATATACTTACTATTATCACAAATGTTGCTGCGCTGACGTTCATGGGGAACGTTTGTCCAGCGAACGCACCTGGGCCGTTGGATTTGGGCGCACGAATCCCCGTGCACGTCCTCTGCAACCTCAACTTGGAGCGACCGTTCGCGAACGGGGAATATAGAAGTAGATCAATGCTAGTGTCAGGCATGGTGGATGATTTTGTTTGTAGTTTTTTTTCATGGTAATGATTTTATTTGTAGTTGCAGGTAGCGTACCGAGTGCCTTGTTATCCTCGGATATACATGCACTCAACCGTAAGCAAATACTCCCTCCGCTCTCTATTAATGTAGCGCATATAAACTTTCTAAGAAGCCAAATTTTACAAACTTTGACCAAGTTTATAGAGAAAAATATTTACTTATACATAATAAAAATATGTCTTGTGATGTATTTAATGATATGTATTTGGTGTTCTAGATGTATATGTTTTTTCTCTACAAACTTGGTCAAAGTTAATAAAATTTGACTCTCCCAAAATTCTATACGCACTTCATTGTGGAACTGAGGACGTACTTGATAAATATAACGTGGTGAAGTGCGGGAGGGGGGGGGGGGGGGGGCAATGCCCCCCTATCCAGCCCCATAATATCATTCTCACAAAATCGGAATACATAGTTATGACACTACTACGTTCTCATAGGTTATTGTCTAATTCGTGCAATACTATTTTGTTCATCAGGAGCCTCCTCCATCGAGCAATGGGACACACCTGTAGGCTGTAGTGCCTCAGGCGCCGTCCGGCTCGCCTACACAACAATGGAACATACCTGCAGCCGCCCCAAAGGCTCCTTCTTCCTCGACCTCTTCACTATACCAGGAGCCTCCTTCTTCCTCGACCTCTCCGCCTCCACAACCAAAGAAAGCCCTCAAGAATTACGTCGAGGAGAAGATTGAGAAGGCTTTGGAGATCTTCGGGTACATTACTATGGGGACTTTTCTCATCTCCCTCGTCGGCTTCATTTTCCTCAAGGCAGCGACATTCGTCGCTCACCGCCATGGGGCAATGCAGATGGCTGCCAGGTTGGAGGTGATCGTCAGGCTGTCACATCATCTTCAAGTGGGCGAGAGCAACGCTTGACTGGCGGTGCTAGTGTCAGCATGGTGGATGGCTAATTTGTAGCAGCAAGTACCCTAGTGGGCTTTTTGAATCATCTTCATCTTCGATCTTAATCTTTGTTGAACGTTCTGATTTTGAACGATCTAGTGTTGGATGTATCATTTTTTATGTTTTCAATCTTATGCTCTTGACTATCCTTTGAAGTCACCCGTTTAGTGATGTCTTGGTTTGAACTGCAGATGATTCTCTTTCAATTTGTACTTGGCAGTAATGCATATCTTGTTATTTTTAGGTAGTATGCACAAGAAAATATCATTCTCATAGATTCGGAATACACAATTTTGACACTACTACGTTCTCACATGTTATTGTTTAATTCGTGTAGTACTATTTTCATTCTCACGTGTTGTTGCACAAGCTGGCTACCCTCCTGGCACTTTCTCCTTTCCCCGGTCTGCTGCTGTCTGTTTTTTTCGAAAAGGGGGGATACCCCGGCCTCTGCATCAGCATGATGCATACGGCCATCTGCTGCTGTCTGTGGTCGGCGTGCATCATGTTCCTTGTTTTCATCTCATGAACTGGATGCAACTACTACTGCTGATGCTTCTTTTCCCTCCTCTGCAGCCAAGCGGGTGAAATGAAATTAGCATGTTGATATCAAATAGCAGGGAATTGCAAAAGGAGAAAGAGAGTGAACAAACACATTAACAGCTGTGCTAATTTACCTCTAGATTCAATCAAGTGCTTGGCCAGTACGTCCCTTAGCCTGACGGCGTCCTCGCCTGCTGCTTGCCCCACCACCTCCTCCTCCTCCTCCTGTCCTCCATCCCTGCAATTTCCTCCCCCTCCTCCATGTCTATCACTATATTATGCAATATGCAGCACGCATGGATTATTGCAACAGCTGGACATTGTTAGAAGGGAGAGAGGGATTGATGGAATAGTTTGATGTATTGCTTGAGCCTCAGGGGCATATATATAGGAGTACAATGATCTACTGGAGTACAAGATAAGCCAGAACAAATCCTAGTCTATCTCGTCTTTCCTAATAAACATTGTACTCAACATCCCCCCGCAGTCACAACGATAGCGACGCAGACGGTGAGACTGGAGAAGAATCCGAAGGCAAGCCAACGGACACCCCCCCACAGTCGTAACGGTCGATGCATCGCGGAGTCGTGGCTGGAGTGGCAACCAATGAGGTTGCTCAAGCAAGGCGGTAGCCCTTTGTGCCGTTTGTCGAGGTAGCCGAGAGCGTGGGTGGTGGAGCCGTGGTCGAGGTAGCCGTGCGAAGAATGCCGTGGTCGATGTCGAGTCAGGGTGGCCGGTGTCGAGGAAGTCGCCGTGGAGCCGCGGGCGCAAGGAGGCGCCGAGTTAGCATGGGCGCATCGGTGTCGAAGTAGTGGTGCGCTGGGAAGAAGATGTTGTTGACGACGCGTTGCGGCGGGTTTGCCAAGCCCGGGGACACATCGTAGACGAAGGCACGCACCGGTGTTGCCAGCACCGGGCATGCGTAGACGGACGAAGACGAAGTTGACGAAGCGCCGCACCAGGCTTGCCAGGCCCGGGGACACGTCGTAGACGAAGGCACGCACCGGTGTTGCCAGCATTGGGCATGCGTAGATGAGGGACCTGCACGAGCTATACGCCATGTCGGAGAAGTCGGAGAGGCCAGCAGAGAAGGACTCGACGGCGTTTGCGGCGCCAATCGGCGAGGGGCCAATGTCGCCCGCGGTTGTCGGAGTAGATGAAGCGGTCGGGGTAGATGAGGGCGACGCTGGCGACGAGCTGGTGCTGGACGAAGACGAAGGGGGTGGACGGGCGGCGGCGGCGGCTACAAAGGTAGCGGCGGCGGCAGCCAAAGAAGAGCGGCAGCGGCGGCCTGACGGCGGCGGCGGCGGCTAGGTTAGGAGTGCGGCGGCGGTGCTCGAAGTAGGCGAAGAACCCTGACAGCATGACGAAGACCGGCGCGGACGGTGGTGTTCCCGCGCCAAGGGAGATGGCACGGCACATACCACGGGAGGTTGATACGCGGTGACGGCGGAGTGGACCGCGGGCCCGGAGCTACGGCCCAAAGGGGCAACGCAGCGGCGGCAGGCGGGTCGGGGCGACGGCGGGAAGACCTCGGGGCAGCGGCGGGGACCGCGGGCCGCGACGCTGCGGCCCGAAGGGGCGACGCAACGGCGGTTCGCGAGTCGGTGCAACCGCGGGGACGGCCTCGTGACGACGGCGTGGACCGCGTGCCACGCTCGCTACGGCCCGACGGGGCGACGCAGCGGCGGTGCGAGGGTCGATGCAGCCATGGGACGGCCTAGAGTGGACGCCCTCGAGGCGGCAGGGGACCGCGGGCCGCGGCACTACGGCTCGAAGGGGCGACACAGCGGTGACACGGGTCGGTGCAGCCGGGAGAAGAACCACGGGGCGGCGGCGCGGCGGCCCGACGGGGCGATGTAGCGGCAGCCTGATGCTCGATCGGTGGAGAGGCGCGCTGAACTCGGGGACGATCTTCACGGGACCTGCGGAGGTGCGCGTGACCGACGGGCCAGGTCGGTCGCGCGGCGTAGATGAGGCGGATCGCGGTGGCGAGCGGGTGATCAAGCCGATCGCGCACGAGGTCGGGGACGCCGCTCGGCGGAGGCGTGGTGGCGGCGGAGTCCGAGATGAAGCCGGCGGTGGCGGGCGGTAGGGAGGCTATGATTGGCTGCCACATGGCGCGAGGCCGCCGGGTCGGGGTGATGCAGGAGTCTCGGTCGGAGCAGGGCGGTGACGGCCAGCGTAGATCGACGGGCGGGCCGTCGCGCGAACGGCGGCAGTGAAGGGCCGCCGCATGACGCGTGGCCGCCGGGTCGGGGTGACGGGCGGGCCGATGCGCGAGGCCACCGCGTCGGGGCGACCGACGGGCAGACGCACGGACGACGCGCGAGGCCGTCGGGTTGGTGAAGAAGCTGGCCAATCGTGCCGGTGTTGGAGTAGAGGCGCACGGGGTCGATAGCGGCGGTGGGCGATGCAAACCGGATCACATAGACCGGAAAACCAAAAAGTAGACACCAATCAAAGCGACTGACGAGAGAGAGAAAACCGGATCAAAGGATCGGGGAAAAGACTCTTTAGGGCAGCCGGTCAACACGACCGGCGGACGAACCCTAGATACGGGTGGCGCGGCCCCCGGCGGCGGTCATGGAGGCCGACCGCCCCGGGGGCGGCGCGCAGGTGCGGAAGCGGCGGCGGCTAGGGTTTAGGATCGACTTGCGATAGATACCATGTTAGAAGGGAGAGAGGGATTGATGGAATAGTTTGATGTATTGCTTGAGCCTCATAGGCATATATATAGGAATACAATGATCTACTTGGAGTACAAGAAAAGCCACAACAAATCCTAGTCTATCTCGTCTTTCCTAATAAACATTGTACTCAACAGACATGAACCAACCGCTGTGTCCAGGATCTTCCAAGTGTCTTTCAACCTCGTGAGTGCAGCCATCATGATAGTTGATGCTGAACAATGTCTCCTGTTGAACTCGGCTTGATAAGGAGGGAAATCTTCTGCAGACGGGTAAGGTGTGAGAAGCCAGGGGAGAAGAGGGTATCCTGCATCACCAATTATGTATTCCCCAACATCCAAGTCATCTGATAAATTCAGCTTACTGCCATTCAGCACAGTACCCTCCTGACAGGCCTTCAAGAGCAAAGAGTCGTGCAGAACGCTCAACTCACCAATTATGTTGGCTCGCTCACCAGGTTTAAGATGTGACACTGCTTGCGCAAGCAGAATGAGAAATTCATTGTCGCAATATTTGTCGCACTGTTTAACAGGGTGAAGTGTGAACGTTCTCTAAAAAAAGTGTTGAACATTTTATTTATTTATTAGAATTACACAAATTTTAAAAACTGCTTACTTTTTATTTAAATAATTATGAAATAAAAATCATATCAAAAAGATACCAGAACTTTCTTTGTGAATGCTTCTAAAGACGAATCGTCGGTACAATATAAACTTAGTAGAGAAAATAAAATAGCCAGCTAGAACCATGGAGATTGGCCAGCCCAGCCATAGCGAATGACACGCGTGTGCTCCATATTCCGCGTGCAAGGAAAATTCTTCATCAAGGGAACGCCTATTCGACGCAAGCAGCGTAATATTTGCTAGCCTTTAACACCGGTGCATCCATGACTGTGTCGGCTCATTGGCAAGACGATCTACTGTAGCGGCCGATTGTTGTTTCAGCATTTTTGGTCAGTTTTTATATTAAAGCGCAAACACTTTTCCAATTAAGAACATTTTTTTTTAAATGAACAATTTTCAAAACATCAACTTCTATTGAATGAATTGTTTTTCTAATTTGAGATTACATTTTGATATTTAATTATCGTGAGCATTGTTTTTGGAAATAAAAAACAATATAGAAAAAAAGGACGGACTCATCCAAAAAACGTAGTCTTAAAAATCGGACCAGTGATTGAACTGGTGATGCCGTCCGTTCAGGTTTTTACCGATCGGACCGCCGGTTCCCCGGTCCATTTGCTGGTTTTTTATAACATAACTATTCTGAGTTTCTATCCTTCGACAGCTAAGTTGGATGGAGGAGTTGGTTGTTGGGCCAAATTGGTGACGCCGACCTGTTTCCTAGCACCCAAGGATTGATCCCCAGTAGTTGCAACTATATTTCCTCTTTCCTAGTGATGCTAGTGTGTGCTACCTGTTCAATCGGTCTTGCTTTTTTTTTTCCGGTTTGAGAAAACACTTTTTTGATTGAGAACATTTTTTCTCTTTTCAAAATGTCAGTATTTATTGAATAAAATGCTTATTAAAATTTGAGAATAAATTTTAATACTCTTTAAAATGCAGGATTTTTTTTTGAAATTGAGATTTATTTTTAACCATGATTTTTTGAAACTTTTCTATAAGTAACCAATATAGAACAAAAAACTGACGGATTCATCCTCGAAGATTCCCAAAGCTAGAATATTGTAGTATACTAGTTTTTTTTAAACAAGGCAAAAGATTTGCCATTGCATTGAATAAGAAATAAGTTTTAGAACACAGCCGCAAAGCGGCGAAACAAGAAAGAACTACTCTCGCGGCATTACAATACCCAACTGCTCCGCACCGGCCAAAGCCCAAAGGGACACCTCCTCTTTAATATTGGAAATGAGAACCATCGAAGGGACGGCTGTGTTATGGAAGACTCTAGCATTGCGTTCGGTCCAAATCTCCCATGAGATGAGCATCATCAGAGAGGCCAGCGCCTTCTGAAATCCAACACGAATGTGTATGTTGCTGGTCCACCAGTCTCTCACATAGCGTGGGAAGCTGCCATGTCATAGTTTAACTCCACATCCAGGTCATTAGGCTTATATAAATTGATGTTGTACAAAGGTAAGCCAACACATTTTTGCATGAGCATGCTACATAAGCAGAGCTCAGAGTAAGATTCTTTGCAGCATTCTGAAGAAGGAAAAGCAAAAATAGCTATTGCATCTCAAACTTAGGCCAAAAGAAAGCACATAGGAAAACTTCCTCCTCTAACCCAGCTAGATGTCTAAAAGATGAAGTACAAATTGAAGGGCAGAACAATGTCTCGAAGCCAGAGCAAATTGAAGGAGAGCCTGGCTCTTCCTTTCATCCTTTAATAGAGAAACAAAGAATACTCCACATATACAAAATAATCAGAACAAAAGTACTTGAACTTGTGAACAATAATATGCATCTTAGAAATGCGGTTTGCGGTTCTTCTTTGCCATGCAGTTGGGCTGATCTCTCCATAATAATTTCTCTTTGGTTGAGGGTCCAAGCATGCGACGGGACATGTTCAGGGAAAACTTGGTAGACGTGTTTCCTTTTCGGTTGTTTATCATCTGTAGCCCACAATTTAAGCTTTGTATTCCAACTAGTTCTAGAAAAACTCGAGGAGTATCCTGAAACACTCCTCGTCATTCGATATTAAGATAGGAGGTTCGTTGATGCATGAAAAGTATTGGCAGGTTTGCCAGATTTTGCATCGAAAAGTCCACCAAAAAAGGTGAGTGTACACAAACAATACTAGCTAGCTAAATGCTAACAACATAATTTCTCATATAGAGACCGAGAAGTTAATAATTATTTGTGACACTTCCTGATGCTCTAGATATACACTATGAACATTAAAGAGACCATAAGTTTTGTATCTACAAACAGATGACCTCTTTCTTTGCCGACATCCATGTGCTCCCCACAAAAAAACTAACAGCCCCCCTTAATCTACACTTAACAGAGTAATGACAGTGGCAGACATCTGCCTTGGACGGAGCCAAGAAAAATAAGGAGGGCAGCTGGCACTTGCTGGAGCAGGACATCGAGATGAGATGGCGACCGACCGGGTGCAAAGAAGATGACCACGATTCGGCTTAATGGAGGGGCACCACATCAATTCATTCCGTGTGGAGGGCACAGGGAGCTTGGCGTTGCTCCTAGATTGGTTTGTTTTGCACGGGGTGGCCGTTGGCCGTGCGACACGAATGTAGCGGCGATGCTAGCTTGGACAGGGCGGGCCAGAGAGAGGGAGGGAGGGAGGGAGGGAGGGAGGGAGGGAGAAACATAGGAAGGAGGGTCCGACGCCCATGGGGCACCATTATCTAACGCAGCTTCTTCTGGCCTTGTGCCCCGCCACCGAAGGTGATAGACACAACGAATTATTTTAGTTTCCTTTTAGTATTCCTTTTCTTTTTTTTTGGTTTTCTTTTAATTTCTTCTCGTTACTCCCCACCCGTAAGTCAAACAGAGAGGAGAGAGAGAAGTTTCCTTTTATGTTTTCTATGGACGAGGCGGCCCACCCATAAGTGGAAGTCAGATGAGAGAGAGAGAGAGAGTTGTTTGCTTAAAAAATAAATGAGGGGGCCCACACGTAAATGAGAAGAGGCAAAATGTCTACCAAACATCATGTAAATGGTCAAATCAGTTTGACCAGACGAAAATGGCACGGAAGGGCATTCTATAAGGGTAGCTAACCACAGAGGGACAGATTTGCGCATGCTTCAAAATTATGGGTAAATCCTAGGGGTGTTAGGGGCACAAATGTAACTGTCCATAAGAAAAAACTTACAACTAGACTGATATTATATTCATCAGATTCATGGTGAAATGGGAACATGTTCTATATTACTGCGTGTCCAGAGGTGCAGGAACATCAAACCATGTGAGTTCGAGAAAAAAGGAAGCTGGTTGATCGCAGTGCTCCCCATGAGACCAGGCACCTTCCTATCTTGTGTCAATTCCGGGAGTTTCACTCTCAAGACTAGACTTTCTACTACTCTTGCTTGTCTACAGCAGAATTTACACGAGCATGTGGGTGGTATCCATGCATTCCTGGGCCCATGTTTTGGAGCAATGGATGTGAGGTTTAATTGAAATTATACACATGGTACAAAGAATCTTCTCTCTCGAGAAGACAGAGCCAGCTGTCCACGCCTTCTGGAATCACAAGGTACACGCTAGAGCCAGCTGTGTGCGCCTAATCTACTTACTGTAGCTTAGGACCAAACCGATAACAAACACCGGCGTTAGGCAAGGACTAATGAACAACCACAGGGGTCAATTCTACCGAACGAGGGTGGCACCGTCTACCGAATTGTCTGTAATAGCGTTTTGATAATTTGATTCTGAGAACACATTAGAAGCACCCCGCTATTTGTACGTCCTTTAGCAGCGTTCCTTGCCCACAAATGTTGTTGGTTATTTGAACCCAAACATGCGGTCCGCCGGTGTGGTGACGCAAGTTAGTTTTGTCGCTTTCTTGGTAAGCTGAACGCTTCTAGTTTACAGCCTTCTTGCAGCGTCTTTGTTTCTCAAACACTGTTGGCCTTTCGAGGCAAAATAGCTCCCTTGGCGTACAACACTAGCAATGGTTATTTAGTTGGAACGCTGCAAGTTATGTAGCAGTAGAAGCGCCAATATTTTACTAGGCACCGTTGGTAGTTGGTCAAGTTAAAAGCCATGTTTCTTTCTGGACGAACGCTGCTACTAGCAAAATCATATAAGGGGTTTCCCCATTAGTGATGGGGCATAATTTCTTGGGGTTTTCCATCATGTACCCTTTTGAAACATGTCAAGTTGTACGTATTTCATCTCCTTCTCAATGAAAATGTAGGCTTCTGCCGGTTACCCGAAAAAACAATTAATTTCCCTAAATGCCAATCTTCACATCAGTAGGTTATCTATAGTTCACCGAGCCAAATGTAAGGCCAAGAGTAATGCTCGTGTTGACAGAAAAAAGGCTTGGTTCTTCCAATTGGTTTTGACGCGTACCCTAAAATATTCGGCAGGATTACACGAGACCATAGAGAAGTCTCTTCTATAGAAGAGTGATGGAGGTCATATTTGAGGGGAATCGTTGGTTCCTCGGTGTGTGGGGCAAGCATAGCTCTGCCTCTCACTTCATATAATTTGTGCAATCTCATTTTCTTTATGTTAGTTGTATGTTACGTATTTTATGAATCAAGACACTGTTTTTATTCACCCACAAAAAACACAGTTTTTGTTAATATATTGGTTCGTACATCGATCTTACAATTGTCTACAAGAGTAGAATCGGGCCGAACATTTGTAGTCATAAGAACAAAATATAGAAAAACACATACAAACTTCTGCGTTCTATAGCCAATACTCACAAGTTTGAGACAACTCTTATAATAGTATCTCGGCTGCACTAATATCTCTTGTAACTTATTACACACATGTAATACGTATTATTACATGATAGGTCGGGACATGCCACATTTTTTATATCAGGAAAAATGTGTTTATGGCCATGACATATATACACCTATATTTCTCGTATGTATGTTCGAGGTACATACGTGGGAAGCACGAGCATGCTGTTCTACACGAGATATATAAACATTACATCACATAAATAAAAGGACATACATGATTATTATTAGATATAGATATTTATAATTTCTTCTCCCCTATGCACTTCTGTAAGCTTTGTTCATCTAATTATTATTGCGAGCATAGGTCAAAGCAGCCGGAATGTGTGTATTGATCAGGTATGAGCCCCAATTGATGCATGCAGGATCACAATCAAACGTGGAGCCATCCTTCAGCTGGTCTTCCGAGGTTATTGCCCACAAATTTCTCATGTTCGTATCATCAAAGCTTCATAGGATTGAGGGAAAAGTTAGATCAATACCATAGATGTAACCAAGAACAATAACAAAATTGTTTGCAACGGTTGTATATATCCGCCAACAAAGAAAAACCATTGATATATAGCTATCCACAGAACTAGTTAAGGTTTTCGACGGTGTAAAAGTTCTCAAAAATCTTGAAAAAATACTGAACTAACACACCTATAATATAACATGATCCAACGGAGGGATTGAAAAAATATGACTGCACGTGTCCTGGACAAAAAGAACAAAATTTTCAATATATATTGATCTTGCAGTGAGCTGAAATGCTTGTTTTTTCGCTGAGGACACATAAATGCATGTTTTCACAATCACACCGTTGGATCATCTTAATATATTAGAGTGATGCTCCCCTATTTATTTCATATTTTTTACTTACTTTTAAACCGTTAAATGTTTAGCAAGCTTTAACTAGTTCTGTGGCAAGCTATGATAGACACAGTTTTACCTATATATATGATAGACACAGTTTTACCTATATATATGTAGAAATTGGGCATTTGTTATTGACATTGCTTGCACAAGCATGATGTGCTTGTTATTGTATCTTATAGTTCATAAGTGGGTTTAATTTCTGATGGTAATATTAGCTGTATGCGTATCTTAATAGCTAGCATCAATACAATACTCCCTCCGTTTCTTTTTAGCCTGCTCATAAAATTTGGTCAAAGTCAAACTTTATAACTTTGACTAAGTTTGTAGGAAAAAATATCAGCATCTATAATACTAAAACTATATGTTATGAAAATTAATTTCATGATGCATCTAATAATATTGATTTCATATTGTGAGTGTTGATAATTTTTTCTATAAACTCATTCAAAGTTGACAATGTTTTACTTTGACAAATTTTATATGCGGAATAAAAAGAAACGGGGAGCATTATCATTTTTCTTAGTAATATGAGGCACTAATGCACATATTGTATAGACAGCACTAGATTCTGGATAATTGCTATTACTTTTCCATTAACAGAAAGCACTAGCTGGTCCTTGACCATATGGTACAAACTTTGGGCATGATGTGTGTATTGGAAAAATAGAACTACCAACTACCGCTAGCTATGACCAGTTGTGGTGATGTCCTATTCAAAACATAACATAGACATGGAGCAACTAATGATAGGTTCTGTGGAATTTACATTTATCCATCCAATGAATAAACATTCAAAGAACTAAGCCGTACTCAGAAAATAAAGCTACTGTTGTAAAAAAATTCATAAGTTCTAAAAGCATTCAAAGAAATTAAATTTATCTTCTGCAAAATGTGAGCCAGAAGAAATTATTACTATTTGAGACTATAAGAATGAAATAAAGTGAATTATGTTCTAATATAATACAATTAAGTAGAATATGCTCACCACCCTTTGAAGAACGCATATGGGGCGTACAACTCTGCAACAAGTATCAGGAAATTGTAGCCACGTTTGAGCTTATTGTAATGCTGGGACAATGAATGCCCGAATACACCCATCACATGCAACGTCTGTATATCACAAGATTACACAAGTCATTACACAATTTATAGTTGGAACATATTTGTGTCACAGTTCCTTGTAAGACCCCATTTAAATGACCTGAATATACAAGTTCATTTTTTTCTAAGTTGATAGATTCTAACAATTGATTCTAAGTTGAAGATTTGTCCATCTGTTGTATAACTCGATAGATTCTAAGTTGCACTATTGTAACACCAACTAAAGAAAAAAACTTTCTTGGAAACTGAACCTTCAGATTTTTAGCAAGTATTATAGACATCTTTATATCCACATAGATAAGGGTATACATGACTTAAAAAGAAATGTGTACATACCTCTAGTGCTAGGTTATACCGCAGGATCATGTATAAACGAAAAAATGTGTACTTCTTGAAAAATTTCACCCTTCTATCCTTGACAATCCTCCCATCCTTGGTTACACGAGGATTACTGCGGAAATACTCATAGGCCGATTCCAGAAAAGTGGAAAAATGCAATGGGTTCCGATGGCCTGTGGTTACATGGTAAATTGCCTGTGTTCCACGTGTGTCCTAATGAATGGCCATGGCGACCATCAGTGCATTTATTACCATGTCTCCTGGTATCTATAACATATTGCATTTTTGTAATTAATGTCAAAACCATAACTATAATAAGTGCATGTAAATGTATATAATAGTTCATTACGATATAAGTGAAGTGTATAGATCACTCAAGGCATATAGTACGTACACTAAAAGGACACTAATATATTGACAATGATATATAGGAACTCTATTTGATATAAATGTCGAAAAGTAGGATGCACATCGACTCACACACACATACACTTTTGGCATGTGTATGCATTTATTGAATTATGTTTTTTTCAATACTCACCACATCGACTATGACATTACGATCGCCGATGAAACACGGAAGTTTTTGGTCATTGTAAGCAACGTACAACATATCCATTGTCCTACAACCAAAGTGACACAATCTATTAACATCCATGGAATATAACTACTTTCAAAGATACACAAAACCATTTACTATCAACAACAAAAAGTTAATTTTAATAGGTTTACCTAGTTCCCTCCGTCCAACCGGGCATTGGTTCTTGGAAAGTGCTAGATATGATGCTTGGTCGTACTATGACAACCGGAAGGTCTCGTCCTAAGGTTCCCAGCAACATCTCCCCCATGGACTTTGTGAGTGAATACACGTTAGGCCAACCAAAATGCCTAGCCCTTCATAGAAAATATAGCACACGTTAATTATGTTACCTACTGCTTCATGGTCATATCTAGCTGTTGAAATTAGTTAACAAAGTACGTATATGTTGATCCAGACCTTTTCAATCCAAGTTTCTTCATTTTCCTTTTCTCTATCTTGTCGTCAGAGGATTGTATCCTGAGTTTTGACTTGACACTCTCAACTAATTTTATCTCAGATTGAATGTCCAAGTTATAATCTTTCTTTAGTGCTTTGCCTACATCGAACGGCTTCTCCACTAACAGGCCTTCTTGCTCCCCGGCTACGAAAGCTACTCAAGACAAGAACATTATCATATGTGTTTATAGAATGTTACACCCACCCACACACACACACACACACACACACACACACACACACACACACACACACACACACACACACACACACACGCGCGCGCGCGCGCGCGCGCGCGCACACACACACACAAAACTAAATGGTCCAACCATATTTATCTGTCATTATTTTAAGAAGTATGAGCTAAGCAGCAGGAGCAGAGGACGTGCTTACCAGTTGAAACATGAAGGAGCATTTTAAGATTAGCACACTTCTTTGCTAAATCGCACACATGGGCAACTCCTAAGGTATTTGATGCCAGAGCGACATCATATCTGCACATGGATTGTCCAAGTAGATGTTGAGTGACAGTCTAAGCCCTTTATAACAATACAACAAATGGTGGACATAAAATTTTCCTATGGATTATTCCTTAATAAAATAATTATTTTATTTGTCAATACTTTTCTTATGTAGCAGACACTAGAAAAGGTGACACATGCCTAGAAAACACGTTAGAGCAATATACATAGACTACCCATATGCCATATGTATTATCTGCCTATTCCATGTATAATTAGATAACAAATTTCTATAGAGAAATCACAAGACGTTTTTGACATGACAGAATCTATAAAATGAAACTTTAATCATTACTTCTATGCGAATCTAATGATACTATTTTCAGAAACTAATGATACCATTTTCTTCTAATTACTAGGTACTTTGAATCAGATGGTCCCATCCATCGACTCAGAAATAAATCCCTCTCAGTCAACCGATGTATAGGCGACCCTTTTTATATTATACGCACCTGTCGTAGAAGCTGGTAGTTGCAGCTACACTCACAATGACATGGATCTCTTCAGAGATCTGTTCAACCATAGAATCTCTGAGCGCACATGTTTCCTTAGTGATGTCTCCAGGTAGAGGGGAAATTTTATTTTTGATAAAAGAGTTGAAATCAGCTCCATGCTTGGTCCGCAGAACATCAAAAAGTTTTGTTGCTACAACCTGTACATAATAGGATAATAAAGGATTGATTTGAAAATATAATAAAATATCACAAATAAATCAATAAATACTTATTTTGATTTATCTTTTTATTTTGAACATCCAATGTTGAGAGAGAGACCAAATATCAATAGCAAATAATTGTAATATTGTTTTTTGGATTTTTAAAACTACAAATATCTTTATGGTCAATATATTTAGATGAAAACATAAATTTGGTATTAATTGCACATCTATACATGTATGAGTACTATGCAATTGTGGTGCAAAGTTCATGTGTGTGTGTGATCAGTGTACACTCTAGAGTCCAAACTTATATGTACTCAAGTAATTGAAAAGTGTGGTCAATGTCCATGATTTCTCTACTTTATACTATCCTCATCGTTATCATCCCATAATCTAATACAACATAGTTGTCATTTGTTGGTAGCATCGTGTTTGTATATGGAGGATGGAGAGGGAGCACCGAATGAAAGAAATAGTGCCACCAAACTTTTTTCCCTTTATTTCTAAACTAGCACAGTTATCCTTGCAAATGTGAGGGCTTCATCTTCAGTGTGTTGAAAGTTTTTGAGTAATATTATTTTGTGTTTCCCATAAAATAATATTTAACTATATATGGACAATAATGTTATTCTAAAACCGCTAAAATTATTTACCAAATAATATATAACTTTTGTGGTGTATATGTTTAATGATAATTGATTTGGGGACAAAGAGTTATTATGGCATTTCCAGATATATCATCTGTATTAATACCCATTTGTGTCCCTCGCATATGATGATATTACATCGTAAGCTTCCTGATAGTTTCCATGTGATGTTAGGCCACCACGCGAGGTTAAAATTCAGATTAACGGTCATTGTTTATTAGTTATTATAAAACTCTATATATTGCATTTGACGCAATAATTAAGACCCACTGGAGGAGTGGCCAAAAATGGTTTATAGATAGTGATTAAGATCTGTCTAGAATGGTTCAAATAATATAATTATGTTACATCAAAGCAATGGACATAGGGGATGTATTAGTTATAATCTATTAAAATTATAAGGGTCCTCCAAATCAATCGTAGGCACATGCTAGGAAAAATTATGAATGCACATATTGGTTATGATTGTGTAATAATATGGTTCAATATGTCAACCGATCGTGGCTTATACTGGCTGAGTAAGTTTCTTTATTGTGCATTTTGTAACACAATTTACCTTTTCTGGATGATGATATGGCATACTAGTAAATATTAAGTGGGTGGTGAACAAGTATGAGATTTTTTAGACTGAAAACATTTCCACAAAAATGTAAGGTTGTTGAAAATTGAGTTTAATCATTTTGGTGTGTAGACCCGCAAAGCATCAGTATTTTTGTGTTCCCTTTGATATATCTTAGTTCCTCTCATTTTCTCCCATTTTTCTAAAATACATGATGTAATAGACAATCTTTGAAAAATCAAATTTGACAATTGCTGTTTTAAATGAGTATGCATCAAAAATAGGAATATTTCTCAAAAGGAATGATTGTTTAGCACTAATTAACAGTGTTATTTTCATTGCTCTAGTTATATGGGATAGTCAAAGTGAAACAAGTTTGATTGGATTTTTTCTTGATAGCTTATGCTTCTTTCGATAGGTCCTTGTGTAGTTAAGATAGGGACATTCTTGACAGAATCGTCTAGTATGAAAAAAATCGGATGGGATTTGGGGTAGGAAAACGTACAATGATTGGATTTAAAGTCCCACCCGAAGATTGGTCCTGGGAAAGTGTTTTACACATCCAGACTTTACCACCATGTCTTGCACGTGCGGCTAAAATATATGTCTCGCACGCATGAAGCGTTCATGCTAAGTCGTAAGACTGGGCCTTAAAAGGATTTAGTATTAAGCGTTGGCTCATGAAAATTTCATTTCAATCCGAACCATCAAAAGTTACTTAATTATGAGGGTCCACGGATTGATGGCCACATATTTCTGTTTTTAGTGGGAATTTTTGACAGATCTCTCTATTCTCTTTTTGTATTTTGTGCAGCTTATGTTTCTTTTGGCGGGTCCTTGTGTAGTTAGGACAGGGACATTCTTGACAGAATCTCTAGCATGAAAAGAAACTCTATTCATAATATTCGGGGATTAGTTTTCCACCTTCTTATTTCATTTAGAACCCATCAATACATAACTTTCAAACTGGATAATTTGTCTCTAAGAGTTGTGATCTCTTCTCTTGCTAAGTCCTAGTTATGAATTATAGATCCAACGATGACGATAGTTTTGATGTTGTAGATTAACTTAGTGATTTTAGTAGTCTGGATAAAATTTTGGTGGTGTTTGGTTTGGCTTGTTTTTAACTGGTGCAAGCTGGCTTATAAGCCAAAAGGAATCTATTTGTGGGATTTCGGCTTCGGTCTTTGATTTATGAGTCAATATTGATACATGATGATCCAAGTCAAAAGCCCATAAATAGGCTAAAGTGAAAAACAAAGAATAAACCCAACCAAACATGGTAGCACATGAAGCTACCTACTTTTGGTTCGAACCCCAAAAGCAAAATGGGGTAAGAAGAAAAAACTGCTTTCGGATCCAGGTCTCCGTTCATCCCGGATTTTCTAAAAAGGTCAAGATTAGGGTTTTAAAGTTTCATTATGCTAAAATAAAAGAAACCCATATATAGTGATGTAGGTCACGTCTATGTAAAGTTTCGTGATGAACATGATTTTGGTGTTATCTACACGCAGAATTAAGCATTTCTAGCATCCAAAATCCAACATCCATATATATTAACATAGATTTTCTAGCATCCACATAGGTTTTCTACGATCCATATATATCAACGGGTTTCAGTTCCAACATCCAACATCTATGTTTCATTTTCATTAAAGATGTATTACAAGGACTAAATTAATGGAGTACACGTCAATAGTATTTTTTATATTATATATATTGTGAAAGTGTGTTAGCTTTTGATTCCTCCGATCTCAGAGGCAAACATACCTCGGTGAGCACGCGATGCTCGGCGGATGCGGCGTCTGGCGCGCGCACAAGGAGGTAGAGCTTACCCACATCCGGCTGGACCCTAAGGATCTTCTCCACCAGCACTACATTGCACCATACAAATGAGCATATGTGCGTACGTTATATTGCATAAAAGGAGAGAAATAAAGCAAAAAAGGAGAGAAATCAAGGAGAACAAGTGCATGCATGAGTACGTACTTTTCCCGAGGAAGCCCGTGGAGCCGGTGATGAAGATGCTCCTGTCCCTTAAACAACCGATCACCGCAGCCGCGTCCATGGATTCCAGGATGTGCCTGCAGCCTACGTCGCTGGATTAATCCTGGTGGGTGCTTGCTATTTATAGGCACGACAACCATTTGCGTGGGTGATACATACTCCTTTCTCTTCTGGGAACGTGGGCGCCTTATGGCCATAACTTTTTATTTTTATGCAACGTAATTTACATACAACAGTAGGTATACATGTGCAGTGCACGTGTTAGAGTGAGGTACAGAGGTGGTAATTTTGACTCAAGGAAAATAAGTAATTGAATTACGTACTTAAGAGTTATTCCGTGCAAACAAACATTTTGCATTTATAAATGTTTGATTTAGTATAAGTACAATCTGCCGGTTTTTCTTTTTTCTTTTGGTTGAGCTGAGCTCCTTGATTGGTGACCAAAACAAGGAATCAGAAAATAAATGAAGAAAAACATAGTGTACAGCATATTACCTGAGTGGTTTACGTTTACTGGTGAGAGGATAGGAATTTTAGGCAGGAGACATGGTTTGTATACATACGTTCATGGCCCCACTCTTTTGGAGCATTGCACGTCTGGGTTTATTTGGATTCATCCCAAGGGACTACAAATTTTCTGGGATGACCAGCTGAGAGCGAGCTGTCCACACCTTCTTGAACCAGATCATGCGATACAAAGACATGCAGCATGGTACCGACAAATATGCCGGTCAGGTGACTGTTCCCAGACCCTCAAAAACAATAAAAGGTGACTGTTCCCAGACCAGTCAAAGTCACCAGCCCTGCCTTGCGCCGTGTCCGCTGATGCTTCCGTAGGCACACTTTCCTTGTTGTTTTGTGATGTCGTTGCCAATAGGCTTTCCCGAGGTTATCTACTATACGGATTCGCTTCCATAATACGCACAGCTAGAAGGACAAAAAAACATTTTTTTCTTTCATGAGAGTCACAGATTTATTTTCCGTGGAAGCATATAGACTTACTTCCATGAGACGCACAACCGTGCGTCTTGAAAAAGGAAAAAAGAAATTCGACTTCTTTCTTCCGCGAGACGCATGGATTTACTTCTTGTCTAGGCAGGGTTCTACTTCCGTGAGAAGCACAACTGTGCCTCTTGAAAAAGTGAAAATACATGTTTTAGTTTTTTTCTTTTGTGAGAGACACAATTTACTTCTTGTCGAGGCAAAGATTTGCTTTCGTGAGAGGCACAACCGTTCCTCTCGGAAAAGGAAAAATATCAGTTTTTTTCTTCCACGAGATGCATAGATTTACTTCTCGTCAGGCACATATTTGCTTCCACAAGATGCACAAGCGTGCCTCTCAAAAGAGAAAAAGTTTTTTTTGTGAGAGGCGTAGATTTGCTTCGGCACGAGGCAAAGTCGTGCCTCTCGAAAAAAGAAACAAACATTTTTTTTTCTTCCGTAAGAGGCACATATTCACTTCTTGTGGAGGCAGGAACTTACTATCGCGAGAGGCACTCGTAAAAAGACAGAAACCTGGTTTCCTTTTTTTCTCCCATGAGAGGCACAAACTTATTTCTTGTGGAAGCACGGATTTGCTTCTGCAACAGGCAATGTCGTGCCTATCAAAAAAATATAACATGTTTTGTTTCTTCAATGACAGACACAAATTTACTTCTCATGGATGCACGGATTTTTTCATCGAGAAACACAGACATGCCTCTCGAAAAGGATTTACTTCTTGTGGAACCATATATTTTCTGCCGTTGTGCCCCTCCGAAGAGGTACAACTTTGCCTACCGGAAAACGAACGCTTTCTTTGTTGCAAGAGGCACATATTTTCTAACTCCTCAAGGATACATGGATATAGTTTCACGAGAGGCACATCTGTACCTCTCAGAAAAGGAAAAAACAAGTTTACCACAGACCTACGTGTCCAAACATAGTAGATGGCATCTTCTCTCAATTTTATCTTCAATAAGATGTTCTCATCAATCTTCTTGGAGTTCTATTCAATGTATTCTTCTTTTGCGGTATGTTTGTTGGGATCCAATGAATTGTTGGTTTATGGTCAGATTATCTATGAATATTATTTTCGTCAAACCTGAACTATTTTATGCATGATTATTATAGCATTGTATTTCTCTCCGATCTATCGGTTTGGTCTGGCCAACTAGATAGATTTATCTTGCAATTGAGAGGTACTTTGTGATGGGTTCAGTCTTGCGGTGATCAATCCCAGTGATAGAAAGGGACATGATAAGTATTTGTATTGTTGCCATTAGGGATAAAATGATGGGGTTTATTCATGTTGATTGGCTTTACTTCTCTAAATCATGTCATCTTCCTTCAGGCGTTACTCTGCTTTTATTAAGTTAGTACCCTACATACATCCTGTATAGTGGTCGATGGATGGAGTAATAATAGTAAATGTATGGCGGAGTCAGTCCGGTTGTCTCGGTCGTGATGCCTATATACATGATCATTGTCTTAGATATCGTCATAACTATGCACTTTTCTATAAGTTGCCCAGTAGTAATTTGTTTACCCACCATATGTTTTGTGTTCAAGAGAGAATCCTCTAGTGAAAATTATGGCCCCCAGGTCTACTTTTATCATTAATAAAAACCCAAAACACCTTGTTGTAATTTTATTTCCTTTATTTTATTTTGCAATTTATTTTATCTATCTACCACTATGATATTTGATCCTCCCAATTAACCGCCAAGGGATTGACAACCCCCTTGCTTGCGTTGGGTGCAACTATCTGCCTAGGTGTGTGTAGGTGATGCTAACGAGGTTCTATGTTGTTCTCCTACTAGAATGATAAGCCTGGTTCATAACTGAGGAAATACTTATGTCTACTATACTACATCGTTCCCAACGCAGCTCATAAGTAGCAGCTGGAGATAGAAAGATGCTAGCTAGCCCATCTTAGTGCTCCTCATGAGACCAGCCATCTTCCTATCGTGTGTCAATTCCTTGAGTTTCACTCTCAAGACTAGAATTTCTACTCCAGCTTGATTACAACAGAATTTACACGGACATGTGGGTGGTATCCACGCATTCTTTTGCTCAGTTTTTGGAGCAATGCATGTAAGGCTTAATTGAAATGATACACCAAGTACGAAAAATCCTCCCTCTTGATAAGCCAGAGCCAGTTGTCCACACCTTCTGCAATCACAACCTAGACGCTAGAGCCAGCTGTTCACGTCTCATCTATTTACTATAGCTAACGACCAAAACGATAACAAACACCAGACTTAGGCAAGGACCAGTGACCGACCATAGGGGTCAATTCCACCGCACGAGGGTGACACCGTCTACCTAATTGTCTGTAATGGCGATTTGATAATTGTTCTGTCCAGTGGTTGTATGCTAGGCGCTAGTTGAGAGAGAGCTGTCCACACCTTCTAGAACCAGACCATGCGATACAAAGACATGCAGCATGGTACCCAGAAATATGCCAGCCATGTGACTTTTCCCAGACCCGTCAAAGTCAGTAGCCCTGCCTTACGACGTGTCCGCTGATTCTTCCGTAGGCACACTTTCCTTGTTGTTTTCTGATGTCGTTGCCAATAGGCTTTCCCGAGGTTACCTACTATACGGATTCGCTTCGATAATACACACAGCTAAAAGGACAAAAACACTTTTTTTTTCTTTTGTGAGAGTCGCAGATTTATTCTCCGTCGAAGCATAGACTTACTTCCATGAGACGCACAACCGTGCCTCTTGAAAAAGGAAAAAAGAAACTCGACTGTTTTCTTCCGCGAGACGCATAGATTTACTTCTCGTGTAGGCACGTTTCTGCTTCCGTGAGACGCACAGCTGTGCCTCTTGGAAAAGTGAAATACATGTTTTAGTTTTTTTTCTTCTATGAGAGACAAAAATTTACTTCTTGTGAAGGCAAAGATTTGCTTTCATGAGAGGCACAACCGTTTCTCTCGAAAAGGAAAAATAGCATTTTTTTTTCTTCCACGAGATGCATAGATTTAATTCCCGGGAGGCACATATTTGCTTCCACAAGAGGCACAACCATGCCTCTCAAAAGAGAAAAAGTTTTTTTTCGAGAGGCGTAGATTTGCTTCCACGCGAGGCAAAGTCGTGCCTCTCGTAAAAAAGAAAAAAACAGGTCTTTTCTTCCGTAAGTGGCACATATGTACTTCTTGTGGCGCAGGAATTTGCTTTCGCGAGAGGCACCCGTAAAAATAACATGTTTTGTTTCTTCCATGAGAGGCACAAATTTACTTCTTATGGAGGCACGGATTTTTCCATCCAAAGACACTAATGTGCCTCTCTAAAGGATTTACTTCTTGTGGAAACACATATTGTCATCCATTATGCCTCTTCGGAGAGGCACAACTTTGCCTCTCGGAAAATGAATGTTTTCTTTGTTGCGAGAGTCACATATTTTCTTTCGTGAGACGCACAGTCATGGCTCTTGAAAAAGGAAAAGAAAACGCGTTCTCTTTTTATCCCTTCCCTGAGAGGCATAAATCTACTTCACGTGGAGGCACATATTTGTTTTCGTGGGAGGCACAATCATATCGCTCAGAAAAAGCAAAAATACGTATTTTTCCATTCTGCTAGAGGCACATATTTACTGCTCAAGGATACATGGATACGATTTCGTGAGAGGCACATCTGTACCTCTAGGAAAAGGAAAAAATGAGTTTACCACAGACCAACGGGTCCATACATAGTTGCTAGATGACATCTTCTCTCAATTTTATCTTCAATAAAATGTTCTCCTCGATCTTCTTGGAGTTCTATTCGATGTAATCTTCTTTTGCCGTATGTTTGTTGGGATCTAATGAATTGTGGGTTTATGGTCAGATTATTTATGAATATTATTTGAGTCAAACCTGAACTCTTTTATGCATGATTTTTATAGCATTGCGTTTCTCTCTGATCTATCGGTTCGGTTTGGCCAACTAGATTGATTTCTCTTGCAATGGGAGAGGTGCTTTGTGATGGGTTCAATCTTACGGTGATCAATCCCAGTGACAGAAATGGTCATGACACGTATTTGTATTATTGCCAATAAGGATAAAATGATGGGGTTTATTTATGTCGATTGGCTTTACTTCTCTACATCATGTCGTCTTGCTTAAGGCGTTACGCTGTTTTTATTATGTTAGTACCTTAGTTACATGCTGGATAGCGGTCGACAGGTGGAGTAATAATAGTAAATGCAGGCCAGAGTCGGTCCACTTGTCTCTGTCGTGATGCCTATATAGATGATCATTGCCATAGATATCGTCATAACTATGCACTTTTCTATCAATTGTCCAACAGTAATTTGTTTACCCACCATATGTTTTGTGTTCAAGAGAGAATCCTCTAGTGAAAATTATGGCCCCCGGGTCTACTTTTATCATCAATAAAATCAAAAAACACATTGTTGTAATTTTATTTCCTTTATTTTTGTTTTGCAATTTATTTTATCCATCTACCACTATGATATTTGATCCTCGCAATTAACCGCAAAGGAATTGAGAACCCCCGTGCTTGTGTTGGGCGCAACTATCTGCTTCTGTGTGTGCAGGTGATGCTAACAAGGTTCTATGTGGTTCTCCTACTAGAATGATAAGCTTGGTTCATTACTGAGGGAATACTTATCTCTATTGTACTACATCGTTCCCAACGCAACTCACAAGTAGTAGCTGGAGAAAGATGGAAGCTAGTCCATCTCAGCACTCATGAGACCAGTCACCTTCCTATCGTGTGTCAATTCCTTGAGTTTCACTCACACGACTAGGCTTTCTACTCCAACTTGACTACAACAGAACTTACACGGACATGTGGGTGGTATCCATGCATTCGTTTGCTCATTTTTTTGGAGCAATGCATGTGAGGCTTAATTGAATTGATACACCAAGTACGAAGAATCTTCTCTCTTGATAAGGCAGAGCCAGTCATCCATGCCTTCTGGAATCACAACCTACACGCTAGAGCCAGCTGTTCGTGTCTGGTCTACTTACTGTAGCTGACGACCCAAACGATAACAAAACACCGGAGTTAGGCAAGGACCAATGACCGACCATAGGGGTCAATTCCACCGCACGAGGGTGACAAGGTTTACCTAACTGACTGTAATTTGTTCTGTTCAGTGGTTGTACGCTAGGCGCTAGTGAAAAAATTCAAATGAGACAAAAAATCTCGAGATATTAGGAAAAACCACTAAAGAAAGTTTCTACTAAATGCCGAAAAGTTGGGAAAATTGACCCGAACTCAAAGAGAAATAAGGCACAGTCCATGAAAATAGCGAAATAATTGTGGAGGCCTCTTTTCTACCATTTGTAGAAAGGAACCTTTACACTCACTGGTCATTTCCAATCTGGATTCCTGTAGAAGCTTGAATATTTCTCCGCTGCAGAGCAACAAAGATTAACAGACGTATGCATGGCTTACTCAAAGGAGAATTAAAGATCATCAATACTCAAAAATATTTGATCCGCAACCACAACAATGACTATTGTTACTAAGGCTCAAAGGGCCATGACCACATGACCATGGGTGGTTTACGTGTACTAGTGAGAGGGTAGGAATTTTAGCAGGAGGCATGGTTTGTATACATATATTCATGGCCCCACTCTTTTGGAGCAATGCACGTCTGGGTTTATTTGGATTGATCTCCAGGGACTACAAATTTTATGTGATTACTAGTTGAAAGCGAGCTATCCAGAACTTCTTGAACCACATCATGTGATACATAGACATCTGACCAACTGTAGCAAACTGCCAATCAAACACTGGCACAGAGCGAGGGCCGGTGGCCACAGGGGTCTATTCCACCGCCCGAGGGTGACAAAAACTACCGAACTATCTGTAACAACGATTTGTTAGTTTGATGTGTCGATCGATTATATGCTGCCTATTCTACGTTTCCACAAAAGCCCAAGAGTTTATAGATAGTTACCATGAAGACCCTAGAAATTTGTGGAAAGGCACAATAATCTTGGGGAAATCACAAAAGGTGTTAATTATGTTGAAAGTAAAAAAGGCACAAGGACTTAGGGAGAAACAAGGAAAATCCATGAAAAGATGGAACATTTTGTTGAGGCGTTTTCCCACCGCTTTGCCGTAAGCAACCCGTCAATGAGCGTTATTGCCAATTTGGTTTCCTCTACAAGGCTAACCATTTCTCCCGAGGTGAACTAAAAAACTAAAGGCCCTAAATATGGACAAATGTAAAAGGCTGGTACAACTGAAAGATCAACCACCTAACCATTGCCACCAAACAAAATGGAAACATGTTTTAAATTAGTACACTGATAGTACCATGGCCTAATTTTTGGAGCATAATTTAGGCCGAGAAATGTGTGGTATCCATGCAATCCTTGGCCCAACTTTTGGAACAATGGATGCATGATTTAGTTGGATTGATATACCTGGTATGATGAATCTTCTCTCTCGACGAGCCAGAGCCAGCAGTCCACCCCTTCATAAATGACAACATACATATGATACAAAGGCATTCGATCTACTTACTGTAGCTAAGGACCAAAACGATAACAGAACACCGGCATCAGGAAACGAGCGATGACCGACCACATGTGTCAAATCCACTGCACGAGGGTTACATCGTGATGTCTACTATGCTACTTTATTCTTGTAGACTCTATAGTCCTCCAAGCACACAGTTTTGGAGGACAATAGTCAATTTTTCTCAAGTGGATGACCTAAGATTTATCAATCCGTGGGAGGTGTATGATGAAGAATACAAGAAATCTCCTTTGTCCCCAGTAGACCCAGTACAATGGCAAATTATATAGGTGCACTAGTTTGGAGAAAGAGATGATGATAGAAGTGTAGTATGGATAGTAGAAATAGGTTTTTATAATCTGAATAATTAAAAACATCAATATAACAATTAGCAAACAACGAGCAAAATTATAAACCAATGCTTAGAAACAAGGTCTATGGGTCAATTCCACCACGCCAGGGTGACAACATCAACCTAATTGTAACTTACAAGGATTTGCTAATTTGTTGTGATCAATGATTGTCGGCTGGGAGTTAGTGAAAAATTACAGTGAAGATGAAAAGCTCGAGAAATTTGGAGAAATCACAAAAATAGTTTTTGTGAAATGTCGAAAACTCAGGAAAATTCTCACCAACTCGGTGAGAAATGAGGAAGAGTCCAATAAAATGTTGAAAATTTTGGGGATGCCTCTTTTCCACCCTTTGTGGAAAACATGCCTTCGAATCAGCAATCACTCCCAGCCTAGTTTCCTCTAGAATATTAAACATTTCTCCCCTCAAGAGGAATCAATACCAAAGGACGTAAGCATGGGTATTTCAAAGGAGAATTGAAGATCATCAACACTCAAGAATTTTTTTCCCGCAACCACAACAATGACTCTTATGACTATGGCTCAAAGGGGCATGCCCGCATGTGTAGCATCCCGGAATTTTCCCAAAATTAAAAGTTCGATTTCATTAATTACGTAATTAACTTTGATCAATTTTGAAAAAATATTATCAGACACACACACACACACACACACACACACACACACACACACACACACACACACACACACACACACACACACACACACACACACACACATATATATATATATATATATATATATATATATAATGAGGCGGAGCTGGAGGAGGAGCACACTGCCATGGACGAGGAATATGATGCCATGGAGGAGAAGGAGCCGAAGCTGATGGAGGAGGACAAGGAGAGCAGGAGAAGGAGGTGGAGCCGGCAGACTAGGACACGGAGAGGTGGAGCCGCAGTAGACGGCGAAGGAAGATTCGGTGCCTGCCGGCTTTGACATGGCCAACAACATGGCGGAGTTTGAAGTGGCCCAGGTGGATATTTGACGAAGCATTAGGCCCTGCTCGAGTTGGAGTACAAGGTGGAGGCCAACCACTGCTTCATCCGTGGGCGATCTATGGAGATTGATGAGATCTTCGCCGACTTAGAGGAGGTCGACGAGCCGGATGTGCGCCCGGCCACCAATGACCACGAGACCGGCGGCCCCAACACCAACTAAGTAAACATCTCCGATGACGAGGACAGTAGTGTAGTAGTTGATAGTACTAGTTGACGTAGATCATATGCCATTGCATGGGTTTTGATGGAAATGGTATTCGGAAATGCATACCGTTGTTGTTTGAGAGAAAATTTGTTGTATGCCTGGTCACCGTCTGCGGACGCACCGCGGACGTTTCAAAACCCATTTACCAAATTGTTTTCCGAGTGATGAGAAAGTTGACTCGTGGTACGTGTCCGGTGTTGCCATTTTTTTCTATGAACTAAATTTACCAGATTGCATGTGCTGGTGGTAAGTGAATTTCTCGGTGGTTTGGTCTATAATATGAATTGAGCACACTAGACAGGGGATAGCGGTACTGCTCTAGTAATATTTATTGGCTGGTATCCCTGTCCAAATCGATACTAATATTTTATGCGTAAGGTTTTTTTACATGGTAATACGTGTCTCATTTATATAGAATAAAGGTCAAGTTACAGGAAAGGAAACGTAAGCACCGACCATACATAAGTGAAAAGATAGGAAAATCCTATGCAAAATACTAGTGCATGTCCCTTTCCTTCGGCACCACCGAAGCGGCCACGAAAGGATGAAAAGTCAGATCACCTCTTCACCCAAGCTCGTTGCAGCTCCATCTCTGATCAACGGCTTTATGGACCTGTAAAGTATTTTGCCAGAAGCAAAATCATAGCCGTTGAAAGAATTAGACTGAGGCAACATGTCCTCGGATACGCCATCGAACTTCAGAACTGACATCCCACATGACGACGACGACGTCGGAGGAGGAAACCAGAACTGGCAGCATTCGACCACAGACCCAACACATGATACTCCATTTTCCAGCTGTCACTTGCGTAGACAACCACCTGCACGTACTCCAGAACAACAAAACCTCCCTGCTCCACCATGACGCCAGAGACAACGCCACAGCGAGGGGACAGAGCAGAAGGAGCGACACATCTGATGGAGTCGCCGCGGCCGCCTCGCCAACACCATCCATGAACCCTAACGCTGCCGATCTGAGGGATCGACAGAGACACGATGCCATCAACTCCAAGACGCCGCCATGAAAGACACAGCCGGTGTGGGAGTAGAGTTGAGGCAGATTTATTCGTCCAGGCACCGCTCCCACCACCCCAACGATGCGCCACGACCTACAAATCCAAACCCTAACTACAGAGCGAAGGAACGGGTTCCCCTCTCCCTCTAGCCGCCGGAGCAGCGGCCGAAGGGAGAGGGGGCCAGCGCCCCGGCCGGTGGAGATAGGAGGAACTAGATCGCCTCTCCCTAGTCACCTGATGGTGGCGGCGCTAGGTTACGATATTCATTTCGATGACATACCAGGTGCTATCGTAGGAGTAGGAGTAGGAGATAAACTTGTATCTACGTGATACCATGTCACGTTAGTGGCATCCCGCTGTACGAGGCACACCTGTTACTGTGAAAACCTGATCGAGGGCAGCAGTACTATGCCAAAATAATAAAAGAGACCACAATAGATAACGAATGATATTTTCACTTTCTAACAAATGCCATCAATCCCAAAATAACGAAGCAAGTAGCAAGGGGGTATCTTTGCGCGAGCCCCACAAGGGTTAAGAGTGCGTCGAATGGTGCGTCCAACCGCCATCACATGTCGCATGTTGGGTGTTTCATCAAGATTCTATCTTTTTTACTTTGCCGTACGTGTTTTCTGGTTCTACATGTTTTTTCTTCGGGTTTTTTTCCCTTCGTCCGGTTTTCCCTAAGGCTGGAGAAAAAAGTCCATTTTTTCACGTTTTTTTTTCATGAGAAGTAATGGTTTGCTTCTTGTGGAGGCATAAATTAGTATCGCCAGAAGCACATTTGTGCCACTCGGAAAAGAAAAAAAAGGCTTCATTCTTCTGGAAGAAGCACATGTTTGCTCCACGTGGAAGCACAAACTTCCTATCGCGAGAAGTGTGATTGTGCCTCTCGAAAAAGGAAAAACACGTTATATATTTTATTTTGCTAGTATGAGAAGCGCAAATTTGCTTTTCCTGAAAACACATACTTTTTTTCTGTGAGAAACACAATTGTGCCTTTTGGAAAGAAAAGTATGTGTACTTTTATTTTGCTTCCACGAGAGGTACATGAAGAAAAAACTTTTTCTTTTCCTTCCGTGAGATGCACAGGTGTGCCTCACAGAAAGTAAAAAAATATAAGGCACAATGCATGAAAATGAGGAAATAATTGTGGAGGCCTCTTTTCTACCCTTTGTAGAAAGGAACCTTTACACTCACCAATAATTTCCAACCTAGATTCCTGTAGAAGATTGAACATTTCTCCTCTACAGCGGAACAAACATTAAAGGACGTATGCATGGCTTACTCAAAGGAGAATTAAAGATGATCAAGACTCAAAACTATTTGACCAGCAACCACAACAATGACTATTGCTACTAAGGCTCAAAGGGCCATGACCACATGACCATGGGTGGTTTACGTTTACTGGTGAGAGGATAGGAATTTTAGGCACGAGAATGGTTTGTATACATACGTTCATGGCCCCACTTTTTTGGAGCAATGCTCGTCTGGGATTATTTGGATTGATCCCAAGGGACTACAAATTTTCTGGGACGACTAGCTGAGAGAGAGCTGTACACACCTTCTAGAACCAGACCATGCGATACAAAGACATGCAGCATGGTACCCAGAAATATGCCAGCCATGTGACTTTTCCCAGACCCGTCAAAGTCAGTAGCCCTGCCTTACGACGTGTCCGCTGATTCTTCCGTAGGCACACTTTCCTTGTTGTTTTCTGATGTCGTTGCCAATAGGCTTTCCCGAGGTTACCTACTGTACGGATTCGCTTCGATAATACACACAGCTAAAAGGACAAAAACACTTTTTTTTCTTTTGTGAGAGTCGCAGATTTATTCTCCGTCTAAGCATAGACTTACTTCCATGAGACGCACAACCGTGCCTCTTGAAAAAGGAAAAAAGAAACTCGACTGTTTTCTTCCGCGAGACGCATAGATTTACTTCTCGTGTAGGCACGTTTCTGCTTCCGTGAGACGCACAGCTGTGCCTCTTGGAAAAGTGAAATACATGTTTTAGTTTTTTTCTTCTGTGAGAGACAAAAATTTACTTCTTGTGAAGGCAAAGATTTGCTTTCATGAGAGGCTCAACCGTTTCTCTCGAAAAAGGAAAAATAGCATTTTTTTTCTTCCACGAGATGCATAGATTTAATTCTCGGGAGGCACATATTTGCTTCCACAAGAGGCACAACCGTGCCTCTCAAAAGAGGTATGAGCCCCAATTGATGCATGCAGGATCACAATCAAACGTGGAGCCATCCTTCAGCTGGTCTTCCGAGGTTATTGCCCACAAATTTCTCATGTTCGTATCATCAAAGCTTCATAGGATTGAGGGAAAAGTTAGATCAATACCATAGATGTAACCAAGAACAATAACAAAATTGTTTGCAACGGTTGTATATATCCGCCAACAAAGAAAAACCATTGATATATAGCTATCCACAGAACTAGTTAAGGTTTTCGACGGTGTAAAAGTTCTCAAAAATCTTGAAAAAATACTGAACTAACACACCTATAATATAACATGATCCAACGGAGGGATTGAAAAAATATGACTGCACGTGTCCAGGACAAAAAGAACAAAATTTTCAATATATATTGATCTTGCAGTGAGCTGAAATGCTTGTTTTTTCGCTGAGGACACATAAATGCATGTTTTCACAATCACACCGTTGGATCATCTTATTATATTAGAGTGATGCTCCCCTATTTATTTCATATTTTTTACTTACTTTTAAACCATTAAATATTTAGCAAGCTTTAACTAGTTCTGTGGCAAGCTATGATAGACACAGTTTTACCTATATATATGATAGACACAGTTTTACCTATATATATGTAGAAATTGGGCATTTGTTATTGACATTGCTTGCACAAGCATGATGTGCTTGTTATTGTATCTTATAGTTCATAAGTGGGTTTAATTTCTGATGGTAATATTAGCTGTATGCGTATCTTAATAGCTAGCATCAATACAATACTCCCTCCGTTTCTTTTTAGCCTGCTCATAAAATTTGGTCAAAGTCAAACTTTATAACTTTGACTAAGTTTGTAGGAAAAAATATCAGCATCTATAATACTAAAACTATATGTTATGAAAATTAATTTCATGATGCATCTAATAATATTGATTTCATATTATGAGTGTTGATAATTTTTTCTATAAACTTATTCAAAGTTGACAATGTTTTACTTTGACAAATTTTATATGCGGAATAAAAAGAAACGGAGGGAGTATTATCATTTTTCTTAGTAATATGAGGCACTAATGCACATATTGTATAGACAGCACTAGATTTTGGATAATTGCTATTACTTTTCCATTAACAGAAAGCATTAGCTGGTCCTTGACCATATGGTACAAACTTTGGGCATGATGTGTGTATTGGAAAAATAGAACTACCAACTACCGCTAGCTATGACCAGTTGTGGTGATGTCCTATTCAAAACATAACATAGACATGGAGCAACTAATGATAGGTTCTGTGGAATTTACATTTATCCATCCAATGAATAAACATTCAAAGAACTAAGCCGTACTCAGAAAATAAAGCTACTGTTGTAAAAAAATTCATAAGTTCTAAAAGCATTCAAAGAAATTAAATTTATCTTCTGCAAAATGTGAGCCAGAAGAAATTATTACTATTTGAGACTATAAGAATGAAATAAAGTGAATTATGTTCTAATATAATACAATTAAGTAGAATATGCTCACCACCCTTCGAAGAACGCATATGGGGCGTACAACTCTGCAACAAGTATCAGGAAATTGTAGCCACGTTTGAGCTTATTGTAATGCTGGGACAATGAATGCCCGAATACACCCATCACATGCAACGTCTGTATATCACAAGATTACACAAGTCATTACACAATTTATAGTTGGAACATATTTGTGTCACAGTTCCTTGTAAGACCCCATTTAAATGACCTGAATATACAAGTTCATTTTTTTCTAAGTTGATAGATTCTAACAATTGATTCTAAGTTGAAGATTTGTCCATCTGTTGTATAACTCGATAGATTCTAAGTTGCACTATTGTAACACCAACTAAAGAAAAAAACTTTCTTGGAAACTGAACCTTCAGATTTTTAGCAAGTATTATAGACATCTTTATATCCACATAGATAAGGGTATACATGACTTAAAAAGAAATGTGTACATACCTCTAGTGCTAGGTTATACCGCAGGATCATGTATAAACGAAAAAATGTGTACTTCTTGAAAAATTTCACCCTTCTATCCTTGACAATCCTCCCATCCTTGGTTACACGAGGATTACTGCGGAAATACTCATAGGCCGATTCCAGAAAAGTGGAAAAATGCAATGGGTTCCGATGGCCTGTGGTTACATGGTAAATTGCCTGTGTTCCACGTGTGTCCCAATGAATGGCCATGGCGACCATCAGTGCATTTATTACCATGTCTCCTGGTATCTATAACATATTGCATTTTTGTAATTAATGTCAAAACCATAACTATAATAAGTGCATGTAAATGTATATAATAGTTCATTACGATATAAGTGAAATGTATAGATCACTCAAGGCATATAGTACGTACACTAAAAGGACACTAATATATTGACAATGATATATAGGAACTCTATTTGATATAAATGTCGAAAAATAGGATGCACATCGACTCACACACACATACACTTTTGGCATGTGTATGCATTTATTGAATTATGTTTTTTTCAATACTCACCACATCGACTATGACATTACGATCGCCGATGAAACACGGAAGTTTTTGGTCATTGTAAGCAACGTACAACATATCCATTGTCCTACAACCAAAGTGACACAATCTATTAACATGCATGGAATATAACTACTTTCAAAGATACACAAAACCATTTACTATCAACAACAAAAAGTTAATTTTAATAGGTTTACCTAGTTCCCTCCGTCCAACCGGGCATTGGTTCTTGGAAAGTGCTAGATATGATGCTTGGTCGTACTATGACAACCGGAAGGTCTCGTCCTAAGGTTCCCAGCAACATCTCCCCCATGGACTTTGTGAGTGAATACACGTTAGGCCAACCAAAATGCCTAGCCCTTCATAGAAAATATAGCACACGTTAATTATGTTACCTACTGCTTCATGGTCATATCTAGCTGTTGAAATTAGTTAACAAAGTACGTATATGTTGATCCAGACCTTTTCAATCCAAGTTTCTTCATTTTCCTTTTCTCTATCTTGTCGTCAGAGGATTGTATCCTGAGTTTTGACTTGACACTCTCAACTAATTTTATCTCAGATTGAATGTCCAAGTTATAATCTTTCTTTAGTGCTTTGCCTACATCGAACGGCTTCTCCACTAACAGGCCTTCTTGCTCCCCGGCTACGAAAGCTACTCAAGACAAGAACATTATCATATGTGTTTATAGAATGTTACACCCACATACACACACACACACACACACACACACACACACACACACACACACACACACACACACACGCACACACACACACACGCGCGCGCGTGCGCGCACACACACACACACACAAAACTAAATGGTCCAACCATATTTATCTGTCATTATTTTAAGAAGTATGAGCTAAGCAGCAGGAGCAGACGACGTGCTTACCAGTTGAAACATGAAGGAGCATTTTAAGATTAGCACACTTCTTTGCTAAATCGCACACATGGGCAACTCCTAAGGTATTTGATGCCAGAGCGACATCATATCTGCACATGGATTGTCCAAGTAGATGTTGAGTGACAGTCTAAGCCCTTTATAACAATACAACAAATGGTGGACATATAATTTTCCTATGGATTATTCCTTAATAAAATAATTATTTTATTTGTCAATACTTTTCTTATGTAGCAGACACCAGAAAAGGTGACACATGCCTAGAAAACACGTTAGAGCAATATACATAGACTACCCATATGCCATATGTATTATCTGCCTACTCCATGTATAATTAGATAACAAATTTCTATAGAGAAATCACAAGACGTTTTTGACATGACAGAATCTATAAAATGAAACTTTAATCATTACTTCTATGCGAATCTAATGATACTATTTTCAGAAACTAATGATACCATTTTCTTCTAATTACTAGGTACTTTGAATCAGATGGTCCCATCCATCGACTCAGAAATAAATCCCTCTCAGTCAACCGATGTATAGGCGACCCTTTTTATATTATACGCACCTCTCGTAGAAGCTGGTAGTTGCAGCTACACTCACAATGACATGGATCTCTTCAGAGATCTGTTCAACCATAGAATCTCTGAGCGCACATGTTTCCTTAGTGATGTCTCCAGGTAGAGGGGAAATTTTATTTTTGATAAAAGAGTTGAAATCAGCTCCATGCTTGGTCCGCAGAACATCAAAAAGTTTTGTTGCTACAACCTGTACATAATAGGATAATAAAGGATTGATTTGAAAATATAATAAAATATCACAAATAAATCAATAAATACTTATTTTGATTTATCTTTTTATTTTGAACATCCAATGTTGAGAGAGAGACCAAATATCAATAGCAAATAATTGTAATATTGTTTTTTGGATTTTTAAAACTACAAATATCTTTATGGTCAATATATTTAGATGAAAACATAAATTTGGTATTAATTGCACATCTATACATGTATGAGTACTATGCAATTGTGGTGCAAAGTTCATGTGTGTGTGATCAGTGTACACTCTAGAGTCCAAACTTATATGTACTCAAGTAATTGAAAAGTGTGGTCAATGTCCATGATTTCTCTACTTTATACTATCCTCATCGTTATCATCCCATAATTTAATACAACATAGTTGTCATTTGTTGGTAGCATCGTGTTTGTATATGGAGGATGGAGAGGGAGCACCGAATGAAAGAAATAGTGCCACAAAACTTTTTTCCCTTTATTTCTAAACTAGCACAGTTATCCTTGCAAATGTGAGGGCTTCATCTTCAGTGTGTTGAAAGTTTTTGAGTAATATTATTATGTGTTTCCCATAAAATAATATTTAACTATATATGGACAATAATGTTATTCTAAAACCGCTAAAATTATTTACCAAATAATATATAACTTTTGTGGTGTATATGTTTAATGATAATTGATTTGGGGACAAAGAGTTATTATGGCATTTCCAGATATATCATCTGTATTAATACCCATTTGTGTCCCTCGCATATGATGATATTACATCGTAAGCTTCCTGATAGTTTCCATGTGATGTTAGGCCACCACGCGAGGTTAAAATTCAGATTAACGGTCATTGTTTATTAGTTATTATAAAACTCTATATATTGCATTTGACGCAATAATTAAGACCCACTGGAGGAGTGGCCAAAAATGGTTTATAGATAGTGATTAAGATCTGTCTAGAATGGTTCAAATAATATAATTATGTTACATCAAAGCAATGGACATAGGGGATGTATTAGTTATAATCTATTAAAATTATAAGGGTCCTCCAAATCAATCGTAGGCACATGCTAGGAAAAATTATGAATGCACATATTGGTTATGATTGTGTAATAATATGGTTCAATATGTCAACCGATCGTGGCTTATACTGGCTGAGTAAGTTTCTTTATTGTGCATTTTGTAACACAATTTACCTTTTCTGGATGATGATATGGCATACTAGTAAATATTAAGTGGGTGGTGAACAAGTATGAGATTTTTTAGACTGAAAACATTTCCACAAAAATGTAAGGTTGTTGAAAATTGAGTTTAATCATTTTGGTGTGTAGACCCGCAAAGCATCAGTATTTTTGTGTTCCCTTTGATATATCTTAGTTCCTCTCATTTTCTCCCATTTTTCTAAAATACATGATGTAATAGACAATCTTTGAAAAATCAAATTTGACAATTGCTGTTTTAAATGAGTATGCATCAAAAATAGGAATATTTCTCAAAAGGAATGATTGTTTAGCACTAATTAACAGTGTTATTTACATTGCTCTAGTTATATGGGATAGTCAAAGTGAAACAAGTTTGATTGGATTTTTTCTTGATAGCTTATGCTTCTTTCGATAGGTCCTTGTGTAGTTAAGATAGGGACATTCTTGACAGAATCGTCTAGTATGAAAAAAATCGGATGGGATTTGGGGTAGGAAAACGTACAATGATTGGATTTAAAGTCCCACCCGAAGATTGGTCCTGGGAAAGTGTTTTACACATCCAGACTTTACCACCATGTCTTGCACGTGCGGCTAAAATATATGTCTCGCACGCATGAAGCGTTCATGCTAAGTCGTAAGACTGGGCCTTAAAAGGATTTAGTATTAAGCATTGGCTCATGAAAATTTCATTTCAATCCGAACCATCAAAAGTTACTTAATTATGAGGGTCCACGGATTGATGGCCACATATTTCTGTTTTTAGTGGGAATTTTTGACAGATCTCTCTATTCTCTTTTTGTATTTTGTGCAGCTTATGTTTCTTTTGGTGGGTCCTTGTGTAGTTAGGACAGGGACATTCTTGACAGAATCTCTAGCATGAAAAGAAACTCTATTCATAATATTCGGGGATTAGTTTTCCACCTTCTTATTTCATTTAGAACCCATCAATACATAACTTTCAAACTGGATAATTTGTCTCTAAGAGTTGTGATCTCTTCTCTTGCTAAGTCCTAGTTATGAATCATAGATCCAACGATGACGATAGTTTTGATGTTGTAGATTAACTTTGTGATTTTAGTAGTCTGGATAAAATTTTGGTGGTGTTTGGTTTGGCTTGTTTTTAACTGGTGCAAGCTGGCTTATAAGCCAAAAGGAATCTATTTGTGGGATTTCGGCTTCGGCCTTTGATTTATGAGTCAATATTGATACATGATGATCCAAGTCAAAAGCCCATAAATAGGCTAAAGTGAAAAACAAAGAATAAACCCAACCAAACATGGTAGCACATGAAGCTACCTACTTTTGGTTCGAACCCCAAAAGCAAAATGGGGTAAGAAGAAAAAACTGCTTTCGGATCCAGGTCTCTGTTCATCCCGGATTTTCTAAAAAGGTCAAGATTAGGGTTTTAAAGTTTCATTATGCTAAAATAAAAGGAACCCATATATAGTGATGTAGGTCACGTCTATGTAAAGTTTCGTGATGAACATGATTTTGGTGTTATCTACACGCAGAATTAAGCATTTCTAGCATCCAAAATCCAACATCCATATATATTAACATAGATTTTCTAGCATCCACATAGGTTTTCTATGATCCATATATATCAACGGGTTTCAGTTCCAACATCCAACATCTATGTTTCATTTTCATTAAAGATGTATTACAAGGACTAAATTAATGGAGTACACGTCAATAGTATTTTTTATATTATATATAATGTGAAAGTGTGTTAGCTTTTGATTCCTCTGATCTCAGAGGCAAACATACCTCGGTGAGCACGCGATGCTCGGCGGATGCGGCGTCTGGCGCGCGCACAAGGAGGTAGAGCTTACCCACATCCGGCTGGACCCTTAGGATCTTCTCCAGCAGCACTGCATTGCACCATACAAATGAGCATATGTGCGTACGTTATATTGCATAAAAGGAGAGAAATAAAGCAAAAAAGGAGAGAAATCAAGGAGAACAAGTGCATGCATGAGTACGTACTTTTCCCGAGGAAGCCCGTGGAGCCGGTGATGAGGATGCTCCTGTCCCTTAAACAACCGATCACCGCAGCCGCGTCCATGGATTCCAGGATGTGCCTGCAGCCTACGTCGCTGGATTAATCCTGGTGGGTGCTTGCTATTTATAGGCACGACAACCATTTGCGTGGGTGATACATACTCCTTTCTCTTCTGGGAACGTGGGCGCCTTATGGCCATAACTTTTTATTTTTATGCAACGTAATTTACATACAACAGTAGGTATACATGTGCAGTGCACGTGTTAGAGTGAGGTACAGAGGTGGTAATTTTGACTCAAGGAAAATAAGTAATTGAATTACGTACTTAAGAGTTATTCCGTGCAAACAAACATTTTGCATTTATAAATGTTTGATTTAGTATAAGTACAATCTGCCGGTTTTTCTTTTTTCTTTTGGTTGAGCTGAGCTCCTTGATTGGTGACCAAAACAAGGAATCAGAAAATAAATGAAGAAAAACATAGTGTACAGCATATTACCTGGGTGGTTTACGTTTACTGGTGAGAGGATAGGAGACATGGTTTGTATACATACGTTCATGGCCCCACTCTTTTGGAGCATTGCACGTCTGGGTTTATTTGGATTCATCCCAAGGGACTACAAATTTTCTGGGATGACCAGCTGAGAGCGAGCTGTCCACACCTTCTTGAACCAGATCATGCGATACAAAGACATGCAGCATGGTACCGACAAATATGCCGGTCAGGTGACTGTTCCCAGACCCTCAAAAACAAAAAAAGGTGACTGTTCCCAGACCAGTCAAAGTCACCAGCCCTGCCTTGCGCCGTGTCCGCTGATGCTTCCGTAGGCACACTTTCCTTGTTGTTTTGTGATGTCGTTGCCAATAGGCTTTCCCGAGGTTATCTACTATACGGATTCGCTTCCATAATACGCACAGCTAGAAGGACAAAAAAACATTTTTTTCTTTCATGAGAGTCACAGATTTATTTTCCGTGGAAGCATATAGACTTACTTCCATGAGACGCACAACCGTGCGTCTTGAAAAAGGAAAAAAGAAATTCGACTTCTTTCTTCCGCGAGACGCATGGATTTACTTCTTGTCTAGGCAGGGTTCTACTTCCGTGAGAAGCACAACTGTGCCTCTTGAAAAAGTGAAAATACATGTTTTAGTTTTTTTCTTCTGTGAGAGACACAATTTACTTCTTGTCGAGGCAAAGATTTGCTTTCGTGAGAGGCACAACCGTTCCTCTCGGAAAAGGAAAAATATCAGTTTTTTTCTTCCACGAGATGCATAGATTTACTTCTCGTCAGGCACATATTTGCTTCCACAAGAGGCACAAGCGTGCCTCTCAAAAGAGAAAAAGTTTTTTTTGCGAGAGGCGTAGATTTGCTTCGGCACGAGGCAAAGTCGTGCCTCTCGAAAAAAGAAACAAACATTTTTTTTTCTTCCGTAAGAGGCACATATTCACTTCTTGTGGAGGCAGGAACTTACTATCGCGAGAGGCACTCGTAAAAAGACAGAAACCTGGTTTCCTTTTTTTCTCCCATGAGAGGCACAAACTTATTTCTTGTGGAAGCACGGATTTGCTTCTGCAACAGGCAATGTCGTGCCTATCAAAAAAATATAACATGTTTTGTTTCTTCAATGACAGACACAAATTTACTTCTCATGGATGCACGGATTTTTTCATCGAGAAACACAGACATGCCTCTCGAAAAGGATTTACTTCTTGTGGAACCATATATTTTCTGCCGTTGTGCCCCTCCGAAGAGGTACAACTTTGCCTACCGGAAAACGAACGCTTTCTTTGTTGCAAGAGGCACATATTTTCTAACTCCTCAAGGATACATGGATATAGTTTCACGAGAGGCACATCTGTACCTCTCAGAAAAGGAAAAAACAAGTTTACCACAGACCTACGTGTCCAAACATAGTAGATGGCATCTTCTCTCAATTTTATCTTCAATAAGATGTTCTCATCAATCTTCTTGGAGTTCTATTCAATGTATTCTTCTTTTGCGGTATGTTTGTTGGGATCCAATGAATTGTTGGTTTATGGTCAGATTATCTATGAATATTATTTTCGTCAAACCTGAACTATTTTATGCATGATTATTATAGCATTGTATTTCTCTCCGATCTATCGGTTTGGTCTGGCCAACTAGATAGATTTATCTTGTAATTGAGAGGTACTTTGTGATGGGTTCAGTCTTGCGGTGATCAATCCCAGTGATAGAAAGGGACATGATAAGTATTTGTATTGTTGCCATTAGGGATAAAATGATGGGGTTTATTCATGTTGATTGGCTTTACTTCTCTAAATCATGTCATCTTCCTTCAGGCGTTACTCTGCTTTTATTAAGTTAGTACCCTACATACATCCTGTATAGTGGTCGATGGATGGAGTAATAATAGTAAATGTATGGCGGAGTCAGTCCGGTTGTCTCGGTCGTGATGCCTATATACATGATCATTGTCTTAGATATCGTCATAACTATGCACTTTTCTATAAGTTGCCCAGTAGTAATTTGTTTACCCACCATATGTTTTGTGTTCAAGAGAGAATCCTCTAGTGAAAATTATGGCCCCCAGGTCTACTTTTATCATTAATAAAAACCCAAAACACCTTGTTGTAATTTTATTTCCTTTATTTTATTTTGCAATTTATTTTATCTATCTACCACTATGATATTTGATCCTCCCAATTAACCGCCAAGGGATTGACAACCCCCTTGCTTGCGTTGGGTGCAACTATCTGCCTAGGTGTGTGTAGGTGATGCTAACGAGGTTCTATGTCGTTCTCCTACTAGAATGATAAGCCTGGTTCATAACTGAGGAAATACTTATCTCTACTATACTACATCGTTCCCAACGCAGCTCATAAGTAGCAGCTGGAGATAGAAAGATGCTAGCTAGCCCATCTTAGTGCTCCTCATGAGACCAGCCATCTTCCTATCGTGTGTCAATTCCTTGAGTTTCACTCTCAAGACTAGAATTTCTACTCCAGCTTGATTACAACAGAATTTACACGGACATGTGGGTGGTATCCACGCATTCTTTTGCTCAGTTTTTGGAGCAATGCATGTAAGGCTTAATTGAAATGATACACCAAGTACGAAAAATCCTCCCTCTTGATAAGCCAGAGCCAGTTGTCCACACCTTCTGCAATCACAACCTAGACGCTAGAGCCAGCTGTTCACGTCTCATCTATTTACTATAGCTAACGACCAAAACGATAACAAACACCAGACTTAGGCAAGGACCAGTGACCGACCATAGGGGTCAATTCCACCGCACGAGGGTGACACCGTCTACCTAATTGTCTGTAATGGCGATTTGATAATTGTTCTGTCCAGTGGTTGTATGCTAGGCGCTAGCTGAGAGAGAGCTGTCCACACCTTCTAGAACCAGACCATGCGATACAAAGACATGCAACATGGTACCCAGAAATATGCCAGCCATGTGACTTTTCCCAGACCCGTCAAAGTCAGTAGCCCTGCCTTACGACGTGTCCGCTGATTCTTCCGTAGGCACACTTTCCTTGTTGTTTTCTGATGTCGTTGCCAATAGGCTTTCCCGAGGTTACCTACTATACGGATTCGCTTCGATAATACACACAGCTAAAAGGACAAAAACACTTTTTTTTCTTTTGTGAGAGTCGTAGATTTATTCTCCGTCGAAGCATAGACTTACTTCCATGAGACGCACAACCGTGCCTCTTGAAAAAGGAAAAAAGAAACTCGACTGTTTTCTTCCGCGAGACGCATAGATTTACTTCTCCTGTAGGCACGTTTCTGCTTCCGTGAGACGCACAGCTGTGCCTCTTGGAAAAGTGAAATACATGTTTTAGTTTTTTTTTCTTCCGTGAGAGACAAAAATTTACTTCTTGTGAAGGCAAAGATTTGCTTTCATGAGAGGCACAACCGTTTCTCTCGAAAAGGAAAAATAGCATTTTTTTTTCTTCCACGAGATGCATAGATTTAATTCCCGGGAGGCACATATTTGCTTCCACAAGAGGCACAACCGTGCCTCTCAAAAGAGAAAAAGTTTTTTTTCGAGAGGCGTATATTTGCTTCCACGCGAGGCAAAGTCGTGCCTCTCGTAAAAAAGAAAAAAACAGGTCTTTTCTTCCGTAAGTGGCACATATGTACTTCTTGTGGCGCAGGAATTTGCTTTCGCGAGAGGCACCCGTAAAAATAACATGTTTTGTTTCTTCCATGAGAGGCACAAATTTACTTCTTATGGAGGCACGGATTTTTCCATCCAGCGACACTAATGTGCCTCTCTAAAGGATTTACTTCTTGTGGAAACACATATTGTCATCCATTACGCCTCTTCGGAGAGGCACAACTTTGCCTCTCGGAAAATGAATGTTTTCTTTGTTGCGAGAGTCACATATTTTCTTCCGTGAGACGCACAGTCATGGCTCTTGAAAAAGGAAAAGAAAACGCGTTCTCTTTTTATCCCTTCCCTGAGAGGCATAAATCTACTTCACGTGGAGGCACATATTTGTTTTCGTGGGAGGCACAATCATATCGCTCAGAAAAAGCAAAAATACGTTTTTTTCCATTCTGCTAGAGGCACATATTTACTGCTCAAGGATACATGGATACGATTTCGTGAGAGGCACATCTGTACCTCTAGGAAAAGGAAAAAATGAGTTTACCACAGACCAACGGGTCCATACATAGTTGCTAGATGACATCTTCTCTCAATTTTATCTTCAATAAAATGTTCTCCTCGATCTTCTTGGAGTTCTATTCGATGTAATCTTCTTTTGCCGTATGTTTGTTGGGATCTAATGAATTGTGGGTTTATGGTCAGATTATTTATGAATATTATTTGAGTCAAACCTGAACTCTTTTATGCATGATTTTTATAGCATTGCGTTTCTCTCTGATCTATCGGTTCGGTTTGGCCAACTAGATTGATTTCTCTTGCAATGGGAGAGGTGCTTTGTGATGGGTTCAATCTTACGGTGATCAATCCCAGTGACAGAAATGGTCATGACACGTATTTGTATTATTGCCAATAAGGATAAAATGATGGGGTTTATTTATGTCGATTGGCTTTACTTCTCTACATCATGTCGTCTTGCTTAAGGCGTTACGCTGTTTTTATTATGTTAGTACCTTAGTTACATGCTGGATAGCGGTCGACAGGTGGAGTAATAATAGTAAATGCAGGCCAGAGTCGGTCCACTTGTCTCTGTCGTGATGCCTATATAGATGATCATTGCCATAGATATCGTCATAACTATGCACTTTTCTATCAATTGTCCAACAGTAATTTGTTTACCCACCATATGTTTTGTGTTCAAGAGAGAATCCTCTAGTGCAAATTATGGCCCCCGGGTCTACTTTTATCATCAATAAAATCAAAAAACACATTGTTGTAATTTTATTTCCTTTATTTTTGTTTTGCAATTTATTTTATCCATCTACCACTATGATATTTGATCCTCGCAATTAACCGCAAAGGAATTGAGAACCCCCGTGCTTGTGTTGGGCGCAACTATCTGCTTCTGTGTGTGCAGGTGATGCTAACAAGGTTCTATGTGGTTCTCCTACTAGAATGATAAGCTTGGTTCATTACTGAGGGAATACTTATCTCTATTGTACTACATCGTTCCCAACGCAACTCACAAGTAGTAGCTGGAGAAAGATGGAAGCTAGTCCATCTCAGCACTCATGAGACCAGTCACCTTCCTATCGTGTGTCAATTCCTTGAGTTTCACTCACACGACTAGGCTTTCTACTCCAACTTGACTACAACAGAACTTACACGGACATGTGGGTGGTATCCATGCATTCGTTTGCTCATTTTTTTGGAGCAATGCATGTGAGGCTTAATTGAATTGATACACCAAGTACGAAGAATCTTCTCTCTTGATAAGGCAGAGCCAGTCATCCATGCCTTCTGGAATCACAACCTACACGCTAGAGCCAGCTGTTCGTGTCTGGTCTACTTACTGTAGCTGACGACCCAAACGATAACAAAACACCGGAGTTAGGCAAGGACCAATGACCGACCATAGGGGTCAATTCCACCGCACGAGGGTGACAAGGTTTACCTAACTGACTGTAATTTGTTCTGTTCAGTGGTTGTACGCTAGGCGCTAGTGAAAAAATTCAAATGAGACAAAAAATCTTGAGATATTAGGAAAAACCACTAAAGAAAGTTTCTACTAAATGCCGAAAAGTTGGGAAAATTGACTCGAACTCAAAGAGAAATAAGGCACAGTCCATGAAAATAGCGAAATAATTGTGGAGGCCTCTTTTCTACCATTTGTAGAAAGGAACCTTTACACTCACTGGTCATTTCCAATCTGGATTCCTGTAGAAGCTTGAATATTTCTCCGCTGCAGAGCAACAAAGATTAACAGACGTATGCACGGCTTACTCAAAGGAGAATTAAAGATCATCAATACTCAAAAATATTTGATCCGCAACCACAACAATGACTATTGTTACTAAGGCTCAAAGGGCCATGACCACATGACCATGGGTGGTTTACGTGTATTAGTGAGAGGGTAGGAATTTTAGCAGGAGGCATGGTTTGTATACATATATTCATGGCCCCACTCTTTTGGAGCAATGCACGTCTGGGTTTATTTGGATTGATCTCCAGGGACTACAAATTTTATGTGATTACTAGTTGAAAGCGAGCTATCCAGAACTTCTTGAACCACATCATGTGATACATAGACATCTGATCAACTGTAGCAAACTGCCAATCAAACACTGGCACAGAGCGAGGGCCGGTGGCCACAGGGGTCTATTCCACCGCCCGAGGGTGACAAAAACTACCGAACTATCTGTAACAACGATTTGTTAGTTTGATGTGTCGATCGATTATATGCTGCCTATTCTACGTTTCCACAAAAGCCCAAGAGTTTATAGATAGTTACCATGAAGACCCTAGAAATTTGTGGAAAGGCACAATAATCTTGGGGAAATCACAAAAGGTGTTAATTATGTTGAAAGTAAAAAAGGCACAAGGACTTAGGGAGAAACAAGGAAAATCCATGAAAAGATGGAACATTTTGTTGAGGCGTTTTCCCACCGCTTTGCCGTAAGCAACCCGTCAATGAGCGTTATTGCCAATTTGGTTCCCTCTACAAGGCTAACCATTTCTCCCGAGGTGAACTAAAAAACTAAAGGCCCTAAATATGGACAAATGTAAAAGGCTGGTACAACTGAAAGATCAACCACCTAACCATTGCCACCAAACAAAATGGAAACATGTTTTAAATTAGTACACTGATAGTACCATGGCCTAATTTTTGGAGCATAATTTAGGCCGAGAAATGTGTGGTATCCATGCAATCCTTGGCCTAACTTTTGGAACAATGGATGCATGATTTAGTTGGATTGATATACCTGGTATGATGAATCTTCTCTCTCGACGAGCCAGAGCCAGCAGTCCACCCCTTAGTAAATAACAACATACATATGATACAAAGGCATTCGATCTACTTACTGTAGCTAAGGACCAAAACGATAACAGAACACCGGCATCAGGAAACGAGCGATGACCGACCACATGTGTCAAATCCACTGCACGAGGGTTACATCGTGATGTCTACTATGCTACTTTATTCTTGTAGACTCTATAGTCCTCCAAGCACACAGTTTTGGAGGACAATAGTCAATTTTTCTCAAGTGGATGACCTAAGATTTATCAATCCGTGGGAGGTGTATGATGAAGAATACAAGAAATCTCCTTTGTCCCCAGTAGACCCAGTACAATGGCAAATTATATAGGTGCACTAGTTTGGAGAAAGAGATGATGATAGAAGTGTAGTATGGATAGTAGAAATAGGTTTTTATAATCTGAATAATTAAAAACATCAATATAACAATTAGCAAACAACGAGCAAAATTATAAACCAATGCTTAGAAACAAGGTCTATGGGTCAATTCCACCACGCCAGGGTGACAACATCAACCTAATTGTAACTTACAAGGATTTGCTAATTTGTTGTGATCAATGATTGTCGGCTGGGAGTTAGTGAAAAATTACAGTGAAGATGAAAAGCTCGAGAAATTTGGAGAAATCACAAAAATAGTTTTTGTGAAATGTCGAAAACTCAGGAAAATTCTCACCAACTCGGTGAGAAATGAGGAAGAGTCCAATAAAATGTTGAAAATTTTGGGGATGCCTCTTTTCCACCCTTTGTGGAAAACATGCCTTCGAATCAGCAATCACTCCCAGCCTAGTTTCCTCTAGAATATTAAACATTTCTCCCCTCAAGAGGAATCAATACCAAAGGACGTAAGCATGGGTATTTCAAAGGAGAATTGAAGATCATCAACACTCAAGAATTTTTTTCCCGCAACCACAACAATGACTCTTATGACTATGGCTCAAAGGGGCATGCCCGCATGTGTAGCATCCCGGAATTTTCCCAAAATTAAAAGTTCGATTTCATTAATTACGTAATTAACTTTGATCAATTTTGAAAAAATATTATCACACACACACACACACACACACACACACACACACACACACACACACACACACACACACACACACACACACAGATATATATATATATATATATATATATATATATATATATATATATATATATATATATATATATATATATATATATATATAATGAGGCGGAGCTGGAGGAGGAGCACACTGCCATGGACGAGGAATATGATGCCATGGAGGAGAAGGAGCCGAAGCTGATGGAGGAGGACAAGGAGAGCAGGAGAAGGAGGTGGAGCCGGCAGACTAGGACACGGAGAGGTGGAGCCGCAGTAGACGGCGAAGGAAGATTCGGTGCCTGCCGGCTTTGACATGGCCAACAACATGGCGGAGTTTGAAGTGGCCCAGGTGGATATTTGACGAAGCATTAGGCCCTGCTCGAGTCGGAGTACAAGGTGGAGGCCAACCACTGCTTCATCCGTGGGCGATCTATGGAGATTGATGAGATCTTCGCCGACTTAGAGGAGGTCGACGAGCCGGATGTGCGCCCGGCCACCAATGACCACGAGACCGGCGGCCCCAACACCAACTAAGTAAACATCTCCGATGACGAGGACAGTAGTGTAGTAGTTGATAGTACTAGTTGACGTAGATCATATGCCATTGCATGGGTTTTGATGGAAATGGTATTCGGAAATGCATACCGTTGTTGTTTGAGAGAAAATTTGTTGTATGCCTGGTCACCGTCTGCGGACGCACCGCGGACGTTTCAAAACCCATTTACCAAATTGTTTTCCGAGTGATGAGAAAGTTGACTCGTGGTACGTGTCCGGTGTTGCCATTTTTTTCTATGAACTAAATTTACCAGATTGCATGTGCTGGTGGTAAGTGAATTTCTCGGTGGTTTGGTCTATAATATGAATTGAGCACACTAGACAGGGGATAGCGGTACTGCTCTAGTAATATTTATTGGCTGGTATCCCTGTCCAAATCGATACTAATATTTTATGCGTAAGGTTTTTTTTTACATGGTAATACGTGTCTCATTTATATAGAATAAAGGTCAAGTTACAGGAAAGGAAACGTAAGCACCGACCATACATAAGTGAAAAGATAGGAAAATCCTATGCAAAATACTAGTGCATGTCCCTTTCCTTCGGCACCACCGAAGCGGCCACGAAAGGATGAAAAGTCAGATCACCTCTTCACCCAAGCTCGTTGCAGCTCCATCTCTGATCAACGGCTTTATGGACCTGTAAAGTATTTTGCCAGAAGCAAAATCATAGCCGTTGAAAGAATCAGACTGAGGCAACATGTCCTCGGATACGCCATCGAACTTCAGAACTGACATCCCACATGACGACGACGACGTCGGAGGAGGAAACCAGAACTGGCAGCATTCGACCACAGACCCAACACAGGATACTCCATTTTCCAGCTGTCACTTGCGTAGACAACCGCCTGCACGTACTCCAGAACAACAAAACCTCCCTGCTCCACCATGACGCCAGAGACAACGCCACAGCGAGGGGACAGAGCAGAAGGAGCGACACATCTGATGGAGTCGCCGCGGCCGCCTCGCCAACACCATCCATGAACCCTAACGCTGCCGATCTGAGGGATCGACAGAGACACGATGCCATCAACTCCAAGACGCCGCCATGAAAGACACAACCGGTGTGGGAGTAGAGTTGAGGCAGATTTATTCGTCCAGGCACCGCTCCCACCACCCCAACGATGCGCCACGACCTACAAATCCAAACCCTAACTACAGAGCGAAGGAACGGGTTCCCCTCTCCCTCTAGCCACCGGAGCAGCGACCGAAGGGAGAGGGGGCCAGCGCCCCGGCCGGTGGAGATAGGAGGAACTAGATCGCCTCTCCCTAGTCACCTGATGGTGGCGGCGCTAGGTTACGATATTCATTTCGATGACATACCAGGTGCTATCGTAGGAGTAGGAGTAGGAGATAAACTTGTATCTATGTGATACCATGTCACGTTAGTGGCATCCCGCTGTACGAGGCACACCTGTTACTGTGAAAACCTGATCGAGGGCAGCAGTACTATGCCAAAATAATAAAAGAGACCACAATAGATAACGAATGATATTTTCACTTTCTAACAAATGCCATCAATCCCAAAATAACGAAGCAAGTAGCAAGGGGGTATCTTTGCGCGAGCCCCGCAAGGGTTAAGAGTGCGTCGAATGGTGCGTCCAACCGCCATCACATGTCGCATGTTGGGTGTTTCATCAAGATTCTATCTTTTTTACTTTGCCGTACGTGTTTTCTGGTTCTACATGTTTTTTCTTCGGGTTTTTTTCCCTTCGTCCGGTTTTCCCTAAGGCTGGAGAAAAAAGTCCATTTTTTCACGTTTTTTTTTCACGAGAAGTAATGGTTTGCTTCTTGTGGAGGCATAAATTAGTATCGCCAGAAGCACATTTGTGCCACTCGGAAAAGAAAAAAAAGGCTTCATTCTTCTGGAAGAAGCACATGTTTGCTCCACGTGGAAGCACAAACTTCCTATCGCGAGAAGTGTGATTGTGCCTCTCGAAAAAGGAAAAACACGTTATATATTTTATTTTGCTAGTATGAGAAGCGCAAATTTGCTTTTCCTGAAAACACATACTTTTTTTCTGTGAGAAACACAATTGTGCCTTTTGGAAAGAAAAGTATGTGTACTTTTATTTTGCTTCCACGAGAGGTACATGAAGAAAAAACTTTTTCTTTTCCTTCCGTGAGATGCACAGGTGTGCCTCACAGAAAGTAAAAAAATATAAGGCACAGTGCATGAAAATGAGGAAATAATTGTGGAGGCCTCTTTTCTACCCTTTGTAGAAAGGAACCTTTACACTCACCGATAATTTCCAACCTAGATTCCTGTAGAAGATTGAACATTTCTCCTCTACAGCGGAACAAACATTAAAGGACGTATGCATGGCTTACTCAAAGGAGAATTAAAGATGATCAAGACTCAAAACTATTTGACCAGCAACCACAACAATGACTATTGCTACTAAGGCTCAAAGGGCCATGACCACATGACCATGGGTGGTTTACGTTTACTGGTGAGAGGATAGGAATTTTAGGCACGAGAATGGTTTGTATACATACGTTCATGGCCCCACTTTTTTGGAGCAATGCTCGTCTGGGATTATTTGGATTGATCCCAAGGGACTACAAATTTTCTGGGACGACTAGCTGAGAGAGAGCTGTACACACCTTCTAGAACCAGACCATGCGATACAAAGACATGCAGCATGGTACCCAGAAATATGCCAGCCATGTGACTTTTCCCAGACCCGTCAAAGTCAGTAGCCCTGCCTTACGACGTGTCCGCTGATTCTTCCGTAGGCACACTTTCCTTGTTGTTTTCTGATGTCGTTGCCAATAGGCTTTCCCGAGGTTACCTACTATACGGATTCGCTTCGATAATACACACAGCTAAAAGGACAAAAACACTTTTTTTTTCTTTTGTGAGAGTCGCAGATTTATTTTCCGTCTAAGCATAGACTTACTTCCATGAGACGCACAACCGTGCCTCTTGAAAAAGGGAAAAAGAAACTCGACTGTTTTCTTCCGCGAGACGCATAGATTTACTTCTCGTGTAGGCACGTTTCTGCCTCCGTGAGACGCACAGCTATGCCTCTTGGAAAAGTGAAATACATGTTTTAGTTTTTTTCTTCTGTGAGAGACAAAAATTTACTTCTTGTGAAGGCAAAGATTTGCTTTCATGAGAGGCACAACCGTTTCTCTCGAAAAAGGAAAAATAGCATTTTTTTTTCTTCCACAAGATGCATAGATTTAATTCTCGGGAGGCACATATTTGCTTCCACAAGAGGCACAACCGTGCCTCTCAAAAGAGAAAAAGTTTTTTTTTTGCGAGAGGCATAGATTTGCTTCCATGCAAGGTAAAATCGTGCCTCTCGTAAAGAAGAAAAAACATGTTTTTTCTTCCGTAAGTGGCACATATTTACTTCTTGTGGAGGCAGGAATTTGCTTTTGCGAGAGGCACTCGTAAAAATAACATGTTTTGTTTCTTCCATGAGAGGCACAAATTTACTTCTTGTGGAGGCACGGATTTTTTTCATCCAGAGACACTGATGTTCCTCTCTAAAAGGATTTACTTCTTGTGGAAACACATATTGTCATCCATTGTGCCTCTTCGGAGACGCACAACTTTGCCTCTCGGAAAACGAATGTTTTCTTTGTTGCGAGAGTCACATATTTTCTTCCGTGAGACGCACAGTCGTGGCTCCTGAAAAGGGAAAAGAAAACACGTTCTCTTTATTCCTTCCCTGAGAGGCATAAATCTACTTGACGTGGAAGCACATATTTGTTTTCGTGGGAGGCACAATCATATCGCTCGGAAAAACCAAAAATACGTTTTTTTCCATTCTGCTAGAGGCACATATTTACTGCTCAAGGATACATGGATATGATTTCGTGAGAGGCACATCTGTACCTCTTGGAAAAGGAAAAAACGAGTTTACCACAGACCTACGGGTCCATACATAGTAGCTAGATGACACAATTTTATCTTCAATACAATGTTCTCCTCAATCTTCTTGGAGTTCTATTCGATGTAATCTTCTTTTGTGGTATGTTTGTTGGGATCTAATGAATTGTGGGTTTATGGTCAGATTATCTATGAATATTATTTGAGTCAAACCTGAACTCTTTTATGCATGATTTTTATAGCATTGCATTTCTCTCTGATCTATCGGTTTTGTTTGGCCAACTAGATTGATTTATCTTGCAATGGGAGAGGTGCTTTGTGATGGGTTCAATCTTGCGAGGATCAATCCCAGTGACAGAAAGGGACATGACATGTATTTGTATTATTGCCAATAAGGATAAAATGATGGAGGTTATTTGTGTTGGTTGGCTTTACTTCTCTACATCATGTCATCTTGCTTAAGGCGTTACACCGTTTCTATTATGTTAGTACCTTAGGTACATGCTGGATAGCGGTCGATAGGTGGAGTAATAATAGTAAATGCAGGCCGGAGTCGGTCCACTTGTCTCGGTCGTGATGCCTATATACATGATCATTGCCATAGATATCGTCATAACTATGCACTTTTCTATCAATTGTCCAACAGTAATTTGTTTACCCACCATATGTTTTGTGTTCAAGAGAGAATCCTCTAGTGCAAATTATGGCCCCCGGGTCTACTTTTATCATCAATAAAATCGAAAAACACATTGTTGTAATTTTATTTCCTTTATTTTGTTTTGCAATTTATTTTATCCATCTACCACTATGATATTTGATCCTCGCAATTAACCGCAAAGGGATTGACAACCCCCGTGCTTGCATTGGGCGCAACTATCTGCTTCTGTGTGTGCAGGTGATGGTAACAAGGTTCTATGTGGTTCTCCTACTAGAATGATAAGCTTGGTTCATAACTGAGGAAATACTTATCTCTATTGTACTACATCGTTCCCAACGCAACTCGCAAGTAGCAGCTAGAGAAAGATGGAAGCTAGTCCATCTCAGCACTCATGAGACCAGTCATCTTCCTATCGTGTGTCAATTCCTTGAGTTTCACTCTCAAGACTAGGCTTTCTACTCCAAATTGACTACAACAGAACTTACACGGACATGTGGGTGGTATCCATGCATTCTTTTGCTCATTTTTTTGGAGCAATGCATGTGAGGCTTAATTGAATTGATACACCAAGTACGAAGAATCTTCTCTCTTGATAAGGCAGAGCCAGTCATCCAGGCCTTCTGGAATCACAAACTACACGCTAGAGCCAGCTGTTCATGTCTGGTCTATTTACTGTAGCTGACGACCAAAACGATAACAAACACCGGAGTTAGCCAAGGACCAATGACCGACCATAGGGGTCAATTCCACCGCACGAGGGTGACACGGTTTACCTAACTGACTGTAATTTGTTCTGTCCAGTGGCTGTATGCTAGGCGCTAGTGAAAAATTTCAAATGAGACAAAAAATCTCGAGATATTAGGAAAAACCACTAAAGAAAATTTCTACTAAATGCCGAAAAGTCGGGAAAATTCACCCGAACTCAAAGAGAAATAAGGTACAGTCCATGAAAATGGCGAAATAATTGTGGAGGCCTCTTTTCTACCCTTTGTAGAAAGGAACCTTTACACTCACCGATCATTTCCAATCTGGATTCCTGTAGAAGCTTGAACATTTCTCCGCTACAGAGCAACAAAGATTAAAGGACGTATGCAAGGCTTACTCAAAGGAGAATTAAAGATCATCAAGACTCAAAATTATTTGATCCGCAACCACAACAATGACTATTGTTACTAAGGCTCAAAGGGCCATGACCACATGACCATGGGTGGTTTACGTTTACTAGTGAGAGGGTTGGAATTTTAGGCAGGAGGCATGGTTTGTATACATCTATTCATGGCCCCACTCTTTTGGAGCAATGCACGTCTGGGTTTATTTGGATTCATCCCAAGGGACTACAAATTTTCTTGGATTACTAGGAAAGCGAGCTATCCAGAACTTCTTGAACCACATCATGTGATACAAAGACATCTGACCAACTGTAGCAAACTGCCAAACAAACACTGGCATAGAGCGAGGGCCGGTGGCCACAGGGGTCTATTCCACCGCCCGAGGGTGACAAAAACTACCGAACTATCTGTAACAACAATTTGTTAGTTTGATGGGTCGATCGGTTATATGCTGCCTATTCTACGTTTCAACAAAAGCCCAAGAGTTTATAGATAGTTACCGTGAAGACCCTAGAAATTTGTGGAAAGGCACAATAATCTTGGGGAAATCACAAAAGGGGTTAATTATGTCGAAAGTAAAAAGTGCACAAGGACTTAGGGAGAAACAAGGAAAATCCATGAAAAGATGGAACATTTTGTTGAGGCGTTTTCCCACCGCTTTGCCCTAAGCAACCCGTCAATGAGCGCTATTGCCAACTTGGTTTCCTCTAGAAGGCTAACCATTTCTCCCGAGGTGAACTAATAAATTAAAGGCCCTAAGTATGGACAAATGTAAAAGGCTGGCACAACTGAAAGATCAACCACCTAACCATTGCCACCAAACAAAATGGAAACACGTTTTAAATTAGTACACCGATAGTACCATGGCGTAATTTTTGGAGCATAATTTAGGCGGAGACATGTATGGTATCCATGCAATCCTTGGCCCAATTTTTGGAACAATGGATGCAGGATTTAGTTGGATTTATATACCTGGTATGATGAATCTTCTCTCTCGACAAGCCAGAGCCAGCTGTCCACCCCTTCGTAAATAACAACATACATACAATACAAAGGCGTTCGATCTACTTACTATAGCTAAGGACCAAAACGATAACAAAACACCGGCATCAGGAAAAGAGCGATGACCGACCACATGTGTCAATTCCACTGCACGAGGGTTACATCCTGATGTCTACTATGCTACTTTATTCTTGTAGACTCTGTAGGCCTCCAAGCACACAGTTTTGTAGGACAATAGTCAATTTTTCTCAAGTGGATGACTAAGATTTATCAATCCATGGGAGGTGTATGATGAATAATACAAGAAATCTCCTGTGTCCCCAACAGACCCAGTACAATGGCAAATTATAAAGGTGCACTAGTTCGGAGAAAGAGATGATGATAGAAGTGTAGTATCTATAGTAGAAATAGGTTTTTATAGTCTGAATAATTAATAACATCAATATATCAAGTGGCAAACAACGAGCAAAATTATAAATCAATGCTTAGAAACAAGGTCTATGGGTCAATTCCACCGCGCCAGGGTGACAACATCAAACTAATTGTAACTTAGAAGGATTTGCTAATTTGTTGTGACCAATGATTGTCGGCTAGGAGTTAGTGAAAAATTAGAGTGAAGATGAAAAGCTCGAGAAATTTGGAGAAATCACAAAAAATAGTTGTTGTGAAATGTCGAAAACTTAGGAAAATTCTCATCAACTTGGTGAGAAATAAGGAAGAGTCCAAAAAAATGTTGAAAATTTTGGGGACGCTTCTTTTCCACCCTTTGTGGAAAACAGGCCTTCGAATCAGCAATCACTCCCAGCCTAGTTTCCTCTAGAATATTAAACATTTCTCCCCTCAAGAGGAATCAATACTAAAGGACGTAAGTGTGGGTATTTCAAAGGAGAATTGAAGATCATCAAGACTCAGGAAGTTTTTTCCCGCAACCACAACAATGACTCTTATGACTATGGCTCAAAGAGGCATGACCACATGTGTAGCATCGCGGAATTTTCCCAAAATTAAAAGTTTGATTTCATTAATTACGTAATTAACTTTGACCAATTTTGAAAAAAATATTATGAGACTTATATATATATATATTTTATGAGGCGGAGCTGGAGGAGGAGCACACTGCCATGGACGAGGAATATGATGCCAGGGAGGAGAAGGATCCGAAGCTGATGGAGGAGGACCAGGAGAGCAGGAGAAGGAGGTGGAGCCGGCAGACGAGGACACAGAGAGGTGGAGCCGCAGTAGGCGGCGAAGGAAGATTCGGTGCCTGCCGGCTTTGACATGGCCAACACCATGGTGGAGTTTGAAGTGGCCCAGGTGGACCATTTGACGAAGCATTAGGCCCTGCTCGAGTAGGAGTACGAGGTGGAGGCCAACCACTGCTTCATCCGTGCGCGAACTATGGAGATTGATGAGATATTCTCCGACTTAGAGGAGGAGGACAAGCCAGATGTGCGCCCGGCCACCAATGACCACGAGGCAGGCGGCCCCGACACCAACTTCGTAAACATCTCCGATGACGAGGACAGTAGTGTAGTAGTTGACGTAGATCATATGCCATTGCATGGGTTTTCATGGAAATGGTAATCGGAAATCCATACTATTGTTGTTTGAGAGAAAATTTGTTGTATGCCTGGTCACCGTCCGCGGACGCACCGCGGACGTTTCAAAACTCATTTACCAGATTGTTTTCTAAGTGATGAGAAAGTTGACTCGTGGTACGTGTCCGGTGTTGCCATTTTTTTCTATAACCTAAATTTACCAGATTGCATGTGCTGGTGGTAAGTGAATTTCTCGGTGGTTTGGTCTATAATATGAATTGAGCCCACTAGACACGGGATAGCGGTACTGCTTTAGTAATATTTATTGGCTGGTATCCCTGTCCAGATCGATACTAATATTTCATGTGCAAGGTTTTTTTACATGGTAATACGTGTCTCATTTATATAGAATAAAGATCAAGTTACAGGAAACGTAAGCACCGACCATACATAAGTGAAAAGATAGGAAAATCCTATGCAAAATACCAGTGCATGTCCCTTTCTTTCGACACCACCGAAGCGGCCACCAAAGGATAAAAAGACAGATCACCTCATGACCCAAGCTCGATGCAGCCCCATCGCTGATCAACAGCTTTACGGACATCCAAAGTATTTTGGCAGAAGCAAAATCATAGCCGTTGAAAGAATCAGACTGAGGCAACATGTCCCCAGATACACCATCGAACTTCAAAACTGATATCCCGCATGACGACGATGACGTCGGAGGAGGAAACCAGAACTGGCAGCCTTCGACCACAGACCCAACACAGGATACTTCATCTTCCAGCTGTCACTTGCGTAGACAACCGCCTGCGCGTACTCCTGAACGACAAAACCTCCCTGCTCCACCATGACATCAGAGACAACGTCACAGCATCGGGGACAGTGCAGAAGGAGCGACACATCTGATGGAGTCGCTGCGGCCACCTCTCCAACACCATCCATGAACCCTAACGCTGCCGATCTGAGGGATCGACAGAGACACGATGCCATCAACTCCAAGACGCCGCCATGAAAGACACAACCGGTGTGGGAGTAGAGTTGAGGCAGATTCATTCGTCCAGGCACCGCTCCCACCACCCCAACGATGCAACACGACCTACAAATCCAAACCCTAACTACAGAGCGAAGGAACGGGGTCCCCCCTCCCTCCTGCCGCCGGAGCAGCGACCGAAGGGAGAGGGGGCCAGCGCTCCGGCCGTTTGAGATTGGAGGAAATAGATCGCCTCTCCCTAGTCGCCTGGTGGTGGCGGCGCTAGGGTACGATATTCATTTGGATGACCTACCAGGTGCTATCGAAGGAGTAGGAGTAGGAGATAAACTTGTATCTATGTGGTACCATGTCACGCTAGTGGCATCCCGCTGTACGCGGCACACCTGTTACTGTGATAACCTGATCGAGGGCAGCAGTACTATGCCAAAATAATAGAATAGACCACAATAGATAATGAACGATATTTTCACTTTCTAACAAATGCCATCAATCCCAAAATAATGAAGCAAGTAGCAAGGGGGTATCTTTGCGCGAGCCCCGCAAGGGTTAAGCGCGCGTCGAATGGTGCATCCAACCGCCATCACATGTCGCATGTTGGGTGTTTCCTCAAGATTCTATCTTTTTTACTTTGCGGTACGCATTTTCTGGTTATACATGTTTTTTCTTCGGGTTTTTTTCCTTCATCCGGTTTTCCCTATGGCTGGAGAAAAAAGTCCATTTTTTCACAAAATCTTTTTTCATGAGAAGTAATGGTTTGCTTCTTGTGGAGGCATAAATTAGTATCGCCAGAAGCACATTTGTGCCACTCGGAAAAGAAAAAAAACAGGTTTCATTCTTCTGGAATAAGCACATGTTTGCTCCACGTGGAAGCACGGACTTCCTATCGCGAGAAGTGTGATTGTGCCTCTCGAAAAAGGAAAAAACATGTTATATATTTTATTTTGCTAGTATGAGAAGCACAGATTTGCTTTTCCTGAAAACACAGATTTTTTTTTCTGCGAGAAACACAATTGTGCCTTTCGAAAAGAAAAGTATGTGTACTTTTATTTTGCTTCTGCCAGAGGTACATGAAGAAAAAACCTTTTCTTGTCCTTCCGTGAGAAGCACAGGTGTGCCTCACAGAAAGTAAAAAAAAATAATATGTTTTTATGTTTCCCTGAGAAACACAAATTTGCTTCTCGCGAAGCCACACCTGTGCCTCAAGAAGAGGTAAAAAATGAACAAAAAAATGTGCTTCTGGCTCTAGGTTTTTTCTTCTGTCTTTTTCTTGTTATTTTGTGAAGAAAACGTTAATCAAAATCTATTAAGATGAGATGTAGTTTCAAAGATCTCGGTGCGAGAAATTCGTCGGCAAAAATGGTTCAGGATTTGGACACAATTTAAGAAATAAAATGTTTTGAATAAACGAATCTATGAAAAAAGAAAAAAAACTAACGTGTTGCGATTGTAGGTGCCTGAGAAGGTGAGATTGATTTTGGCAGAAGGTAGCCCTTAATTAAAGATTTCAACAAAAATAATGGTAACTAGAACGATTGGATCAATGCTTGGGCGGTCCTGCATGGCGTTCCTCTTTGACCAAGGAGCATGTGGTGGTATCCAGTTTTGACAGATCTGTGTGTGTGGAATCTTATTCTACTGGTTTCTTTTTCACGTAGGCTGCTAACCCAAAATTTGTCACAGTCCCTATGAATCACATTTGAGATAGACAGCCGGGTGCGCCGACACCAGGGACCAAAACATACACTCTCAGAAAGTTGTGCCTTATGGATGAACAGAAAGAGAAAACAAGAAGACGAAGAAGAATCTCACTGGCAAGGTACGGGAAGGCAAGGGGAGGTCAGTAGAGGTGCATGACAGAGATTGCAATTGTCAGCAGGGTGGTCGGATGCCAGTGGCGTACGCTAAATGCGTGACTAACGACATTTTTCAAACGCCGCTAGCAGGCTTACATGTACTAGTGGTTTTGCTGATTCCTTTTGTTGGATTCGTTGTTTTCCTGATTTCTGATGTCACTGGGTGCCTTACCACGCAATATGGAGCACATCACTTCCCTCAATTTGTTGCACATCATGGAATGCTTGAACATCCGATTGCTTCCAACACTGGCTCAGTCTCTTTAGGTCTTGTCAAACACTATGGCTATGTTTTTTTTTAAATGGAACTTTTAAATTGGCATTTTGATGTTTTGAAAATACCATCCACCATGGTGGCCGACCACCAAAAGTCCGCACTCGTGGTGGTACCCAGTATTGACAGATCTGTATGTGTGGCATCTTATTCTACTGCTTTACTTTTCACGTAGGCCGCTAACCCAAAGTTTGTCACAGCACATGGCACATATCCCCGACACCTGGGACCAAAACATACACTCTCATAAAGTTGTGCCATGCGGATGAACAGAAAGAGAAAACAAGAAGATGAAAAATAATCTCACTGGCGAGGTGCGGGGAGGTCAGCAGGGGTGCATGGCCTAGATTGCAGTTGCCACGAGAGTGGTTGGATACTAGTAGCGTATGCTAAATGCGTGACTAACGACGTTTTCCAAACGCCGCTAGTAGGCTTGCCTATACTAGTGGTTTTGCTGATTCCTTTTGTTGGATTCATTGATTTCCTGATTTTTTAATGTGACTGAGTGCCTTACCACACAATATGGAGCACATCACTTCCCTCAATTTGTTGCACATCATGGCATGCTCGAACATCCGGTTGCTTCCGATACTAGCCCAGTCTCTTTAGGTCTTTTCAAACACTCAGACATCCGAACTAGCGGAAGATTGAGCAAATCGCTAGAAAAATATTTAAGTTCCAAGTTAGTTAGGCTGTAACCCCCTTTGTTGCTAACATGTAACTATTCATTATATCAGCTTGATTTCTCTATTACCGTCGGTTTTGACAGATGCTACTGTTTGCCTTGACGTTTCAGCAAGTTGGTTCAATAGTTAATTTCCTGCCAATATGTTAAAATCAGATTTGTGATAAACATAAGCAGAAGGGACATTTACATTTGTGCCCCTAACTTGAAGCCACTACTCAGATCTGCTCCTAATTTTGAAGCATGCGCAAATTTTCTACTCTGCCGTTAAGTTCCTTTACGGAATTGACCTTCCGTGCCATTACCATTAGGACAAAGGACTCTGACCGTCTACGGGGCGTTTGCTGGACATTTTACCTCTGTCTCCATGTGTCACTTACGAGTGGCCCCATCATCCATAGGTTTTTTTTAAAACAAACAACTCTCTTCCCTCTCACTCTCACTTACGGGTGGGCTCCCTCATCTAGAGAAATGAAAAGAAAATTTTGAAAAAAACATAGCCATAGTGTATGACAAGTGGGCCATGAACGTAGTCAAACAATCAGCAATTGACTGGGTGAATGGGGAAACATAGCCATAGTGTATGACAAGTGGACCTTGGCATCGCGACAAGGAAGCCTACATGTCGTAATACTTGAAGGGAAGGCGCCAGTAGCTTCAAGGCCACATCCCGCTGGCACTTGCTGGAGCGGGACATCGAGATGAGATGGTGACCGACCGGGTGCAAAGAAGATGACCATGATTCGGCTTAATGGAGGGGCACCGCGTCAATTCATTCCGTGTGGAGGGCACAGGTAGCTTGGTGTTGCTCCTAGATTGGTTGGTTTTACACGGGGTAGCCGTTGGCCATGCGGAGACGAATGCAACGGCGACGCTATCTTCTGGACATGCAGAGAGAGAGAGAGAGAGAGAGAGAGAGAGAGAGAGAGAGAGAGAGAGAGAGAGAGAGGAAGGAGGGTCCGATGCCCATGGGGCACCACACTCCGACGCAACTTGTTCTGTCCTTGTGCCCCACCGCGGAAGGTGATAGAGACACAACGGATTATTTTAGTTTTGTTTTAGTATTACTAGCACAAATGCCCCTGCATTGCAGCGGGAGAGAAAATTGACGCATCACTTTTGCTCATGCCTTGCAACGGGAGAGAAAACCGAACTATACTCATATTTTGTGAGAATTCTATATGCAGAAATAACACCCTATCTTTCATATGATGAGAAAGGCGGTTCATGAAATTTTTCGTGAACCAGCGCAATGCAAAACACAGTAGGACCCTAAGCCCAGGGTGCGACCAACTCCAGCAGTTCCGCATCGTCCGAACGTCGATAGCCCGGCAGTGGTTGCCGGTCGGTTGGATGTGCCCAAACACTAATCAACCTCTGCGACCGACAGTGGTGCAATGGTGACCATTTTTGATCTGTGAAGGGCTGGAGAATGGTCGAAATTTACCAGAACCGATCATGGTGTTATGATCTTCGGTGGTGGTGGAGGAGGTCGTGGCAGACGTCTCAGCCTGCGGGAATGGGCGAGATGGGGGCGGCGATGGACGACGCTGAGGATTGGGTAGGTTGGCGACAGTGAAGTTTTAGTTTTATCTGTTGGAGCTGGCGTCACACTGTTTTTGGTTTTAGAGCTGCTAGTGGTGCCGCAATTAGCATCACTTCTAACATTTTTTGCATCCAGACCATCTTTTTTTCACCACCGTATATGATCTGTTGGAGGTGCATTTTATGCCTCGAGTGAGGAAAGAAAGCAGTTTTAAGCCCGGCTATGCTTTTAGGGCTGCCGTTGAAGATAAATCACAAACAATTTACGGACCATGCTTATATCGTTGTCTTAGGCCTCGTAGTATTTTATTGTGCCTATCCATGTAGCCATGTAGCCATGGAGTAATTAGTAAGGCATCACGAACCATGCAAATTATGAGGAATCCGCTTATTAGTTCGGCCATGACGTGCGCTCTTCTTCCTAACCCTCCTCTAATCTTTCCCTAATATTAAAGGGAGGATTATTTCTCCACTTTTTATTGTCCACGGTGGGACCATCAGTTTTTTCGTCCGTCTTTGGTTCCTATATATGTTGGTCGCCCGTTTAACAACGCACCCGCAATTAATCGATTATCTGGCCTCAAATTATTAAATAGTCCCACCTTTTGTTTCTTACTAGGTAATTGCCCGTGCGTTGCACAGGGACATATATCTTCTAACAACCATGTCGCTCTCTCTTCGTCGGGTATTCAATGTAACAACTCATCTCCTTCCAGCACTCACAGTTAAGGAGCACCAAGTAATTAAAAAACAATCAAATCGTTACCAATTGCTCTAAAAACATAAGCATAAATTTTTATATATTCAATGGTTTCTTGAGCCAACTGTAGGCTTTGCCCAAAACACCCCATAATAGTGTTGTTGTAATTGGCTTTTTTACAGATATTCACTAACATGCGAAAAAACTCTATCTCAACAAAGGGATCAAATTACAACATGCAAATGTGCCGGCAATTCGTTCGCGCACCTAATCTGCCAAAAACAAATGTAGTTCTCATCGGTGCTTCCATCCTCTTGGAAACTTACTGCAGTAAGAAATGCAATTCCTTCCACCGATCTCACAAAAGTAATCATCCGACTATACATATTGTCTAATGAATATATTTCACAACTTGTTTATTCAAATACTTGTATATCACATCCACCATGTTTCTAGGAAGTGCTAATCAAGTTCATAGTAAGAGAATAAAGTAGGTAAGCATGTGTTTACTCACCTCGATGCCAGTTCCATCTGAAGCATCAGCCTCCCAGCACCTCCCAGTTCAGTACTATGCGCACGGTTTGCTTCAAAGTGATCCAAGTGCACTAAACCGAAAGGGAGATTCCAGTTTTCAGATAATGAGTTCGTAGCGTGAATTAACGATAACTGGTAACTAAACCAGACCTGGCCGCCGCCGCCGCGGAAGAAGTCGAGGAAGCCGCTACATCCCGGATCCATTGCCCACCGTCCAGATCGACCCGGGCGCACGTCGTTGCCGCTGAGCTGCTTCATGGTCACGTCGCGGATCCACCGCCCTCCATCCAAGTTGGTCCATGCACGAGAGAGAGGAGACAACGCCAAACGCACCGGCTCGTTGTCGATGCCGACGATCTGCTTCACTGTGAAGTCGAGGGGGAGCGCCGTGTCTAGAAATTGGTGCATGCGCTACGCACTGCTCGCTAGCGTCGGCAACGGAGAAGGGCGGCTAGGGTTAGGACCGGGAGGAAGGAGAGAATCACCTATTTATTGTGCGTACAAGGAGGTTTCCTGTTTTAGCGGTTCTTTCCTTGACTGGGCATAACTAATCGCGCGTAGGGTGGACGGCACATGGAAAACCGGCTGTGGAAGGCTCGACGAAACGGAAGAACGTAAGAGGTGAGAGGGAACCTTACGTTCCTTTTAGGTAGTAGAGATATTCAACCCATCCAATTTGTATATCTCGTTGAAGTTCCTAGGTGTCAAGGAAGTGTCTCGGGAATTAGTAAGCAAGGATAACAAGGAATGAGGAACAGAAAACACTTCGGCCGCGCCCAGACATGTGATGCAAAAAAGAAGTCTTCAAAATTCATAGCTGCCATATTCTTTATGTTCTTTATTATTTATTGGGTACAAACTGTTACTTTCTTAGGTAGATTTATGTATATATATATTCATTATTCTGATCGTTACTTGACTCTTTAAAATAAAGTGCACTAAGTGGCTGTACTGGCTATGTGGTTTGTTTCCTCCTAATGTGTATTTGAATCATTGAATATGTTTAACTATAAGTTGCGGTATGAGGAAGACATGCATGAAAAAAGTCTTTGATTAAATACATGGTATATGTTGTTTTCCTCACTAATCTTTTTTTTCCTTTATTTACATCCTTCATTTTTAGAAGAGAATTAATCAGATGTTTCACATGATTTTATGTGTTATTGTTGGGCTAGGGCCATATGACATTTTATGTATTTTTCTTATAAAGAATAAATTTATATTCTTTTGCTTCTTTCCACCGCCACTCTGGATGTACTGAATAATAAAATTTTCAATTCAGAAAAATATCATACAAAATACATGTTTCAATTCGAAACATTCAATCTCAGTGGTAACATCTAATCAAACTTTTGCTAGCTTTAAGAATAATTGTATTATTAATTTTCAATTCAACCATAGCTGACATAATTTGCGTTGTTCATCGTGACAAAAAAATTAGGTAGATATTTATTAGTTTAGATGTATCTGTTCTTTAGGACAGAGGTTACGTATGCGGGTAACTTTTTCCATTGTGACGCACTGTAAGGTCTTTCGAAAGCAGCGTGCTAGAGTGTGATGACCAAGCTCATTGCGCTTGAGATTGTCATGTTCGTCGTGACGTGGACAATGTGACCATGGTGGCGAAGAGAGTGTTAACATGGATGCACTACTAGGGAAAAGCCTAGCAGCAGCGCGGGTTCTAGGCCTATCAGTAGCGCGGGATGATGCGCTACTGATAAGGCGCTACAGCTAACGTATAGCAGTAGCGCCTGTCGTCCCACGCTACTGCTATACATGCATAGCTGTAGCGCGCTTTAGAGAAGAGCGCTGCTGATATTATCTGCAGTGCTTTTTACAGGGAAGCGCTACTGGTAAGGCGGCACTACTGCTAAATTTTTTCCCCTCGCTACAACTAGTTTTATTATTTTTTTCTACATATTTGTTTTGTATTTGAATAGGCTTTAATCTTTAGCATATCATACAAGTACAAATGTAATCATAGCATATACATACAACTAGTCTCATCAAATCATGTCATCATCATAATCATCATCCAACACAAAGTGGTCTCTCGTCATCATCTTGAAAATAGCGATACAAGTCTCGATTACTTGCAAATACATCGTCATCCATCTAAACAATGATATACGCGAGAAGAGCTATCACTTTGAGTGAGAGAGGAACTATGCAGTACATGAGTTCGTATCCCTCTCTTGCATTAGCGTGAACCTAAACTAACTACTGCCTGTCGCTCGGAAACCGAAAACCGGTACACCTGGGCCTGACACTCCGGCCACTCGTCGTATATATAGTCCTAGCGTAGCACTTCTTCGCCATCGATGATCTATGCACCTGCATCGTCACATGAGTCGAAGATATGCAACATATATAGTTGAGCAACAGAAAGAGACAGACTTAGCAAAAATAGAAACAACATATCATAAGCATAAATAACAAAGTTCATCATATCCAAAATGCCCTAACTAGACTGATCTTCGCTAGTCGAGGAGGAGGACGGTTTAATGACATCACAAATAAAGTTTTGCCGTGCATAACTCAAAGTTTTGTCATACAGAAAGTATGGACTAAACGGACACATTGTCATATATCGACAATCACTCCACCATGTCGTGCCATCCATCCATGTCAGGGAGATAGTCCCCCGAGCTTAGTGAAAGGCTTCATGTCGAGACGCTGAGAGGCTACCCATGTTCGGACGTCTTCCCGCGACATTTGTCCTTCTCCTTAGAACATCCCTGTTTTTCCGACGACCTCCTTCATGATGATTTGGGCAAGTTAGCGCTGGATGTTATAGAACTCAGCTTGAAGTCGATGATCCTCGATATCTCCTATGTCCTTTTCCCATTACAGAATATGGGCATCGCCGGATCTAGGTGACATGTGAAGGTTCTGGTGATCCCGTCTATACTCTAGCATGTGGTGTAGGACATAGAATCCATCATTAAGAGAATCGCTCGGTTGCTGGATGCAGCAGAAGTCGGTCTTCTGGCTAAAGGCGAGCCTGCCGCCCCATCTCTTCTTGTCCTTGACCTCTCCACCCCGAGCTTGGAAGTAAAACATAGCACTGTCGAGAGCATCCTTGATGTGGGTGTAATCCTTTTTGTGAATGTTCTTCGACGAGTCCAAGTAAAGAGCGTGGGAGAATCGGGGGGTAGAGGATGATGAGGACGGCGCGCCTGCTGCTGCGCAAAATAAGTACACCTCAAATTAATTAGCCTCCACCGTGCAAATGAATGATTGAAATTGAAGGAAGGATAGCAGCGCGGATGACTTACACGGGATGATAAGGCACGATAATCGCCTTCTTGTCCTTATTGGCGAGCATGAAACTGACGATGTATTCCCTCGCGTATTCGCAATGCTTTGCGCAGACTCCAAAGAAGCCCTCGTGCATGTAGTACGGGTCAGCGACACAGATATGAGGTATCTGCTCAACCCCGATGATGTAGTTCATGTGCAAGGCATAAAGGCGGACAAACGTAAAATCCAGCTTCTTCACGTGAAACATGTCGAATATGTAATTGAATCAAAGGACGAACTTATCTGCGGGGAAGCAGTCGACGTACGACATTTGCCATGGAACGTTAACCACGTAGAGTGGGTATCCTGGATCTTTCGAGGCGATGAGGCCTTTCTCTATCCGCAGCACATCGTCATGAAGTCTCCTTAGATCGCCGAATCTGGCCTGTAGCGCTCTTGCAGGTAGGATTGGTTGACCGGGGATATGCCATTTATCCGCATCGGGGATATCTATACGGTCCTGAAGCCGAGGCTGCTGTGGCGGCTGGATCATAGAATCAGCTTTTTTGCCTTTCCTCACTCTCTTCCTAGACTTCTTTACCGCCGGAAGGTCGTCCATAATACGTTCAGCCTCCGGAGACGGGAATTCCGGCACCGACTCGTGATGCTCAAACCCTGAGTAGGCGCCAGTATAGACATACTGTTGAGTGCCATCGTCATACTCATCCTCATCCATGGCGATGTCATCAGCGACTAATGGAGCCTCCTCCTTACCCCGTCCGCTATCACCCAACCCGACACCTGACGCTAATTGGGTAGGTGGGGTGTTGATGTCCATACCTTGCTGAGGCTGCGTGCTCGTGGGTGTGCTCCTCGCCGCCTCCAGACGAAGCAGACTCTTTGGCCACAACAGGACGCACCCATTGTAACAATCACCAAGCCGCTGCGGGCTCTCCTGATGTCTACTACACAACCTTCTTCTTGTAGACGTTGTTGGGCCTGCAAGTGCACAGGTTTGTAGGATAGTAGCAAATTTTCCTCAAGTGGATGACCTAAGGTTTATCAATCAGTGGGAGGCGTAGGATGAAGATGGTCTCTCTCAAGCAACCCTGCAACCAAATAACAAAGAGTCTCTTGTGTCCCCAACACACCCAATACAATGGCAAATTGTATAGGTGCACTAGTTCGGCGAAGAGATGGTGATACAAGTGCAATATGGATGGTAGATATAGGTTTTTGTAATCTGAAATTAAAAAAACAGCAAGGTAACTAATGATAAAAGTGAGCACAAACGGTATTGCAATGCTAGGAAACAAGGCATAGGGTTCATACTTTCACTAGTGCAAGTTATCTCAACAATAATAACATAGATAGATCATATAACAATACCTCAACATGCAGCAAAGAGTCACTCCAAAGCCACTAATAGCGGAGAACAAACGAAGAGATTATTGTAGGGTACGAAACCACCTCAAAGTTATCCTTTCTGTTCTATCTATTCTAGAGTCCGTAGTAAAATAACATGAAGCTATTCTTTCCGTTCAATCTATCATAGAGTTCATACTAGAATAACACCTTAAGACACAAATCAACCAAAACCCTAATGTCACCTAGATACTCCATCTTCACCTCAAGTATCCGTGGGCATGATTATACGATATGCATCACACAATCTCATATTCATCTATTCAACCAACACAAAGTACTTCAAAGAGTGCCCCAAAGTTTCTACCGGAGAGTCAAGACGAAAACATGTGGCAACCCCAATGCATAGGTTCATGGGCGGAACCCGCAAGTTGATCACCAAAACATATATCAAGTGGATCACGTGATATCCCATTGTCACCATAGATAAGCACGGCAAGACATACATCAAGTCTTCTCAAATCCTTAAAGACTCAATCCGATAAGATAACTTCAAGAGCAAATCTCAATTCATCACAAGAGAGCAGAGGGGGGAGAAACATCATAAGATCCAACTATAATAGCAAAGCTCGCAATACATCAAGATCGTGCCATAGAGAGAACACGAGAGAGAGTGAGAGAGAGATCAAACACATAGCTACTGGCACATACCCTCAGCACCGAGGGTGAACTACTCCCTCCTCGTCATGGAGAGCACCGGGATGATGAATATGGCCACCGGTGAGGGAATCCCCATCCGACAGGGTGCCAGAACGGGCTCCCGAGAGGTTTTTCGTGGCTAGAGAGGCTTGCGGCGGCGGAACTCCCGATCTATCTTCGTCTTCGATGGTTTTAGGGTATATGGGAATATATAAGCGAAAGAAGTCGGTCGGGGGAGCCACGAGGGGCCCACGAGACAAGGGGGCGCGCCCAGGGGGGTGGGCGCGCCCTCCTATCTCCTGGCCTCCTCGAAGCTTCCCTGGCTTGTACTCCAAGTCTCCCGGATCAAGTTCGTTCCAAAAATCACGCTCCCGAAGGTTTCATTCCATTTGGACTCCGTTTGATATTCCTTTTCTTCGAAACACCGGAATAGGCAATAAAACAGCAATACGGGGTGGGCCTCCGGTTAATAGGTTAGTCCCAAAAGTAATATAAAAGTGTATAATATAGCCCATAATCATTCAAAACCGATAATAAAATAGCATGAATGCTTCATAAATTATAGATACGTTGGAGACGTTTCACATCCCCAAGCTTTGTCTCTTGCCACTCCTTATTCCATAGTCCATCGAATCTTTACCCAAAACTTGAAAACTCCACAACACAAAACTCAACAGAAAACTCGTAAGCTCCGTTAGTATAAGAAAATAAAACCACCACTTAGGTATTGTAATAAACTCACTCTAAATTCATAATGGTGTAATATCTACTGCATTCCAACCTCTCTATGGTTCATACCCTACGATACTACTCATAGATTCATCAAAATAAGCAAACAACACATAGAAAACAGAATCTGTCAAAAAACAGAACAGTCTGTTGTAATCTGTTTCAAACGTATACTTCTGGAACTCCAAAAATCCTACCAAATTAGGAAGTCCTAAGAAATTTGTGTAGAAATCCAGAGCAAAAAGAATAAGATCATAAGCACGTTTCTGTGAATTATCAAAACTAATTTACTGGGTGCAAAAGTTTCCGATTCTCAGCAGGATCAACACAACTATCACCGTAAGCTATCCGAAAGGTCTTATTTGGCACTTTATTGAAACAAAAGCTATAAAACATGATTACTACAGTAGCATAATCATGTGAACACACAAAAACAGTAAGGATAAATATTGGGTTGTCTCCCAACAAGCGCTTTTCTTTAATGCCTTTCTAGCTAGGCATGATGATGAGAATGATGCTCACATAAAAGATGAGAATTGAAACATAACAGGAGCATCATGAATCATATGACTAGCATATTTAAGTCTAACCCTGTTCCTATGCATTGGGATTTTGTGAACAAACAACTTACAGGAACAAAAATCAACTAGCATAGGAAGGCAAAACAAGCATAACTTCGAGATTTTAAGCACATAGAGAGGAAACTTGACATTATTGCAATTCCTACAAGCATATGTTCCTCCCTCATAGTAATTTTCAGTAGCATCATGAATGAATTCAACAATATAACCAGCACCTAAAGCATTCTTTTCATGATCTACAAGCATAGAAAATTTACTATCCACATAAGCAAATTTCTTCTCATGAATAGTAATGGGAGCAAACTCAACAAAATAATTATCATGTGAGACATAATCCAATTGAAAACTAAAATCATGATGACAAGTTTCATGGTTATCATTATTCTTAATAGCATACAAGTCATCACAATAATCATCATAGATAGCATCTTTGTTCTGATAATCAATTGGAACATGTTCCGAAATAGTGGATTCATCACTAAATAAAGTCATGACCTCTCCAAATCCACTTTCATCAATATAATCATCATAAATAGGAGGCATGCTTTCATCATAATAAATATTCTCATTAAAACTTGGGGAAAAATGTCATAATCATCAAACATAGCTTCCCCAAGCTTGTGGCTTTGCATATCATTAGCATCATGGATATTCAAGGAATTCATACTAACAACATTGCAATCATTCTCATCATTCAAAGATTTAGTGCCAGTCGTTTTAATGTATTCTTCTTCCAGCAATTGAGCACAATTTTCCTTTCCATCATACTAACGAAAGATATTAAAAAGATGAAGCATATGAGACAAGCTTAACTCCATTTTTTTTGTAGTTTTCTTTTATAAACTAAACTAGTGATAAAACAAGAAACAAAAAGATTCGATTGCAAGATCTAAAGATATACCTTCAAGCACTCACCTCCCCGGCAATGGCGCCAGAAAAGAGCTTGATGTCTACTACACAACCTTCTTCTTGTAGACGTTGTTGGGCCTGCAAGTGCACAGGTTTGTAGGACAGTAGCAAATTTCCCTCAAGTGGATGACCTAAGGTTTAGAAATCCGTGGGAGGCGTAGGATGAAGATGGTCTCTCTCAAGCAACCCTGCAACCAAATAAAAAAGAGTCTCTTGTGTCCCCAACACACCCAATACAATGGTAAATTGTATATGTGCACTAGTTTGGCGAAGAGATGGTGATACAAGTGCAATATGGATAGTAGATATAGGTTTTTGTAATCTGAAATTGTAAAAACAGCAAGGTAACTAATGATCAAAGTGAGTGTAAACGGTATTGCAATGGTAGGAAACAATGCATAGGGTTCATACTTTCACTAATGCAAGTTCTTTCAACAATAATAACATAGATAGATCATATAACAATCCCTCAAGATGCAACAAAGAGTCACTCCAAAGCCACTAATAGCAGAGAACAAACGAACAGATTATGGTAGGGTACGAAACCACCTCAAAGTTATCATTTCTGTTCTATCTATTCAAGAGTCCGTAGTAAAATAACATGAAGTTATTCTTTCCGTTTGATCTATCATAGAGTTCATACTAGAATAACAACACCTTAAGACACAAATCAACCAAAACCCTAATGTCACCTAGATACTCCATTGTCACCTCAAGTATCCGTGGGCATGATTACACGATATGCATCACACAATCTCAGATTCATCTATTCAACCAGCACAAAGTACTTCAAAGAGTGCCCCAAAGTTTCTACCGGAGAGTCGGGACAAAAACGTGTGCCAACCCCTATGCATAGGTTCATGGGCGGAACCCGCAAGTTGATCACCAAAACATACATCAAGTGGATCACGTGATATCCCATTGTCACCACAGATAAGCATGGCAAGACATACATCAAGTGTTCTCAAATCCTTAAAGACTCAATCCAACAAAATAACTTCAAAGGGAAAACTCAATCCATTACAAGAGAGTAGAGGGGGAGACACATCATAAGATCCAACTATAATAACAAAGCTCGCGATACATCAAGATCGTGCCATAGAGAGAACACGAGAGAGAGAGAGAGATAGATCAAACACATAGCTACTAGTACATACCCTCAGCCCCGAGGGTGAACTACTCCCTCCTCGTCATGGAGAGCGCCGGGATGATGAAGATGGCCACCGGTGATGGGTTCCCCCTCCGGCAGGGTGCCGGAACAGGCTCCCGAGAGGTTTTTGGTGGCTACAGAGGCTTGCGACAGCGGAACTCTCGATCAATCTTCGTATTCGATGGTTTTAGGGTATATGGGAATATATTGGTGAAAGAAGTCGGTCGGGGGAGGCTCGAGGGGCCCACGAGATAGGGGGCCCGCCAAGGGGGGTGGGCGCGCCCTCCTATCTCCTGGCCTCCTCGAAGCTTCCCTGGCTTGTACTCCAAGTCCCCGGATCATGTTTGTTCCAAAAATCACGCTCCCGTAGGTTTGATTCCGTTTGGACTCCGTTTGATATTCCTTTTCTTCGAAACACTGAAATAGGCAATAAAACAACAATATGGGTTGGGTCTCCAGTTAGTAGGTTAGTCCCAAAAGTAATATAAAAGTGTATAATAAAGCCCGTAATCATTAAAAACAGATAATAAAATAGCATGAATGCTTCATAAATTATAGATACGTTGGAGACGTATCATCTCCTTGTCATCCCCCACTAGTATGAGAGGAGGCAAATTATCGTGGCCCGATTTGACACTGGCCACGGAAACCTTGAAGACGTTCGGGGAGATCGGCCGGCTGTGGAACAATGGTTCCTTCGGCTCCATTATCGTTGCCTTCCCCACGTCCACCTTTTGGTCGCCGATGGTGTACAATATGGTGCACGGGGTTTCGTCGGCCTGCAAAGAAAAGTCTGCGACGTGAGACATCCGAAAGGCAACAAAAACGGGAGATTATACATTTATTGAAGGGGGCCGATGTGACAGATACCGTGAGGACGTCGAGCTCAGCCAAAGATGAAGCACCGTCGAGCACGTCCGGTGCCGGAGCCGGTGCGGGAGCAGGTGCGGGAGCCGGTGCGGGAGGAGGTGCGGGAGCCGGTGCAGGAGCAGGTGCTGGTGCAACGCTAGTCGAGCTGCTCCCCAAGAAGTCAGCAAGGGGAAAGTCCGCTGCATTTTTTTCTGGATTTTGCTTGGTCCAAGTGAAAACGGCCGGAACCAATGAAGTAGATATATCTGCAACCACCTATTTTGCGGCAGCTACCGCTGTTGCGACTGTCTGAGATGATTTCTTCTCAACCACAATCTCAACCTTCTTGTCGATGTTCTCTTCAGTTAACCTCCATCTTTCCTTTCTCTCCTCCGTGGTCTCACGGTAGTACTTCTTCCACGTGGCGCCGTCTCCGACACCGTGCACGTCCATACGACGGTCGAGTATCCACCGGGAGTCATTTCAATATGTTCAACGCCCGGTTGAATGAAGTGTCCCACTTGGGCCTCGATAATGCCTCAAACGGCGATTCGCTTTCGGCCGCAATCCTGTGCTGCTCTCTCTGCAAAAGGCACAAGGATCGTTTACAAATATGACTAACGTGTGTAGTCGAATTGATGAGAAACTAAAATTACCAGCAGTCTCATGAACTCCGTCGTGACCGGGTTTGTCTCATAAACCTTCTTCACTGGGTCCCAACGGTGCCTGGCCCTGAGGACGTCACGCTCCTGCGGGACGGTGAACTCCGCCAAGGGGTCTGGGATGCCCAGACTAGCGGCTTCCGCGTCCTCCTTGGCCCATTTGGACCTCTTTCCGCCGTAACCACGGCTTTCGAGGTGGTGGCTCCCAATGTTCCTCTCTTGAAGCCCCTTCATGTACTTAGACTTTTTTTTGGCAGCTTCGGCCTCGCAAGCCTCCTTGAATATTTGAAACTGCTCTACCGTAATTATCGGATTATCCTTTACAATCTCGGAGTAGAGTTCCTTGTCGATGATCCTTGCTTTCACCCTTGTTCTCTAGGCGGCCAACGCGTCGTTAAACTTGGTCATGGCGTGTTGTTTATCTTCTTCATTGCCAGGTCCTTATCTGGATCTTCATAATCCTTTTCATTCCGGCCCGGGAACAAGAATATATGGTGAAACTTCTTTAGGATGGAGGGCCTCATATTATCTATCTTATGTAGTTTCTCATCGTTGATGGTGGCGGTTTTCCGTACGATGCAGCCAATTTGATTGCGGTAGCACTTGCGCGCTTCCTCGGGCGTCTTTGGCTCAAAATTGCCGTCGTCCACCTCGGTGACCACCAGTCTAGTAGTCCTAAGTTTGTTAGGAATTCGTTGCCTCTTTGCTTTCGGTTCTACACCAGCTCCACACCCCGAGGCAGCGCCGGTCTCAGTCTCAGCGCCAGTCTCAATGTCGGTTCGAGTCTCAGCGCCGGTCTCAGTCTCAGCACCGGTCTGCATGTCGGTCTCAGTCCCCGATGCCACTGGTGGGCCCAGCAACAACATCGGTTGATCGTCAGCAAGGCTCAAAAATTCGTCTGCCACCCGGTAGACGTCGTCGCAATCACCAGAACCATGTTCTTCATCGTTGTTAGCCATGTTTACTATGATTAAATCGTGTCAATTAATTCTAGACCTAATAAAATGAATAATGACATTAAAAATGCCTATTGTTTTGCAGGAACGCTGACTCCTTCCTGGTGCGGCAAATCCCGGGCACTCGATATGTCCTAGTTTGTAGCACAAGTCATGCCGAAATTCACGAAAAATTTCGGCATGACCTTTGCTAAAAAGTGGACAAATCGAGAACCTGAAATTTGCCGGAACAGAAATGAATCAACATTCCGGCAAAACATAGGCCACTCAGCTTCATTCCATGGAAATAGTGTTCAAATATCCCTCTTCGACACCCCAACACATGTCCAAATATATACGAGCAACCAGATGTCCAAATTTCACAAGCTAATTCAAAAACATTGTCTAGAAGAAAATTCATTTAACTACTAATAGAACAAAATTCAGCTAACTTCAGTGCTCTATAATGATGAAAGGAAAAAAAATCAGTTAACTACTAACTTCATTCATTTAGGTTACTCATTTAACTTCACCTAATTAACCTACTGTACCACTACTACTAGCATCACTACTAACCTAATTAACCTAGCAAAACTCTACTACCCTAACTGAAAAACATCTAATTAACATCTACTAGTACCACTACTGCCCTAACCTAATTAACATCTACTAGTATCACTATATACTATACAAGCAACATCTACCCTAATTAAACCCTACTGCCCTAACTAACTCTTGCTGTAAACCAATTTTTTTGCTCTAAACTAGTTTTTGCTCTAACATCTACTTAACATCCTTTGCTCTAAACTAAATTTTTTGCTATAAACAAACTTTTTCTCTACCAATTTTTGCTCTAAAATGCAGAGAGAGGAGTGGGGGGAGGAGTGGGGGACTTACATAGAGGGGAGAGACTGTGGCGGGGAGGTGCTCGGCAACGGAGGCAGGGGCAGAGAGGGCGGGCTCGGGCTGGCCTGCAAAAATTATGAAGAAAGGAAGGATGGCTCCGGTGGCGTCCGCAAATTAAGAGGATTCGCCTCAAAAAGAATTAAGCGGTGCTATCACTCGCACAGAGAGGCAGTGCCCAGTGCCCCTTGATGCTGCTCGACTCCACACTCGCGCGTCCATCACTCCTGCTAGGCCGGCACCCCTCCGACCTCCACTCTCATCCGTCCGCGCCCCCTTCCTTCCTTCCTTACATTATCCTCCTCCTCCTCTTGTTCTCTGCCCGGATGCGCAGATCCTGCTGCCTCCGCCCATGGCGCCGCCGCACGGCTCGGCCTCGTCCGACACCACACCTGCGCCCCGTCCGTATCATTTTGCCAGAAACCAACTCGCATGCACCTCGACACCCGCCTCTTGCTGTGTCATGCGCGCAACCACCATGGCGAACCCCTATTCGCCCAAGCATCACCTTTGCCTCTACTTGCCTTCCCGCCTACCATCTACACGTCGCCCTGCTATTGAGACTGTGACTGCTGCTCCGACTGCCTCCACCACACCCCCGCTGCTACCTGCATCCGGCCGGCCAGCCTCACGCCCGCCCCCCCCCCCCCCCCCTAAAAAAGGATCGCGGGTTTAATAGAAAAAACATAGGGTCCTACTTATAAAACCGAAACATTTTCCTGGATTACTAACTTAAAACAGGGAGTGCGGGTTCAATTACGACAAAGCATAGGGACTATTTTTAAAAAGAGCATGACGGTGAACCCGACAGACTCAACACATGCTTTATTATTAGGGAAAGACTTCCCTTTTCTTTTAGTTTTCTTTTAGTTTCTTCTAGTTACTCCCCACACATAAGTCAAAGAGAGAGGAGAGAGAGTTGTTTCCTTTTATGTTTTCTATGGACGTGGCGGCCCACCCATAAGTGGAAGTCATATGAGAGAGAGAGAGAGAGTTGTTTGCTTTCAAAAAAATTGGATGAGGGGGCCCACCCATAAGTGAGAAGAGGCAAAATATCTACCAAATGTCATGTAGAAGGTCAAATCAGTTTGACCAGACGGAAATAGCACGGGAGGGCATTCTATAAGGGCAGCTAACGATAGAGGGACAAATTTGCGCATGATTCAAAATTAGGGGTAAATCTTAGCGGTTTTAGGGGCACAAATGTAACTGTTCATAAGCAGAATCTTACGACTAGACTGGTATTATATTAATTTGATTCATGGTGAAATGGGAACATGTTCCATATTATTGCATGTCCAGAGGTGCAGGAACAGCAAACCATGTGAGTTCGAGAAAGAAGGAAGCTGGTCCATCGCAGTGCTCCCCATGATACCAGGCACCTTCCTATCGTGTGTCAATTCTTGGAGATTTTTTTAGAGCGAAGACGCTAGGAGCGTCCGGCTTTATATTAATAAAGCCCACATCAAGGCAGTGTAACACACAAGTCATAGTCGAAACGGAAAAGAGCACGGAGGCTCAGGCCGAGTAGGTACGGAAACTAGAGAGTTCAGACGGCCAAAAGAAGCACGAGCGGGCAGATTACACGGTAATTGGCCAAAGCATAGAGCATGCATGCTCGCTCGAAACGACAAAAGGACCACTTCACGGCGTAGAAGTGGCTGCTGGCTCCCTTGCCAAAACATAGACCTGACGAAGACAATCTTGAGCTTGCTTCAGTTTCTCAGCATCCTTGCGCCTCGCCAATGGACTCCACTGCTGCAGGAAGAGGTTGCATTTGTAGATGATGTTAGCAGGGTGAGTCGGAAAGATCCCCTCGATCGCAAATTTATTTCTTGTAAGCCACATAGCCCAACACAGAGCGCCAATACAACTCCAAAGCACACGGTTGTTGCTTCCTTGCACGGAATCCAGAATCGCCGCGAGATCAGAGGATGACCACGGGTCCCAAGATGTATTGGCCGCAGACCGGACTGCACTCCAGGCAAAACGGGCCAACGGGTACCGGAAGAAACGTGATTCGCATCTTCGGAAGCGCTACAGACCGCGCATTCACCGGTCGAAGGGCCATTTCTTTTGGCGACATTCGCCGAGGTTGGAAGTCTGTTCCGAAACAGCTGCCAAAAGTAGACTTTGATCTTGAGCGGAAGATGCGATTTCCACATGCCCTTGGGCACCTGGAGGGACGGCCCCTGGCACAGTTTGCGGTAAAGGGACTTGACCGAAAACTTGCCGGACGGGGTGAGAGCCCATGTCACCGAGTCCACGGACGTGGATAAACAAATCGGGTTAATGAGCGTGAGCAACGCCTCATGCTGCATTTGTTCCAGCCGGTTAGCTCACGGCGGAAATGGATCGCCGAGGGGGACGAGGCTAGATCAGTGGCCACAGATTGCTCCGGGTAGACAGCCAGAGTATAGAGGACCTGGAATTCCGCCCATAGCGGTTATGGTCCGATCCAATGGTCAAGCCAGAAACGGGCCGAGCGACCATTACCGATGGAAAACTTGGCGCCCATGGCAACGGCCGAACGGATGGCTTGGAGATCTTTCCAGAAAGGCGATCCCCTCGCTGTGCCCTCAAAAAAATTCCCATTCGGGAAATACTTGGCTCGCAGCAGGTCAACCCACAGCCCCGTCGCCCCCAGGGACAGCTTCCAAATCCATTTGCACATAAGTGCAATATTGAGGATTCGAGTGTTTGTTATCCCGAGACCTCCCAGGTCCTTGGGACGACACACCGCAACCCACTTAACCATGTGGTATTTCCGTTTTTGCCCCGATCCTTCCCAAAAGAAACGTAGGCGTGTCCATCTTGGCGTGAACCCCTTCAGCCAAGAGGAAAAGGCCCATAGCAAATTGGGGTAGCGAGGAAAGGCTAGAATTCGTGAGCACCAACCTAGCGGCGGAGGAGAGGAATTTTCCCCTCCACGGGCAAACTCGCCCACTCACTTTTGTCCATAGAGGAGCCCACCCGTTGGTCGTGACTTGCTTAGCGTCTAACGGGAGACCCAAGTACGTGAACGACAGTTTACCTACTTCGCAATTGAGCAGGTCCGCTATACGTCTGCCCTCCTCTGCGTCCAAACCCATGGGCAACACTTCGCATTTGTGGAAGTTTATTTTGTGCACTGACACGAGTTCGAAGCTAAGCAGCAAGGCTTTGACCGTTGCCACGCTATGGAGGTCAGGTTGGAACAGCAATAGCGTATCATCCGCATATTGCAAGTGTGATATTCCCCCTGGGATAAGGTGACCCGGCACCCCTTTGATGTGGCCTGCCTCCGTGGCTTTTCGCAGCATAGCCCCATCAGACTAATGTAAAAGTCATAGATGTGTTTGGAGATCTCCGATTGCCGCAACAAGAGCCCCTGCTCCGACTGGACTGGAGAATAGAGCATTTCCGACGCCTACCATTCGCATACGCGTGAAAATATTTAGTGTTCGCATCCCCTTTGAGCGTCCACTTGATGCCGCCCCGTCACCTCCAATATTCCTCCTCGGAACGCAACAACGCTTCGACTTGCCCCTCCAGAGCATACCGATGGGCCCATTCTTGCTCAGAGAATGGTCTCGTGTCCGCCTGGGAATCAAGCCGTGCGATTTCGCTGACAAGGCTCGCCCTGAGTACCTTATCGTCATGCCCCTCATTCGCGCCCCACCCTTTGAGGCACACTCGGAGGCGGCCTCCAACCGCAATCCAAAACTCCATTGGACCACGTTGTTGGCAAGTGAGTTGAACACACCGCAACCATCTCTTCCTAAAGATGTTATCAAAATCCAGAATCTCGAACCACCCAGTTTCAGAGAAAAAACGCGGGCTGCGACTAATCCTATCTTCCCCTGAAGATAGGATCAGGGGCACATGTCCGTACCGATCCTTGTTTCAGCAAGGAGCGAGCACAGTGGGAACACCACTTCCTAGTCCGGAGACATGAAAACCCGATCCAAGACGGATCGCACCGGGGCTAATTGTTTATTTGTCCAGGTGTACCTAGCCCCTGTTCTGGCCACTTTCCTAAGTGCCATCAACGCAATAGCATTGTTAAACATGGCCACCCTTGGCCAGTTTATGTTGTCATTGTTCTTATCGCCTCCCGAGCGAATCAGGTTAAAATCACCACCCACCATCAGGGGGATCTGGGATCACTCTCAAGACTAGACTTTCTACTCGAGTGGGCACGATCTGAACCCATGGGCATCTGCACCCACTTTTCAAAAATATGCATTTTAAGTACCTTTTAAAATCTCAAAAAAATCAAAAGTAAAATCCATACATACATGTTCACAAATGTTGTGTGTGTGACGCAAAGTTTTGTGAGAAATGTTTTATTGTTTTGTCTCCGCAAAAAAGACAAATTTCAGTGCTTCTAAATAGCGTTTTAAGACACAATTTTTTGTCTTTTTTGCACGGGCCACAAAAAAAGTTATTTTTCTGTGAAACTTTATACACGCACATAGAACATGAATACATACCCATGCCGCATTTTTCGGATTCTTTTAGCATTTAGAAATGTGTTTTTCAAAGTGGGTTCATATGTACCCGGGTTCATCCATGCACTTCCCCTTTCTACTCCTGCTTGTCTACAACAGAATTTACACGAGCATGTGGGTGGTATCCATGCATTCCTGGGCCCATGTTTTGGAGCAATGGATGTGAGGTTTAATCGAAATTATACACATGGTACAAAGAATCTTCTCTCTCGAGAAGACAGAGCCAGCTGTCCACGCCTTCTGGAATCACAAGGTACACGCTAGAGCCAGCTGTGTGCGCCTAATCTACTTACTGTAGCTTAGGACCAAACCGATAACAAACACCGGCGTTAGGCAAGGACTAATGAACAACCACAGGGGTCAATTCTACCGAACGAGGGTGGCACCGTCTACCGAATTGTCTGTAATAGCGTTTTGATAATTTGATTCTGAGAACACATTAGAAGCACCCCGCTATTTGTACGTCCTTTAGCAGCGTTCCTTGCCCACAAATGTTGTTGGTTATTTGAACCCAAACATGCGGTCCGCCGGTGTGGTGACGCAAGTTAGTTTTGTCGCTTTCTTGGTAAGCTGAACGCTTCTAGTTTACAGCCTTCTTGCAGCGTCTTTGTTTCTCAAACACTGTTGGCCTTTCGAGGCAAAATAGCTCCCTTGGCGTACAACACTAGCAATGGTTATTTAGTTGGAACGCTGCAAGTTATGTAGCAGTAGAAGCGCCAATATTTTACTAGGCACCGTTGGTAGTTGGTCAAGTTAAAAGCCATGTTTCTTTCTGGACGAACGCTGCTACTAGCAAAATCATATAAGGGGTTTCCCCATTAGTGATGGGGCATAATTTCTTGGGGTTTTCCATCATGTACCCTTTTGAAACATGTCAAGTTGTACGTATTTCATCTCCTTCTCAATGAAAATGTAGGCTTCTGCCGGTTACCCGAAAAAACAATTAATTTCCCTAAATGCCAATCTTCACATCAGTAGGTTATCTATAGTTCACCGAGCCAAATGTAAGGCCAAGAGTAATGCTCGTGTTGACAGAAAAAAGGCTTGGTTCTTCCAATTGGTTTTGACGCGTACCCTAAAATATTCAGCAGGATTACACGAGACCATAGAGAAGTCTCTTCTATAGAAGAGTGATGGAGGTCATATTTGAGGGGAATCGTTGGTTCCTCGGTGTGTGGGGCAAGCATAGCTCTGCCTCTCACTTCATATAATTTGTGCAATCTCATTTTCTTTATGTTAGTTGTATGTTACGTATTTTATGAATCAAGACACTGTTTTTATTCACCCACAAAAAACACAGTTTTTGTTAATATATTGGTTCGTACATCGATCTTACAATTGTCTACAAGAGTAGAATCGGGCCGAACATTTGTAGTCATAAGAACAAAATATAGAAAAACACATACAAACTTCTGCGTTCTATAGCCAATACTCACAAGTTTGAGACAACTCTTATAATAGTATCTCGGCTGCACTAATATCTCTTGTAACTTATTACACACATGTAATAAGTATTATTACATGATAGGTCGGGACATGCCACATTTTTTATATCAGGAAAAATGTGTTTATGGCCATGACATATATACACCTATATTTCTCGTATGTATGTTCGAGGTACATACGTGGGAAGCACGAGCATGCTGTTCTACACGAGATATATAAACATTACATCACATAAATAAAAGGACATACATGATTATTATTAGATATAGATATTTATAATTTCTTCTCCCCTATGCACTTCTGTAAGCTTTGTTCATCTAATTATTATTGCGAGCATAGGTCAAAGCAGCCGGAATGTGTGTATTGATCAGGTATGAGCCCCAATTGATGCATGCAGGATCACAATCAAACGTGGAGCCATCCTTCAGCTGGTCTTCCGAGGTTATTGCCCACAAATTTCTCATGTTCGTATCATCAAAGCTTCATAGGATTGAGGGAAAAGTTAGATCAATACCATAGATGTAACCAAGAACAATAACAAAATTGTTTGCAACGGTTGTATATATCCGCCAACAAAGAAAAACCATTGATATATAGCTATCCACAGAACTAGTTAAGGTTTTCGACGGTGTAAAAGTTCTCAAAAATCTTGAAAAAATACTGAACTAACACACCTATAATATAACATGATCCAACGGAGGGATTGAAAAAATATGACTGCACGTGTCCTGGACAAAAAGAACAAAATTTTCAATATATATTGATCTTGCAGTGAGCTGAAATGCTTGTTTTTTCGCTGAGGACACATAAATGCATGTTTTCACAATCACACCGTTGGATCATCTTATTATATTAGAGTGATGCTCCCCTATTTATTTCATATTTTTTACTTACTTTTAAACCGTTAAATGTTTAGCAAGCTTTAACTAGTTATGTGGCAAGCTATGATAGACACAGTTTTACCTATATATATGATAGACACAGTTTTACCTATATATATGTAGAAATTGGGCATTTGTTATTGACATTGCTTGCACAAGCATGATGTGCTTGTTATTGTATCTTATAGTTCATAAGTGGGTTTAATTTCTGATGGTAATATTAGCTGTATGCGTATCTTAATAGCTAGCATCAATACAATACTCCCTCCGTTTCTTTTTAGCCTGCTCATAAAATTTGGTCAAAGTCAAACTTTATAACTTTGACTAAGTTTGTAGGAAAAAATATCAGCATCTATAATACTAAAACTATATGTTATGAAAATTAATTTCATGATGCATCTAATAATATTGATTTCATATTGTGAGTGTTGATAATTTTTTCTATAAACTCATTCAAAGTTGACAATGTTTTACTTTGACAAATTTTATATGCGGAATAAAAAGAAACGGGGAGTATTATCATTTTTCTTAGTAATATGAGGCACTAATGCACATATTGTATAGACAGCACTTGATTCTGGATAATTGCTATTACTTTTCCATTAACAGAAAGCACTAGCTGGTCCTTGACCATATGGTACAAACTTTGGGCATGATGTGTGTATTGGAAAAATAGAACTACCAACTACCGCTAGCTATGACCAGTTGTGGTGATGTCCTATTCAAAACATAACATAGACATGGAGCAACTAATGATAGGTTCTGTGGAATTTACATTTATCCATCCAATGAATAAACATTCAAAGAACTAAGCCGTACTCAGAAAATAAAGCTACTGTTGTAAAAAAAATCATAAGTTCTAAAAGCATTCAAAGAAATTAAATTTATCTTCTGCAAAATGTGAGCCAGAAGAAATTATTACTATTTGAGACTATAAGAATGAAATAAAGTGAATTATGTTCTAATATAATACAATTAAGTAGAATATGCTCACCACCCTTTGAAGAACGCATATGGGGCGTACAACTCTGCAACAAGTATCAGGAAATTGTAGCCACGTTTGAGCTTATTGTAATGCTGGGACAATGAATGCCCGAATACACCCATCACATGCAACGTCTGTATATCACAAGATTACACAAGTCATTACACAATTTATAGTTGGAACATATTTGTGTCACAGTTCCTTGTAAGACCCCATTTAAATGACCTGAATATACAAGTTCATTTTTTTCTAAGTTGATAGATTCTAACAATTGATTCTAAGTTGAAGATTTGTCCATCTGTTGTATAACTCGATAGATTCTAAGTTGCACTATTGTAACACCAACTAAAGAAAAAAACTTTCTTGGAAACCGAACCTTCAGATTTTTAGCAAGTATTATAGACATCTTTATATCCACATAGATAAGGGTATACATGACTTTAAAAGAAATGTGTACATACCTCTAGTGCTAGGTTATACCGCAGGATCATGTATAAACGAAAAAATGTGTACTTCTTGAAAAATTTCACCCTTCTATCCTTGACAATCCTCCCATCCTTGGTTACACGAGGATTACTGCGGAAATACTCATAGGCCGATTCCAGAAAAGTGGAAAAATGCAATGGGTTCCGATGGCCTGTGGTTACATGGTAAATTGCCTGTGTTCCACGTGTGTCCCAATGAATGGCCATGGCGACCATCAGTGCATTTATTACCATGTCTCCTGGTATCTATAACATATTGCATTTTTGTAATTAATGTCAAAACCATAACTATAATAAGTGCATGTAAATGTATATAATAGTTCATTACGATATAAGTGAAATGTATAGATCACTCAAGGCATATAGTACGTACACTAAAAGGACACTAATATATTGACAATGATATATAGGAACTCTATTTGATATAAATGTCGAAAAATAGGATGCACATCGACTCACACACACATACACTTTTGGCATGTGTATGCATTTATTGAATTATGTTTTTTTCAATACTCACCACATCGACTATGACATTACGATCGCCGATGAAACACGGAAGTTTTTGGTCATTGTAAGCAACGTACAACATATCCATTGTCCTACAACCAAAGTGACACAATCTATTAACATGCATGGAATATAACTACTTTCAAAGATACACAAAACCATTTACTATCAACAACAAAAAGTTAATTTTAATAGGTTTACCTAGTTCCCTCCGTCCAACCGGGCATTGGTTCTTGGAAAGTCCTAGATATGATGCTTGGTCGTACTATGACAACCGGAAGGTCTCGTCCTAAGGTTCCCAGCAACATCTCCCCCATGGACTTTGTGAGTGAATACACGTTAGGCCAACCAAAATGCCTAGCCCTTCATAGAAAATATAGCACACGTTAATTATGTTACCTACTGCTTCATGGTCATATCTAGCTGTTGAAATTAGTTAACAAAGTACGTATATGTTGATCCAGACCTTTTCAATCCAAGTTTCTTCATTTTCCTTTTCTCTATCTTGTCGTCAGAGGATTGTATCCTGAGTTTTGACTTGACACTCTCAACTAATTTTATCTCAGATTGAATGTCCAAGTTATAATCTTTCTTTAGTGCTTTGCCTACATCGAACGGCTTCTCCACTAACAGGCCTTCTTGCTCCCCGGCTACGAAAGCTACTCAAGACAAGAACATTATCATATGTGTTTATAGAATGTTACACCCACACACACACACACACACACACATACACACACACACACACACACACACACACACACAAAACTAAATGGTCCAACCATATTTATCTGTCATTATTTTAAGAAGTATGAGCTAAGCAGCAGGAGCAGAGGACGTGCTTACCAGTTGAAACATGAAGGAGCATTTTAAGATTAGCACACTTCTTTGCTAAATCGCACACATGGGCAACTCCTAAGGTATTTGATGCCAGAGCGACATCATATCTGCACATGGATTGTCCAAGTAGATGTTGAGTGACAGTCTAAGCCCTTTATAACAATACAACAAATGGTGGACATATAATTTTCCTATGGATTATTCCTTAATAAAATAATTATTTTATTTGTCAATACTTTTCTTATGTAGCAGACACCAGAAAAGGTGACACATGCCTAGAAAACACGTTAGAGCAATATACATAGACTACCCATATGCCATATGTATTATCTGCCTACTCCATGTATAATTAGATAACAAATTTCTATAGAGAAATCACAAGACGTTTTTGACATGACAGAATCTATAAAATGAAACTTTAATCATTACTTCTATGCGAATCTAATGATACTATTTTCAGAAACTAATGATACCATTTTCTTCTAATTACTAGGTACTTTGAATCAGATGGTCCCATCCATCGACTCAGAAATAAATCCCTCTCAGTCAACCGATGTATAGGCGATCCTTTTTATATTATACGCACCTCTCGTAGAAGCTGGTAGTTGCAGCTACACTCACAATGACATGGATCTCTTCAGAGATCTGTTCAACCATAGAATCTCTGAGCGCACATGTTTCCTTAGTGATGTCTCCAGGTAGAGGGGAAATTTTATTTTTGATAAAAGAGTTGAAATCAGCTCCATGCTTGGTCCGCAGAACATCAAAAAGTTTTGTTGCTACAACCTGTACATAATAGGATAATAAAGGATTGATTTGAAAATATAATAAAATATCACAAATAAATCAATAAATACTTATTTTGATTTATCTTTTTATTTTGAACATCCAATGTTGAGAGAGAGACCAAATATCAATAGCAAATAATTGTAATATTGTTTTTTGGATTTTTAAAACTACAAATATCTTTATGGTCAATATATTTAGATGAAAACATAAATTTGGTATTAATTGCACATCTATACATGTATGAGTACTATGCAATTGTGGTGCAAAGTTCATGTGTGTGTGATCAGTGTACACTCTAGAGTCCAAACTTATATGTACTCAAGTAATTGAAAAGTGTGGTCAATGTCCATGATTTCTCTACTTTATACTATCCTCATCGTTATCATCCCATAATTTAATACAACATAGTTGTCATTTGTTGGTAGCATCGTGTTTGTATATGGAGGATGGAGAGGGAGCACCGAATGAAAGAAATAGTGCCACCAAACTTTTTTCCCTTTATTTCTAAACTAGCACAGTTATCCTTGCAAATGTGAGGGCTTCATCTTCAGTGTGTTGAAAGTTTTTGAGTAATATTATTTTGTGTTTCCCATAAAATAATATTTAACTATATATGGACAATAATGTTATTCTAAAACCGCTAAAATTATTTACCAAATAATATATAATTTTGTGGTGTATATGTTTAATGATAATTGATTTGGGGACAAAGAGTTATTATGGCATTTCCAGATAAATCATCTGTATTAATACCCATTTGTGTCCCTCGCATATGATGATATTACATCGTAAGCTTCCTGATAGTTTCCATGTGATGTTAGGCCACCACGCGAGGTTAAAATTCAGATTAACGGTCATTGTTTATTAGTTATTATAAAACTCTATATATTGCATTTGACGCAATAATTAAGACCCACTGGAGGAGTGGCCAAAAATGGTTTATAGATAGTGATTAAGATCTGTCTAGAATGGTTCAAATAATATAATTATGTTACATCAAAGCAATGGACATAGGGGATGTATTAGTTATAATCTATTAAAATTATAAGGGTCCTCCAAATCAATCGTAGGCACATGCTAGGAAAAATTATGAATGCACATATTGGTTATGATTGTGTAATAATATGGTTCAATATGTCAACCGATCGTGGCTTATACTGGCTGAGTAAGTTTCTTTATTGTGCATTTTGTAACACAATTTACCTTTTCTGGATGATCATATGGCATACTAGTAAATATTAAGTGGGTGGTGAACAAGTATGAGATTTTTTAGACTGAAAACATTTCCACAAAAATGTAAGGTTGTTGAAAATTGAGTTTAATCATTTTCGTGTGTAGACCCGCAAAGCATCAGTATTTTTGTGTTCCCTTTGATATATCTTAGTTCCTCTCATTTTCTCCCATTTTTCTAAAATACATGATGTAATAGACAATCTTTGAAAAATCAAATTTGACAATTGCTGTTTTAAATGAGTATGCATCAAAAATAGTAATATTTCTCAAAAGGAATGATTGTTTAGCACTAATTAACAGTGTTATTTTCATTGCTCTAATTATATGGGATAGTCAAAGTGAAACAAGTTTGATTGGATTTTTTCTTGATAGCTTATGCTTCTTTCGATAGGTCCTTGTGTAGTTAAGATAGGGACATTCTTGACAGAATCGTCTAGTATGAAAAAAATCGGATGGGATTTGGGGTAGGAAAACGTACAATGATTGGATTTAAAGTCCCACCCGAAGATTGGTCCTGGGAAAGTGTTTTACACATCCAGACTTTACCACCATGTCTTGCACGTGCGGCTAAAATATATGTCTCGCACGCATGAAGCGTTCATGCTAAGTCGTAAGACTGGGCCTTAAAAGGATTTAGTATTAAGCGTTGGCTCATGAAAATTTCATTTCAATCCGAACCATCAAAAGTTACTTAATTATGAGGGTCCACGGATTGATGGCCACATATTTCTGTTTTTAGTGGGAATTTTTGACAGATCTCTCTATTCTCTTTTTGTATTTTGTGCAGCTTATGTTTCTTTTGGCGGGTCCTTGTGTAGTTAGGACAGGGACATTCTTGACAGAATCTCTAGCATGAAAAGAAACTCTATTCATAATATTCGGGGATTAGTTTTCCACCTTCTTATTTCATTTAGAACCCATCAATACATAACTTTCAAACTGGATAATTTGTCTCTAAGAGTTGTGATCTCTTCTCTTGCTAAGTCCTAGTTATGAATTATAGATCCAACGATGACGATAGTTTTGATGTTGTAGATTAACTTTGTGATTTTAGTAGTCTGGATAAAATTTTGGTGGTGTTTGGTTTGGCTTGTTTTTAACTGGTGCAAGCTGGCTTATAAGCCAAAAGGAATCTATTTGTGGGATTTCGGCTTCGGCCTTTGATTTATGAGTCAATATTGATACATGATGATCCAAGTCAAAAGCCCATAAATAGGCTAAAGTGAAAAACAAAGAATAAACCCAACCAAACATGGTAGCACATGAAGCTACCTACTTTTGGTTCGAACCCCAAAAGCAAAATGGGGTAAGAAGAAAAAACTGCTTTCGGATCCAGGTCTCCGTTCATCCCGGATTTTCTAAAAAGGTCAAGATTAGGGTTTTAAAGTTTCATTATGCTAAAATAAAAGAAAACCATATATAGTGATGTAGGTCACGTCTATGTAAAGTTTCGTGATGAACATGATTTTGGTGTTATCTACACGCAGAATTAAGCATTTCTAGCATCCAAAATCCAACATCCATATATATTAACATAGATTTTCTAGCATCCACATAGGTTTTCTACGATCCATATATATCAACGGGTTTCAGTTCCAACATCCAACATCTATGTTTCATTTTCATTAAAGATGTATTACAAGGACTAAATTAATGGAGTACACGTCAATAGTATTTTTTATATTATATATAATGTGAAAGTGTGTTAGCTTTTGATTCCTCTGATCTCAGAGGCAAACATACCTCGGTGAGCACGCGATGCTCGGCGGATGCGGCGTCTGGCGCGCGCACAAGGAGGTAGAGCTTACCCACATCCGGCTGGACCCTTAGGATCTTCTCCAGCAGCACTGCATTGCACCATACAAATGAGCATATGTGCGTACGTTATATTGCATAAAAGGAGAGAAATAAAGCAAAAAAGGAGAGAAATCAAGGAGAACAAGTGCATGCATGAGTACGTACTTTTCCCGAGGAAGCCCGTGGAGCCGGTGATGAGGATGCTCCTGTCCCTTAAACAACCGATCACCGCAGCCGCGTCCATGGATTCCAGGATGTGCCTGCAGCCTACGTCGCTGGATTAATCCTGGTGGGTGCTTGCTATTTATAGGCACGACAACCATTTGCGTGGGTGATACATACTCCTTTCTCTTCTGGGAACGTGGGCGCCTTATGGCCATAACTTTTTATTTTTATGCAACGTAATTTACATACAACAGTAGGTATACATGTGCAGTGCACGTGTTAGAGTGAGGTACAGAGGTGGTAATTTTGACTCAAGGAAAATAAGTAATTGAATTACGTACTTAAGAGTTATTCCGTGCAAACAAACATTTTGCATTTATAAATGTTTGATTTAGTATAAGTACAATCTGCCGGTTTTTCTTTTTTCTTTTGGTTGAGCTGAGCTCCTTGATTGGTGACCAAAACAAGGAATCAGAAAATAAATGAAGAAAAACATAGTGTACAGCATATTACCTGAGTGGTTTACGTTTACTGGTGAGAGGATAGGAATTTTAGGCAGGAGACATGGTTTGTATACATACGTTCATGGCCCCACTCTTTTGGAGCATTGCACGTCTGGGTTTATTTGGATTCATCCCAAGGGACTACAAATTTTCTGGGATGACCAGCTGAGAGCGAGCTGTCCACACCTTCTTGAACCAGATCATGCGATACAAAGACATGCAGCATGGTACCGACAAATATGCCGGTCAGGTGACTGTTCCCAGACCCTCAAAAACAAAAAAAGGTGACTGTTCCCAGACCAGTCAAAGTCACCAGCCCTGCCTTGCGCCGTGTCCGCTGATGCTTCCGTAGGCACACTTTCCTTGTTGTTTTGTGATGTCGTTGCCAATAGGCTTTCCCGAGGTTATCTACTATACGGATTCGCTTCCATAATATGCACAGCTAGAAGGACAAAAAAAACATTTTTTTCTTTCATGAGAGTCACAGATTTATTTTCCGTGGAAGCATATAGACTTACTTCCATGAGACGCACAACCGTGCGTCTTGAAAAAGGAAAAAAGAAATTCGACTTCTTTCTTCCGCGAGACGCATGGATTTACTTCTTGTCTAGGCAGGGTTCTACTTCCGTGAGAAGCACAACTGTGCCTCTTGAATAAGTGAAAATACATGTTTTAGTTTTTTTTCTTCTGTGCGAGACACAATTTACTTCTTGTCGAGGCAAAGATTTGCTTTCGTGAGAGGCACAACCGTTCCTCTCAGAAAAGAAAAAATATAAGTTTTTTTCTTCCACGAGATGCATAGATTTACTTCTCGTCAGGCACATATTTGCTTCCACAAGAGGCACAAGCGTGCCTCTCAAAAGAGAAAAAGTTTTTTTTGCGAGAGGCGTAGATTTGCTTCGGCACAAGGCAAAGTCGTGCCTCTCGAAAAAAGAAACAAACATTTTTTTTTTCTTCCGTAAGAGGCACATATTCACTTCTTGTGGAGGCAGGAACTTACTATCGCGAGAGGCACTCGTAAAAAGACAGAAACCTGGTTTCCTTTTTTTCTCCCATGAGAGGCACAAACTTATTTCTTGTGGAAGCACGGATTTGCTTCTGCAACAGGCAATGTCGTGCCTATCAAAAAAATATAACATGTTTTGTTTCTTCAATGACAGACACAAATTTACTTCTCATGGATGCACGGATTTTTTCATCGAGAAACACAGACATGCCTCTCGAAAAGGATTTACTTCTTGTGGAACCATATATTTTCTGCCGTTGTGCCCCTCCGAAGAGGTACAACTTTTCCTACCGGAAAACGAACGCTTTCTTTGTTGCAAGAGGCACATATTTTCTAACTCCTCAAGGATACATGGATATAGTTTCACGAGAGGCACATCTGTACCTCTCAGAAAAGGAAAAAACAAGTTTACCACAGACCTACGTGTCCAAACATAGTAGATGGCATCTTCTCTCAATTTTATCTTCAATAAGATGTTCTCATCAATCTTCTTGGAGTTCTATTCAATGTATTCTTCTTTTGCGGTATGTTTGTTGGGATCCAATGAATTGTTGGTTTATGGTCAGATTATCTATGAATATTATTTTCGTCAAACCTGAACTATTTTATGCATGATTATTATAGCATTGTATTTCTCTCCGATCTATCGGTTTGGTCTGGCCAACTAGATAGATTTATCTTGCAATTGAGAGGTACTTTGTGATGGGTTCAGTCTTGTGGTGATCAATCCCAGTGATAGAAAGGGACATGATAAGTATTTGTATTGTTGCCATTAGGGATAAAATGATGGGGTTTATTCATGTTGATTGGCTTTACTTCTCTAAATCATGTCATCTTCCTTCAGGCGTTACTCTGCTTTTATTAAGTTAGTACCCTACATACATCCTGTATAGTGGTCGATGGATGGAGTAATAATAGTAAATGTATGGCGGAGTCAGTCCGGTTGTCTCGGTCGTGATGCCTACATACATGATCATTGTCTTAGATATCGTCATAACTATGCACTTTTCTATAAGTTGCCCAGTAGTAATTTGTTTACCCACCATATGTTTTGTGTTCAAGAGAGAATCCTCTAGTGAAAATTATGGCCCCCAGGTCTACTTTTATCATTAATAAAAACCCAAAACACCTTGTTGTAATTTTATTTCCTTTATTTTATTTTGCAATTTATTTTATCTATCTACCACTATGATATTTGATCCTCCCAATTAACCGCCAAGGGATTGACAACCCCCTTGCTTGCGTTGGGTGCAACTATCTGCCTAGGTGTGTGTAGGTGATGCTAACGAGGTTCTATGTCGTTCTCCTACTAGAATGATAAGCCTGGTTCATAACTGAGGAAATACTTATCTCTACTATACTACATCGTTCCCAACGCAGCTCATAAGTAGCAGCTGGAGATAGAAAGATGCTAGCTAGCCCATCTTAGTGCTCCTCATGAGACCAGCCATCTTCCTATCGTGTGTCAATTCCTTGAGTTTCACTCTCAAGACTAGAATTTCTACTCCAGCTTGATTACAACAGAATTTACACGGACATGTGGGTGGTATCCACGCATTCTTTTGCTCAGTTTTTGGAGCAATGCATGTAAGGCTTAATTGAAATGATACACCAAGTACGAAAAATCCTCCCTCTTGATAAGCCAGAGCCAGTTGTCCACACCTTCTGCAATCACAACCTAGACGCTAGAGCCAGCTGTTCACGTCTCATCTATTTACTGTAGCTAACGACCAAAACGATAACAAACACCAGACTTAGGCAAGGACCAGTGACCGACCATAGGGGTCAATTCCACCGCAAGAGGGTGACACCGTCTAACTAATTGTCTGTAATGGCGATTTGATAATTGTTCTGTCCAGTGGTTGTATGCTAGGCGCTAGCTGAGAGAGAGCTGTCCACACCTTCTAGAACCAGACCATGCGATACAAAGACATGCAGCATGGTACCCAGAAATATGCCAGCCATGTGACTTTTCCCAGACCCGTCAAAGTCAGTAGCCCTGCCTTACGACGTGTCCGCTGATTCTTCCGTAGGCACACTTTCCTTGTTGTTTTCTGATGTCGTTGCCAATAGGCTTTCCCGAGGTTACCTACTATACGGATTCACTTCGATAATACACACAGCTAAAAGGACAAAAACACTTTTTTTTCTTTTGTGAGAGTCGCAGATTTATTCTCCGTCGAAGCATAGACTTACTTCCATGAGACGCACAACCGTGCCTCTTGAAAAAGGAAAAAAGAAACTCGACTGTTTTCTTCCGCGAGACGCATAGATTTACTTCTCGTGTAGGCACGTTTCTGCTTCCGTGAGACGCACAGCTGTGCCTCTTGGAAAAGTGAAATACATGTTTTAGTTTTTTTTCTTCTGTGAGAGACAAAAATTTACTTCTTGTGAAGGCAAAGATTTGCTTTCATGAGAGGCACAACCGTTTCTCTCGAAAAGGAAAAATAGCTTTTTTTTTCTTCCACGAGATGCATAGATTTAATTCCCGGGAGGCACATATTTGCTTCCACAAGAGGCACAACCGTGCCTCTCAAAAGAGAAAAAGTTTTTTTTTTCGAGAGGCGTAGATTTGCTTCCACGCGAGGCAAAGTCGTGCCTCTCGTAAAAAAGAAAAAAACAGGTCTTTTCTTCCGTAAGTGGCACATATGTACTTCTTGTGGCGCAGGAATTTGCTTTCGCGAGAGGCACCCGTAAAAATAACATGTTTTGTTTCTTCCATGAGAGGCACAAATTTACTTCTTATGGAGGCACGGATTTTTCCATCCAGAGACACTAATGTGCCTCTCTAAAGGATTTACTTCTTGTGGAAACACATATTGTCATCTATTATGCCTCTTCGGAGAGGCACAACTTTGCCTCTCGGAAAATGAATGTTTTCTTTGTTGCGAGAGTCACATATTTTCTTCCGTGAGACGCACAGTCATGGCTCTTGAAAAAGGAAAAGAAAACACGTTCTCTTTTTATCCCTTCCCTGAGAGGCATAAATCTACTTCACGTGGAGGCACATATTTGTTTTCGTGGGAGGCACAATCATATCGCTCAGAAAAAGCAAAAATACGTTTTTTTTTCATTCTGCTAGAGGCACATATTTACTGCTCAAGGATACATGGATACGATTTCGTGAGAGGAACATCTGTACCTCTAGGAAAAGGAAAAAACGAGTTTACCACAGACCAACGGGTCCATACATAGTTGCTAGATGACATCTTCTCTCAATTTTATCTTCAATAAAATGTTCTCCTCGATCTTCTTGGAGTTCTATTCGATGTAATCTTCTTTTGCCGTATGTTTGTTGGGATCTAATGAATTGTGGGCTTAAGGTCAGATTATTTATGAATATTATTTGAGTCAAACCGGAACTCTTTTATGCATGATTTTTATAGCATTGCGTTTCTCTCTGATCTATCGGTTCGGTTTGGCCAACTAGATTGATTTCTCTTGCAATGGGAGAGGTGCTTTGTGATGGGGTCAATCTTACGGTGATCAATCCCAGTGACAGAAATGGTCATGACACGTATTTGTATTATTGCCAATAAGGATAAAATGATGGGGTTTATTTATGTCGATTGGCTTTACTTCTCTACATCATGTCGTCTTGCTTAAGGCGTTACGCTGTTTTTATTATGTTAGTACCTTAGTTACATGCTGGATAGCGGTCGACAGGTGGAGTAATAATAGTAAATGCAGGCCAGAGTCGGTCCACTTGTCTCTGTCGTGATGCCTATATAGATGATCATTGCCATAGATATCGTCATAACTATGCACTTTTTTATCAATTGTCCAACAGTAATTTGTTTACCCACCATATGTTTTGTGTTCAAGAGAGAATCCTCTAGTGCAAATTATGGCCCCCGGGTCTACTTTTATCATCAATAAAATCAAAAAACACATTGTTGTAATTTTATTTCCTTTATTTTTGTTTTGCAATTTATTTTATCCATCTACCACTATGATATTTGATCCTCGCAATTAACCGCAAAGGAATTGAGAACCCCCGTGCTTGTGTTGGGCGCAACTATCTGCTTCTGTGTGTGCAGGTGATGCTAACAAGGTTCTATGTGGTTCTCCTACTAGAATGATAAGCTTGGTTCATTACTGAGGGAATACTTATCTCTATTGTACTACATCGTTCCCAACGCAACTCACAAGTAGTTGCTGGAGAAAGATGGAAGCTAGTCCATCTCAGCACTCATGAGACCAGTCACCTTCCTATGGTGTGTCAATTCCTTGAGTTTCACTCACACGACTAGGCTTTCTACTCCAACTTGACTACAACAGAACTTACACGGACATGTGGGTGGTATCCATGCATTCGTTTGCTCATTTTTTTGGAGCAATGCATGTGAGGCTTAATTGAATTGATACACCAAGTACGAAGAATCTTCTCTCTTGATAAGGCAGAGCCAGTCATCCATGCCTTCTGGAATCACAACCTACACGCTAGAGCCAGCTGTTCGTGTCTGGTCTACTTACTGTAGCTGACGACCCAAACGATAACAAACACTGGAGTTAGGCAAGGACCAATGACCGACCATAGGGGTCAATTCCACCGCACGAGGGTGACAAGGTTTACCTAACTGACTGTAATTTGTTCTGTTCAGTGGTTGTACGCTAGGCGCTAGTGAAAAAATTCAAATGAGACAAAAAATCTCGAGATATTAGGAAAAACCACTAAAGAAAGTTTCTACTAAATGCCGAAAAGATGGGAAAATTCACCCGAACTCAAAGAGAAATAAGGCACAGTCCATGAAAATAGCGAAATAATTGTGGAGGCCTCTTTTCTACCATTTGTAGAAAGGAACCTTTACACTCACTGGTCATTTCCAATCTGGATTCCTGTAGAAGCTTGAATATTTCTCCGCTGCAGAGCAACAAAGATTAACAGATGTATGCACGGCTTACTCAAAGGAGAATTAAAGATCATCAATACTCAAAAATATTTGATCCGCAACCACAACAATGACTTTTGTTACTAAGGCTCAAAGGGCCATGACCACATGACCATGGGTGGTTTACGTGTACTAGTGAGAGGGTAGGAATTTTAGCAGGAGGCATGGTTTGTATACATATATTCATGGCCCCACTCTTTTGGAGCAATGCACGTCTGGGTTTATTTGGATTGATCTCCAGGGACTACAAATTTTATGTGATTACTAGTTGAAAGCGAGCTATCCAGAACTTCTTGAACCACATCATGTGATACATAGACATCTGACCAACTGTAGCAAACTGCCAATCAAACACTGGCACAGAGCGAGGGCCGGTGGCCACAGGGGTCTATTCCACCGCCCGAGGGTGACAAAAACTACCGAACTATCTGTAACAACGATTTGTTAGTTTGATGTATCGATCGATTATATGCTGCCTATTCTACGTTTCCACAAAAGCCCAAGAGTTTATAGATAGTTACCATGAAGACCCTAGAAATTTGTGGAAAGGCACAATAATCTTGGGGAAATCACAAAAGGTGTTAATTATGTTGAAAGTAAAAAAGGCACAAGGACTTAGGGAGAAACAAGGAAAATCCATGAAAAGATGGAACATTTTGTTGAGGCGTTTTCCCACCGCTTTGCCGTAAGCAACCCGTCAATGAGCGTTATTGCCAATTTGGTTTCCTCTACAAGGCTAACCATTTCTCCCGAGGTGAACTAAAAAACTAAAGGCCCTAAATATGGACAAATGTAAAAGGCTGGTACAACTGAAAGATCAACCACCTAACCATTGCCACCAAACAAAATGGAAACATGTTTTAAATTAGTACACTGATAGTACCATGGCCTAATTTTTGGAGCATAATTTAGGCCGAGAAATGTGTGGTATCCATGCAATCCTTGGCCCAACTTTTGGAACAATGGATGCATGATTTAGTTGGATTGATATACCTGATATGATGAATCTTCTCTCTCGACGAGCCAGAGCCAGCTGTCCACCCCTTCGTAAATAACAACATACATATGATACAAAGGCATTCGATCTACTTACTGTAGCTAAGGACCAAAACGATAACAGAACACCGGCATCAGGAAACGAGCGATGACCGACCACATGTGTCAAATCCACTGCACGAGGGTTACATCGTGATGTCTACTATGCTACTTTATTCTTGTAGACTCTATAGTCCTCCAAGCACACAGTTTTGTAGGACAATAGTCAATTTTTCTCAAGTGGATGACCTAAGATTTATCAATCCGTGGGAGGTGTATGATGAAGAATACAAGAAATCTCCTTTGTCCCCAGTAGACCCAGTACAATGGCAAATTATATAGGTGCACTAGTTCGGAGAAAGAGATGATGATAGAAGTGTAGTATGGATAGTAGAAATAGGTTTTTATAATCTGAATAGTTAAAAACATCAATATAACAATTAGCAAACAACGAGCAAAATTATAAACCAATGCTTAGAAACAAGGTCTATGGGTCAATTCCACCACGCCAGGGTGACAACATCAACCTAATTGTAACTTACAAGGATTTGCTAATTTGTTGTGATCAATGATTGTCGGCTGGGAGTTAGTGAAAAATTACAGTGAAGATGAAAAGCTCGAGAAATTTGGAGAAATCACAAAAATAGTTTTTGTGAAATGTCGAAAACTCAGGAAAATTCTCACCAACTCGGTGAGAAATGAGGAAGAGTCCAATAAAATGTTGAAAATTTTGGGGATGCCTCTTTTCCACCCTTTGTGGAAAACATGCCTTCGAATCAGCAATCACTCCCAGCCTAGTTTCCTCTAGAATATTAAACATTTCTCCCCTCAAGAGGAATCAATACCAAAGGACGTAAGCATGGGTATTTCAAAGAAGAATTGAAGATCATCAAGACTCAAGAATTTTTTTCCCGCAACCACAACAATGACTCTTATGACTATGGCTCAAAGGGGCATGCCCGCATGTGTAGCATCCCGGAATTTTCCCAAAATTAAAAGTTCGATTTCATTAATTACGTAATTAACTTTGATCAATTTTGAAAAAATATTATCACACACACACACACACACACACACACACACACACACACACACACACACACACACACACACACACACACACACACACACACACACACACACATATATATATATATATATATATATATATATATATATATAATGAGGCGGAGCTGGAGGAGGAGCACACTGCCATGGACGAGGAATATGATGCCATGGAGGAGAAGGAGCCGAAGCTGATGGAGGAGGACAAGGAGAGCAGGAGAAGGAGGTGGAGCCGGCAGACTAGGACACGGAGAGGTGGAGCCGCAGTAGACGGCGAAGGAAGATTCGGTGCCTGCCGGCTTTGACATGGCCAACAACATGGCGGAGTTTGAAGTGGCCCAGGTGGATATATGACGAAGCATTAGGCCCTGCTCGAGTCGGAGTACAAGGTGGAGGCCAACCACTGCTTCATCCGTGGGCGATCTATGGAGATTGATGAGATCTTCGCCGACTTAGAGGAGGTCGACAAGCCGGATGTGCGCCCGGCCACCAATGACCACGAGACCGGCGGCCCCAACACCAACTAAGTAAACATCTCCGATGACGAGGACAGTAGTGTAGTAGTTGATAGTACTAGTTGACGTAGATCATATGCCATTGCATGGGCTTTGATGGAAATGGTAATCGGAAATGCATACCGTTGTTGTTTGAGAGAAAATTTGTTGTATGCCTGGTCACCGTCTGCGGACGCACCGCGGACGTTTCAAAACCCATTTACCAAATTGTTTTCCGAGTGATGAGAAAGTTGACTCGTGGTACGTGTCCGGTGTTGCCATTTTTTTCTATGAACTAAATTTACCAGATTGCATGTGCTGGTGGTAAGTGAATTTCTCGGTGGTTTGGTCTATAATATGAATTGAGCACACTAGACAGGGGATAGCGGTACTGCTCTAGTAGTATTTATTGGCTGGTATCCCTGTCCAAATCGATACTAATATTTTATGCGTAAGGTTTTTTTTACATGGTAATACGTGTCTCATTTATATAGAATAAAGGTCAAGTTACAGGAAAGGAAACGTAAGCACCGACCATACATAAGTGAAAAGATAGGAAAATCCTATGCAAAATACTAGTGCATGTCCCTTTCCTTCGGCACCACCGAAGCGGCCACGAAAGGATGAAAAGTCAGATCACCTCTTCACCCAAGCTCGTTGCAGCTCCATCTCTGATCAACGGCTTTATGGACCTGTAAAGTATTTTGCCAGAAGCAAAATCATAGCCGTTGAAAGAATCAGACTGAGGCAACATGTCCTCGGATACGCCATCGAACTTCAGAACTGACATCCCACATGACGACGACGACGTCGGAGGAGGAAACCAGAACTGGCAGCATTCGACCACAGACCCAACACAGGATACTCCATTTTCCAGCTTTCACTTGCGTAGACAACCGCCTGCACGTACTCCAGAACAACAAAACCTCCCTGCTCCACCATGACGCCAGAGACAACGCCACAGCGAGGGGACAGAGCAGAAGGAGCGAACATCTGATGGAGTCGCCGCGGCCGCCTCGCCAACACCATCCATGAACCCTAACGCTGCCGATCTGAGGGATCGACAGAGACACGATGCCATCAACTCCAAGACGCCGCCATGAAAGACACAGCCGGTGTGGGAGTAGAGTTGAGGCAGATTTATTCGTCCAGGCACCGCTCCCACCACCCCAACGATGCGCCACGACCTACAAATCCAAACCCTAACTACAGAGCGAAGGAACGGGTTCCCCTCTCCCTCTAGCCGCCGGAGCAGCGGCCGAAGGGAGAGGGGGCCAGCGCCCCGGCCGGTGGAGATAGGAGGAACTAGATCGCCTCTCCCTAGTCACCTGATGGTGGCGGCGCTAGGTTACGATATTCATTTCGATGACATACCAGGTGCTATCGTAGGAGTAGGAGTAGGAGATAAACTTGTATCTACGTGATACCATGTCACGTTAGTGGCATCCCGCTGTACGAGGCACACCTGTTACTGTGAAAACCTGATCGAGGGCAGCAGTACTATGCCAAAATAATACTCCCTCCGTTCCTAAATGTAAGTCTTTGTAGGGATTTTACTATGGACCACATACGGATGTATCTAGATGCATTTTAGAGTATAGATTCACTCATTTTGCTCCGTATGTGGTTCATAGTGGATTCTCTCCAAAGACTTATATTTAGGAACGGAGGAAGTAAAAGAGACCACAATAGATAACAAATGATATTTTCACTTTCTAACAAATGCCATCAATCCCAAAATAACGAAGCAAGTAGCAAGGGGGTATCTTTGCGCGAGCCCCGCAAGGGTTAAGAGTGCGTCGAATGGTGCGTCCAACCGCCATCACATGTCGCATGTTGGGTGTTTCATCAAGATTCTATCTTTTTTACTTTGCCGTACGTGTTTTCTGGTTCTACATGTTTTTTCTTCGGGTTTTTTTTCCCTTCGTCCGGTTTTCCCTAAGGCTGGAGAAAAAAGTCCATTTTTTCACGTTTTTTTTCACGAGAAGTAATGGTTTGCTTCTTGTGGAGGCATAAATTAGTATCGCCAGAAGCACATTTGTGCCACTCGGAAAAGAAAAAAAAGGCTTCATTCTTCTGGAAGAAGCACATGTTTGCTCCACGTGGAAGCACAGACTTCCTATCGCGAGAAGTGTGATTGTGCCTCTTGAAAAAGGAAAAACACGTTATATATTTTATTTTGCTAGTATGAGAAGCGCAAATTTGCTTTTCCTGAAAACACATACTTTTTTTCTGTGAGAAACACAATTGTGCCTTTTGGAAAGAAAAGTATGTGTACTTTTATTTTGCTTCCACGAGAGGTACATGAAGAAAAAACTTTTTCTTTTCCTTCCGTGAGATGCACAGGTGTGCCTCACAGAAAGTAAAAAAATATAAGGCACAGTGCATGAAAATGAGGAAATAATTGTGGAGGCCTCTTTTCTACCCTTTGTAGAAAGGAACCTTTACACTCACCGATAATTTCCAACCTAGATTCCTGTAGAAGATTGAACATTTCTCCTCTACAGCGGAACAAACATTGAAGGACGTATGCATGGCTTACTCAAAGGAGAATTAAAGATGATCAAGACTCAAAACTATTTGACCAGCAACCACAACAATGACTATTGCTACTAAGGCTCAAAGGGCCATGACCACATGACCATGGGTGGTTTACGTTTACTGGTGAGAGGATAGGAATTTTAGGCACGAGAATGGTTTGTATACATACGTTCATGGCCCCACTTTTTTGGAGCAATGCTCGTCTGGGATTATTTGGATTGATCCCAAGGGACTACAAATTTTCTAGGACGACTAGCTGAGAGAGAGCTGTACACACCTTCTAGAACCAGACCATGCGATACAAAGACATGCAGCATGGTACCCAGAAATATGCCAGCCATGTGACTTTTCCCAGACCCGTCAAAGTCAGTAGCCCTGCCTTACGACGTGTCCGCTGATTCTTCCGTAGGCACACTTTCCTTGTTGTTTTCTGATGTCGTTGCCAATAGGCTTTCCCGAGGTTACCTACTATACGGATTCGCTTCGATAATACACACAGCTAAAAGGACAAAAACACTTTTTTTTTTCTTTTGTGAGAGTCGCAGATTTATTCTCCGTCTAAGCATAGACTTACTTCCATGAGACGCACAACCGTGCCTCTTGAAAAAGGAAAAAAGAAACTCGACTGTTTTCTTCCGCGAGACGCATAGATTTACTTCTCGTGTAGGCACGTTTCTGCTTCCGTGAGACGCACAGCTGTGCCTCTTGGAAAAGTGAAATACATGTTTTAGTTTTTTTCTTTTGTGAGAGACAAAAATTTACTTCTTGTGAAGGCAAAGATTTGCTTTCATGAGAGGCACAACCGTTTCTCTCGAAAAAGGAAAAGTAGCATTTTTTTTTCTTCCACGAGATGCATAGATTTAATTCTCGGGAGGCACATATTTGCTTCCACAAGAGGCACAACCGTGCCTCTCAAAAAAGAAAAAGTTTTTTTTTTGCGAGAGGCATAGATTTGCTTCCATGCAAGGTAAAATCGTGCCTCTCGTAAAGAAGAAAAAACATGTTTTTTCTTCCGTAAGTGGCACATATTTACTTCTTGTGGAGGCAGGAATTTGCTTTTGCGAGAGGCACTCGTAAAAATAACATGTTTTGTTTCTTCCATGAGAGGCACAAATTTACTTCTTGTGGAGGCACGGATTTTTTTCATCCAGAGACACTGATGTGCCTCTCTAAAAGGATTTACTTCTTGTGGAAACACATATTGTCATCCATTGTGCCTCTTCGGAGAGGCACAACTTTGCCTCTCGGAAAACGAATGTTTTGTTTGTTGCGAGAGTCACATATTTTCTTCCGTGAGACGCACAGTCGTGGCTCCTGAAAAGGGAAAAGAAAACACGTTCTCTTTATTCCTTCCCTGAGAGGCATAAATCTACTTGACGTGGAAGCACATATTTGTTTTCGTGGGAGGCACAATCATATCGCTCGGAAAAACCAAAAATACGTTTTTTTTTCCATTCTGCTAGAGGCACATATTTACTGCTCAAGGATACATGGATATGATTTCGTGAGAGGCACATCTGTACCTCTTGGAAAAGGAAAAAACGAGTTTACCACAGACCTACGGGTCCATACATAGTAGCTAAATGACACAATTTTATCTTCAATACAATGTTCTCCTCAATCTTCTTGGAGTTCTATTCGATGTAATCTTCTTTTGTGGTATGTTTGTTGGGATCTAATGAATTGTGGGTTTATGGTCAGATTATCTATGAATATTATTTGAGTCAAACCTGAACTCTTTTATGCATGATTTTCATAGCATTGCATTTCTCTCTGATCTATCGGTTTTGTTTGGCCAACTAGATTGATTTATCTTGCAATGGGAGAGGTGCTTTGTGATGGGTTCAATCTTGCGAGGATCAATCCCAGTGACAGAAAGGGACATGACATGTATTTGTATTATTGCCAATAAGGATAAAATGATGGAGGTTATTTATGTTGATTGGCTTTACTTCTCTACATCATGTCATCTTGCTTAAGGCGTTACACCGTTTCTATTATGTTAGTACCTTAGGTACATGCTGGATAGCGGTCGATAGGTGTAGTAATAATAGTAAATGCAGGCCGGAGTCGGTCCACTTGTCTCGGTCGTGATGCCTATATACATGATCATTGCCATAGATATCGTCATAACTATGCACTTTTCTATCAATTGTCCAACAGTAATTTGTTTACCCACCATATGTTTTGTGTTCAAGAGAGAATCCTCTAGTGCAAATTATGGCCCCCGGGTCTACTTTTATCATCAATAAAATCGAAAAACACATTGTTGTAATTTTATTTCCTTTATTTTGTTTTGCAATTTATTTTATCCATCTACCACTATGATATTTGATCCTCGCAATTAACCGCAAAGGGATTGACAACCCCCGTGCTTGCATTGGGCGCAACTATCTGCTTCTGTGTGTGCAGGTGATGGTAACAAGGTTCTATGTGGTTCTCCTACTAGAATGATAAGCTTGGTTCATAACTGAGGAAATACTTATCTCTATTGTACTACATCGTTCCCAACGCAACTCACAAGTAGCAGCTAGAGAAAGATGGAAGCTAGTCCATCTCAGCACTCATGAGACCAGTCATCTTCCTATCGTGTGTCAATTCCTTGAGTTTCACTCTCAAGACTAGGCTTTCTACTCCAAATTGACTACAACAGAACTTACACGGACATGTGGGTGGTATCCATGCATTCTTTTGCTCATTTTTTTGGAGCAATGCATGTGAGGCTTAATTGAATTGATACACCAAGTACGAAGAATCTTCTCTCTTGATAAGGCAGAGCCAGTCATCCAGGCCTTCTGGAATCACAACCTACACGCTAGAGCCAGCTGTTCGTGTCTGGTCTATTTACTGTAGCTGACGACCAAAACGATAACAAACACCGGAGTTAGCCAAGGACCAATGACCGACCATAGGGGTCAATTCCACCGCACGAGGGTGACACGGTTTACCTAACTGACTGTAATTTGTTCTGTCCAGTGGCTGTATGCTAGGCGCTAGTGAAAAATTTCAAATGAGACAAAAAATCTCGAGATATTAGGAAAAACCACTAAAGAAAATTTCTACTAAATGCCGAAAAGTCGGGAAAACTCACCCGAACTCAAAGAGAAATAAGGTACAGTCCATGAAAATGGCGAAATAATTGTGGAGGCCTCTTTTCTACCCTTTGTAGAAAGGAACCTTTACACTCACCGATCATTTCCAATCTGGATTCCTGTAGAAGCTTGAACATTTCTCTGCTACAGAGCAACAAAGATTAAAGGACGTATGCAAGGCTTACTCAAAGGAGAATTAAAGATCATCAAGACTCAAAAATATTTGATCCGCAACCACAACAATGACTATTGTTACTAAGGCTCAAAGGGCCATGACCACATGACCATGGGTGGTTTACGTTTACTAGTGAGAGGGTTGGAATTTTAGGCAGGAGGCATGGTTTGTATACATATATTCATGGCCCCACTCTTTTGGAGCAATGCACGTCTGGGTTTATTTGGATTGATCTCCAGGGACTACAAATTTTATGTGATTACTAGTTGAAAGCGAGCTATCCAGAACTTCTTGAACCACATCATGTGATACATAGACATCTGACCAACTGTAGCAAACTGCCAATCAAACACTGGCACAGAGCGAGGGCCGGTGGCCACAGGGGTCTATTCCACCGCCCGAGGGTGACAAAAACTACCGAACTATCTGTAACAACGATTTGTTAGTTTGATGTATCGATCGATTATATGCTGCCTATTCTACGTTTCCACAAAAGCCCAAGAGTTTATAGATAGTTACCATGAAGACCCTAGAAATTTGTGGAAAGGCACAATAATCTTGGGGAAATCACAAAAGGTGTTAATTATGTTGAAAGTAAAAAAGGCACAAGGACTTAGGGAGAAACAAGGAAAATCCATGAAAAGATGGAACATTTTGTTGAGGCGTTTTCCCACCGCTTTGCCGTAAGCAACCCGTCAATGAGCGTTATTGCCAATTTGGTTTCCTCTACAAGGCTAACCATTTCTCCCGAGGTGAACTAAAAAACTAAAGGCCCTAAATATGGACAAATGTAAAAGGCTGGTACAACTGAAAGATCAACCACCTAACCATTGCCACCAAACAAAATGGAAACATGTTTTAAATTAGTACACTGATAGTACCATGGCCTAATTTTTGGAGCATAATTTAGGCCGAGAAATGTGTGGTATCCATGCAATCCTTGGCCCAACTTTTGGAACAATGGATGCATGATTTAGTTGGATTGATATACCTGATATGATGAATCTTCTCTCTCGACGAGCCAGAGCCAGCTGTCCACCCCTTCGTAAATAACAACATACATATGATACAAAGGCATTCGATCTACTTACTGTAGCTAAGGACCAAAACGATAACAGAACACCGGCATCAGGAAACGAGCGATGACCGACCACATGTGTCAAATCCACTGCACGAGGGTTACATCGTGATGTCTACTATGCTACTTTATTCTTGTAGACTCTATAGTCCTCCAAGCACACAGTTTTGTAGGACAATAGTCAATTTTTCTCAAGTGGATGACCTAAGATTTATCAATCCGTGGGAGGTGTATGATGAAGAATACAAGAAATCTCCTTTGTCCCCAGTAGACCCAGTACAATGGCAAATTATATAGGTGCACTAGTTCGGAGAAAGAGATGATGATAGAAGTGTAGTATGGATAGTAGAAATAGGTTTTTATAATCTGAATAGTTAAAAACATCAATATAACAATTAGCAAACAACGAGCAAAATTATAAACCAATGCTTAGAAACAAGGTCTATGGGTCAATTCCACCACGCCAGGGTGACAACATCAACCTAATTGTAACTTACAAGGATTTGCTAATTTGTTGTGATCAATGATTGTCGGCTGGGAGTTAGTGAAAAATTACAGTGAAGATGAAAAGCTCGAGAAATTTGGAGAAATCACAAAAATAGTTTTTGTGAAATGTCGAAAACTCAGGAAAATTCTCACCAACTCGGTGAGAAATGAGGAAGAGTCCAATAAAATGTTGAAAATTTTGGGGATGCCTCTTTTCCACCCTTTGTGGAAAACATGCCTTCGAATCAGCAATCACTCCCAGCCTAGTTTCCTCTAGAATATTAAACATTTCTCCCCTCAAGAGGAATCAATACCAAAGGACGTAAGCATGGGTATTTCAAAGAAGAATTGAAGATCATCAAGACTCAAGAATTTTTTTCCCGCAACCACAACAATGACTCTTATGACTATGGCTCAAAGGGGCATGCCCGCATGTGTAGCATCCCGGAATTTTCCCAAAATTAAAAGTTCGATTTCATTAATTACGTAATTAACTTTGATCAATTTTGAAAAAATATTATCACACACACACACACACACACACACACACACACACACACACACACACACACACAAACACACACACACACACACACACACACACACACACACACATATATATATATATATATATATATATATATATATATATATATATATATATATATATATATATAATGAGGCGGAGCTGGAGGAGGAGCACACTGCCATGGACGAGGAATATGATGCCATGGAGGAGAAGGAGCCGAAGCTGATGGAGGAGGACAAGGAGAGCAGGAGAAGGAGGTGGAGCCGGCAGACTAGGACACGGAGAGGTGGAGCCGCAGTAGACGGCGAAGGAAGATTCGGTGCCTGCCGGCTTTGACATGGCCAACAACATGGCGGAGTTTGAAGTGGCCCAGGTGGATATTTGACGAAGCATTAGGCCCTGCTCGAGTCGGAGTACAAGGTGGAGGCCAACCACTGCTTCATCCGTGGGCGATCTATGTAGATTGATGAGATCTTCGCCGACTTAGAGGAGGTCGACGAGCCGGATGTGCGCCCGGCCACCAATGACCACGAGACCGGCGGCCCCAACACCAACTAAGTAAACATCTCCGATGACGAGGACAGTAGTGTAGTAGTTGATAGTACTAGTTGACGTAGATCATATGCCATTGCATGGGCTTTGATGGAAATGGTAATCGGAAATGCATACCGTTGTTGTTTGAGAGAAAATTTGTTGTATGCCTGGTCACCGTCTGCGGACGCACCGCGGACGTTTCAAAACCCATTTACCAAATTGTTTTCCGAGTGATGAGAAAGTTGACTCGTGGTACGTGTCCGGTGTTGCCATTTTTTTCTATGAACTAAATTTACCAGATTGCATGTGCTGGTGGTAAGTGAATTTCTCGGTGGTTTGGTCTATAATATGAATTGAGCACACTAGACAGGGGATAGCGGTACTGCTCTAGTAATATTTATTGGCTGGTATCCCTGTCCAAATCGATACTAATATTTTATGCGTAAGGTTTTTTTTACATGGTAATACGTGTCTCATTTATATAGAATAAAGGTCAAGTTACAGGAAAGGAAACGTAAGCACCGACCATACATAAGTGAAAAGATAGGAAAATCCTATGCAAAATACTAGTGCATGTCCCTTTCCTTCGGCACCACCGAAGCGGCCACGAAAGGATGAAAAGTCAGATCACCTCTTCACCCAAGCTCGTTGCAGCTCCATCTCTGATCAACGGCTTTATGGACCTGTAAAGTATTTTGCCAGAAGCAAAATCATAGCCGTTGAAAGAATCAGACTGAGGCAACATGTCCTCGGATACGCCATCGAACTTCAGAACTGACATCCCACATGACGACGACGACATCGGAGGAGGAAACCAGAACTGGCAGCATTCGACCACAGACCCAACACAGGATACTCCATTTTCCAGCTTTCACTTGCGTAGACAACCGCCTGCACGTACTCCAGAACAACAAAACCTCCCTGCTCCACCATGACGCCAGAGACAACGCCACAGCGAGGGGACAGAGCAGAAGGAGCGAACATCTGATGGAGTCGCCGCGGCCGCCTCGCCAACACCATCCATGAACCCTAACGCTGCCGATCTGAGGGATCGACAGAGACACGATGCCATCAACTCCAAGACGCCGCCATGAAAGACACAGCCGGTGTGGGAGTAGAGTTGAGGCAGATTTATTCGTCCAGGCACCGCTCCCACCACCCCAACGATGCGCCACGACCTACAAATCCAAACCCTAACTACAGAGCGAAGGAACGGGTTCCCCTCTCCCTCTAGCCGCCGGAGCAGCGGCCGAAGGGAGAGGGGGCCAGCGCCCCGGCCGGTGGAGATAGGAGGAACTAGATCGCCTCTCCCTAGTCACCTGATGGTGGCGGCGCTAGGTTACGATATTCATTTCGATGACATACCAGGTGCTATCGTAGGAGTAGGAGTAGGAGATAAACTTGTATCTACGTGATACCATGTCACGTTAGTGGCATCCCGCTGTACGAGGCACACCTGTTACTGTGAAAACCTGATCGAGGGCAGCAGTACTATGCCAAAATAATAAAAGAGACCACAATAGATAACAAATGATATTTTCACTTTCTAACAAATGCCATCAATCCCAAAATAACGAAGCAAGTAGCAAGGGGGTATCTTTGCGCGAGCCCCGCAAGGGTTAAGAGTGCGTCGAATGGTGCGTCCAACCGCCATCACATGTCGCATGTTGGGTGTTTCATCAAGATTCTATCTTTTTTACTTTGCCGTACGTGTTTTCTGGTTCTACATGTTTTTTCTTCGGGTTTTTTTTCCCTTCGTCCGGTTTTCCCTAAGGCTGGAGAAAAAAGTCCATTTTTTCACGTTTTTTTTTCACGAGAAGTAATGGTTTGCTTCTTGTGGAGGCATAAATTAGTATCGCCAGAAGCACATTTGTGCCACTCGGAAAAGAAAAAAAAGGCTTCATTCTTCTGGAAGAAGCACATGTTTGCTCCACGTGGAAGCACAGACTTCCTATCGCGAGAAGTGTGATTGTGCCTCTTGAAAAAGGAAAAACACGTTATATATTTTATTTTGCTAGTATGAGAAGCGCAAATTTGCTTTTCCTGAAAACACATACTTTTTTTCTGTGAGAAACACAATTGTGCCTTTTGGAAAGAAAAGTATGTGTACTTTTATTTTGCTTCCACGAGAGGTACATGAAGAAAAAACTTTTTCTTTTCCTTCCGTGAGATGCACAGGTGTGCCTCACAGAAAGTAAAAAAATATAAGGCACAGTGCATGAAAATGAGGAAATAATTGTGGAGGCCTCTTTTCTACCCTTTGTAGAAAGGAACCTTTACACTCACCGATAATTTCCAACCTAGATTCCTGTAGAAGATTGAACATTTCTCCTCTACAGCGGAACAAACATTGAAGGACGTATGCATGGCTTACTCAAAGGAGAATTAAAGATGATCAAGACTCAAAACTATTTGACCAGCAACCACAACAATGACTATTGCTACTAAGGCTCAAAGGGCCATGACCACATGACCATGGGTGGTTTACGTTTACTGGTGAGAGGATAGGAATTTTAGGCACGAGAATGGTTTGTATACATACGTTCATGGCCCCACTTTTTTGGAGCAATGCTCGTCTGGGATTATTTGGATTGATCCCAAGGGACTACAAATTTTCTAGGACGACTAGCTGAGAGAGAGCTGTACACACCTTCTAGAACCAGACCATGCGATACAAAGACATGCAGCATGGTACCCAGAAATATGCCAGCCATGTGACTTTTCCCAGACGCGTCAAAGTCAGTAGCCCTGCCTTACGACGTGTCCGCTAATTCTTCCGTAGGCACACTTTCCTTGTTGTTTTCTGATGTCGTTGCCAATAGGCTTTCCCGAGGTTACCTACTATACGGATTCGCTTCGATAATACACACAGCTAAAAGGACAAAAACACTTTTTTTTTTCTTTTGTGAGAGTCGCAGATTTATTCTCCGTCTAAGCATAGACTTACTTCCATGAGACGCACAACCGTGCCTCTTGAAAAAGGAAAAAAGAAACTCGACTGTTTTCTTCCGCGAGACGCATAGATTTACTTCTCGTGTAGGCACGTTTCTGCTTCCGTGAGACGCACAGCTGTGCCTCTTGGAAAAGTGAAATACATGTTTTAGTTTTTTTCTTTTGTGAGAGACAAAAATTTACTTCTTGTGAAGGCAAAGATTTGCTTTCATGAGAGGCACAACCGTTTCTCTCGAAAAAGGAAAAGTAGCATTTTTTTTTCTTCCACGAGATGCATAGATTTAATTCTCGGGAGGCACATATTTACTTCCACAAGAGGCACAACCGTGCCTCTCAAAAGAGAAAAAGTTTTTTTTTTGCGAGAGGCATAGATTTGCTTCCATGCAAGGTAAAATCGTGCCTCTCGTAAAGAAGAAAAAACATGTTTTTTCTTCCGTAAGTGGCACATATTTACTTCTTGTGGAGGCAGGAATTTGCTTTTGCGAGAGGCACTCGTAAAAATAACATGTTTTGTTTCTTCCATGAGAGGCACAAATTTACTTCTTGTGGAGGCACGGATTTTTTTCATCCAGAGACACTGATGTGCCTCTCTAAAAGGATTTACTTCTTGTGGAAACACATATTGTCATCCATTGTGCCTCTTCGGAGAGGCACAACTTTGCCTCTCGGAAAACGAATGTTTTGTTTGTTGCGAGAGTCACATATTTTCTTCCGTGAGACGCACAGTCGTGGCTCCTGAAAAGGGAAAAGAAAACACGTTCTCTTTATTCCTTCCCTGAGAGGCATAAATCTACTTGACGTGGAAGCACATATTTGTTTTCGTGGGAGGCACAATCATATCGCTCGGAAAAACCAAAAATACGTTTTTTTTTCCATTCTGCTAGAGGCACATATTTACTGCTCAAGGATACATGGATATGATTTCGTGAGAGGCACATCTGTACCTCTTGGAAAAGGAAAAAACGAGTTTACCACAGACCTACGGGTCCATACATAGTAGCTAAATGACACAATTTTATCTTCAATACAATGTTCTCCTCAATCTTCTTGGAGTTCTATTCGATGTAATCTTCTTTTGTGGTATGTTTGTTGGGATCTAATGAATTGTGGGTTTATGGTCAGATTATCTATGAATATTATTTGAGTCAAACCTGAACTCTTTTATGCATGATTTTCATAGCATTGCATTTCTCTCTGATCTATCGGTTTTGTTTGGCCAACTAGATTGATTTATCTTGCAATGGGAGAGGTGCTTTGTGATGGGTTCAATCTTGCGAGGATCAATCGCAGTGACAGAAAGGGACATGACATGTATTTGTATTATTGCCAATAAGGATAAAATGATGGAGGTTATTTATGTTGATTGGCTTTACTTCTCTACATCATGTCATCTTGCTTAAGGCGTTACACCGTTTCTATTATGTTAGTACCTTAGGTACATGCTGGATAGCGGTCGATAGGTGTAGTAATAATAGTAAATGCAGGCCGGAGTCGGTCCACTTGTCTCGGTCGTGATGCCTATATACATGATCATTGCCATAGATATCGTCATAACTATGCACTTTTCTATCAATTGTCCAACAGTAATTTGTTTACCCACCATATGTTTTGTGTTCAAGAGAGAATCCTCTAGTGCAAATTATGGCCCCCGGGTCTACTTTTATCATCAATAAAATCGAAAAACACATTGTTGTAATTTTATTTCCTTTATTTTGTTTTGCAATTTATTTTATCCATCTACCACTATGATATTTGATCCTCGCAATTAACCGCAAAGGGATTGACAACCCCCGTGCTTGCATTGGGCGCAACTATCTGCTTCTGTGTGTGCAGGTGATGGTAACAAGGTTCTATGTGGTTCTCCTACTAGAATGATAAGCTTGGTTCATAACTGAGGAAATACTTATCTCTATTGTACTACATCGTTCCCAACGCAACTCACAAGTAGCAGCTAGAGAAAGATGGAAGCTAGTCCATCTCAGCACTCATGAGACCAGTCATCTTCCTATCGTGTGTCAATTCCTTGAGTTTCACTCTCAAGACTAGGCTTTCTACTCCAAATTGACTACAACAGAACTTACACGGACATGTGGGTGGTATCCATGCATTCTTTTGCTCATTTTTTTGGAGCAATGCATGTGAGGCTTAATTGAATTGATACACCAAGTACGAAGAATCTTCTCTCTTGATAAGGCAGAGCCAGTCATCCAGGCCTTCTGGAATCACAACCTACACGCTAGAGCCAGCTGTTCGTGTCTGGTCTATTTACTGTAGCTGACGACCAAAACGATAACAAACACCGGAGTTAGCCAAGGACCAATGACCGACCATAGGGGTCAATTCCACCGCACGAGGGTGACACGGTTTACCTAACTGACTGTAATTTGTTCTGTCCAGTGGCTGTATGCTAGGCGCTAGTGAAAAATTTCAAATGAGACAAAAAATCTCGAGATATTAGGAAAAACCACTAAAGAAAATTTCTACTAAATGCCGAAAAGTCGGGAAAACTCACCCGAACTCAAAGAGAAATAAGGTACAGTCCATGAAAATGGCGAAATAATTGTGGAGGCCTCTTTTCTACCCTTTGTAGAAAGGAACCTTTACACTCACCGATCATTTCCAATCTGGATTCCTGTAGAAGCTTGAACATTTCTCTGCTACAGAGCAACAAAGATTAAAGGACGTATGCAAGGCTTACTCAAAGGAGAATTAAAGATCATCAAGACTCAAAAATATTTGATCCGCAACCACAACAATGACTATTGTTACTAAGGCTCAAAGGGCCATGACCACATGACCATGGGTGGTTTACGTTTACTAGTGAGAGGGTTGGAATTTTAGGCAGGAGGCATGGTTTGTATACATATATTCATGGCCCCACTCTTTTGGAGCAATGCACGTCTGGGTTTATTTGGATTCATCCCAAGGGACTACAAATTTTCTTGGATTACTAGGAAAGCGAGCTATCCAGAACTTCTTGAACCACATCATGTGATACAAAGACATCTGACCAACTGTAGCAAACTGCCAAACAAACACTGGCATAGAGCGAGGGCCGGTGGCCACAGGGGTCTATTCCACCGCCCGAGGGTGACAAAAACTACCGAACTATCTGTAACAACAATTTGTTAGTTTGATGTGTCGATCGGTTATATGCTGCCTATTCTACGTTTCAACAAAAGCCCAAGAGTTTATAGATAGTTACCGTGAAGACCCTAGAAATTTGTGGAAATGCACAATAATCTTGGGGAAATCACAAAAGGGGTTAATTATGTCGAAAGTAAAAAGTGCACAAGGACTTAGGGAGAAACAAGGAAAATCCATGAAAAGATGGAACATTTTGTTGAGGCGTTTTCCCACCGCTTTGCCCTAAGCAACCTGTCAATGAGCGCTATTGCCAACTTGGTTTCCTCTAGAAGGCTAACCATTTCTCCCAAGGTGAACTAATAAATTAAAGGCCCTAAGTATGGACAAATGTAAAAGGCTGGCACAACTGAAAGATCAACCACCTAACCATTGCCACCAAACAAAATGGAAACTCGTTTTAAATTAGTACACCGATAGTACCATGGCGTAATTTTTGGAGCATAATTTAGGCGGAGACATGTATGGTATCCATGCAATCCTTGGCCCAATTTTTGGAACAATGGATGCAGGATTTAGTTGGATTTATATACCTGGTATGATGAATCTTCTCTCTCGACAAGCCAGAGCCAGCTGTCCACCCCTTCGTAAATAACAACATACATACAATACAAAGGCGTTCGATCTACTTACTATAGCTAAGGACCAAAACGATAACAAAACACCGGCATCAGGAAAAGAGCGATGACCGACCACATGTGTCAATTCCACTGCACGAGGGTTACATCCTGATGTCTACTATGCTACTTTATTCCTGTAGACTCTGTAGGCCTCCAAGCACACAGTTTTGTAGGACAATAGTCAATTTTTCTCAAGTGGATGACCAAAGATTTATCAATCCATGGGAGGTGTATGATGAATAATACAAGAAATCTCCTGTGTCCCCAACAGACCCAGTACAATGGCAAATTATAAAGGTGCACTAGTTCGGAGAAAGAGATGATGATAGAAGTGTAGTATCTATAGTAGAAATAGGTTTTTATAATCTGAATAATTAATAACATCAATATATCAAGTGGCAAATAACGAGCAAAATTATAAATCAATGCTTGGAAACAAGGTCTATGGGTCAATTCCACCGCGCCAGGGTGACAACATCAACCTAATTGTAACTTAGAAGGATTTGCTAATTTGTTGTGACCAATGATTGTCGGCTAGGAGTTAGTGAAAAATTAGAGTGAAGATGAAAAGCTCGAGAAATTTGGAGAAATCACAAAAAATAGTTGTTGTGAAATGTCGAAAACTTAGGAAAATTCTCATCAACTCGGTGAGAAATAAGGAAGAGTCCAAAAAAATGTTGAAAATTTTGGGGACGCCTCTTTTCCACCCTTTGTGGAAAACAGGCCTTCGAATCAGCAATCACTCCCAGCCTAGTTTCCTCTAGAATATTAAACATTTCTCCCCTCAAGAGGAATCAATACTAAAGGACGTAAGTGTGGGTATTTCAAAGGAGAATTGAAGATCATCAAGACTCAGGAAGTTTTTTCCCGCAACCACAACAATGACTCTTATGACTATGGCTCAAAGAGGCATGACCACATGTGTAGCATCGCGGAATTTTCCCAAAATTAAAAGTTTGATTTCATTAATTACGTAATTAACTTTGACCAATTTTGAAAAAAATATTATGAGACTTATTTATATATATATTTTATGAGGCGGAGCTGGAGGAGGAGCACACTGCCATGGACGAGGAATATGATGCCAGGGAGGAGAAGGATCCGAAGCTGATGGAGGAGGACCAGGAGAGCAGGAGAAGGAGGTGGAGCCGGCAGACGAGGACACAGAGAGGTGGAGCCGCAGTAGGCGGCGAAGGAAGATTCGGTGCCTGCCGGCTTTGACATGGCCAACACCATGGTGGAGTTTGAAGTGGCCCAGGTGGACCATTTGAAGAAGCATTAGGCCCTGCTCAAGTCGGAGTACGAGGTGGAGGCCAACCACTGCTTCATCCGTGCGCGAACTATGGAGATTGATGAGATATTCGCCGACTTAGAGGAGGAGGACAAGCCGGATGTGAGCCCGGCCACCAATGACCACGAGGCAGGCGGCCCCGACACCAACTTCGTAAACATCTCCGATGACGAGGACAGTAGTGTAGTAGTTGACGTAGATCATATGCCATTGCATGGGTTTTCATGGAAATGGTAATCGGAAATCCATACTGTTGTTGTTTGAGAGAAAATTTGTTGTATGTCTGGTCACCGTCCGCGGACGCACCGCGGACGTTTCAAAACTCATTTACCAGATTGTTTTCTAAGTGATGAGAAAGTTGACTCGTGGTACGTGTCCAGTGTTGCCATTTTTTTCTATAACCTAAATTTACCAGATTGCATGTGCTGGTGGTAAGTGAATTTCTCGGTGGTTTGGTCTATAATATGAATTGAGCCCACTGGACACGGGATAGCGGTACTGCTTTAGTAATATTTATTGGCTGGTATCCCTGTCCAGATCGATACTAATATTTCATGTGCAAGGTTTTTTTACATGGTAATACGTGTCTCATTTATATAGAATAAAGATCAAGTTACAGGAAACGTAAGCACCGACCATACATAAGTGAAAAGATAGGAAAATCCTATGCAAAATACCAGTGCATGTCCCTTTCTTTCGACACCACCGAAGCGGCCACCAAAGGATAAAAAGACAGATCACCTCATGACCCAAGCTCGATGCAGCCCCATCGCTGATCAACAGCTTTACGGACATCCAAAGTATTTTGGCAGAAGCAAAATCATAGCCGTTGAAAGAATCAGACTGAGGCAACATGTCCCCAGATACGCCATCGAACTTCAAAACTGATATCCCGCATGACGACGATGACGTCGGAGGAGGAAACCAGAACTGGCAGCCTTCGACCACAGACCCAACACAGGATACTTCATCTTCCAGCTGTCACTTGCGTAGACAACCGCCTGCGCATACTCCTGAACGACAAAACCTCCCTGCTCCACCATGACATCAGAGACAACGTCACAACATCGGGGACAGTGCAGAAGGAGCGACACATCTGATGGAGTCGCTGCGGCCACCTCTCCAACACCATCCATGAACCCTAACGCTGCCGATCTGAGGGATCGACAGAGACACGATGCCATCAACTCCAAGACGCCACCATGAAAGACACAACCGGTGTGGGACTAGAGTTGAGGCAGATTCATTCGTCCAGGCACCGCTCCCATCACCCCAACGATGCAACACGACCTACAAATCCAAACCCTAACTACAGAGCGAAGGAACGGGGTCCCCCCTCCCTCCTGCCGCCGGAGCAGCGGCCGAAGGGAGAGGGGGCCAGCGCTCCGGCCGTTTGAGATTGGAGGAAATAGATCGCCTCTCCCTAGTCGCCTGGTGGTGGCGGCGCTAGGGTACGATATTCATTTGGATGACCTACCAGGTGCTATCGAAGGAGTAGGAGTAGGAGATAAACTTGTATCTATGTGGTACCATGTCACGCTAGTGGCATCCCGCTGTACGCGGCACACCTGTTACTGTGATAACCTGATCGAGGGCAGCAGTACTATGCCAAAATAATAGAATAGACCACAATAGATAATGAATGATATTTTCACTTTCTAACAAATGCCATCAATCCCAAAATAATGAAGCAAGTAGCAAGGGGGTATCTTTGCGCGAGCCCCGCAAGGGTTAAGCGCGCGTCGAATGGTGCATCCAACCGCCATCACATGTCGCATGTTGGGTGTTTCCTCAAGATTCTATCTTTTTTACTTTGCGGTACGCATTTTCTGGTTATACATGTTTTTTCTTCGGGTTTTTTTTCCTTCGTCCGGTTTTCCCTAAGGCTGGAGAAAAAAGTCCATTTTTTCACAAAATCTTTTTTCACGAGAAGTAATGGTTTGCTTCTTGTGGAGGCATAAATTAGTATCGCCAGAAGCACATTTGTGCCACTCGGAAAAGAAAAAAAACAGGTTTCATTCTTCTGGAATAAGCACATGTTTGCTCCACGTGGAAGCACGGACTTCCTATCGCGAGAAGTGTGATTGTGCCTCTCGAAAAAGGAAAAAACATGTTATATATTTTATTTTGCTAGTATGAGAAGCACAGATTTGCTTTTCCTGAAAACACAGATTTTTTTCTGCGAGAAACACAATTGTGCCTTTCGAAAAGAAAAGTATGTGTACTTTTATTTTGCTTCCGCGAGAGGTACATGAAGAAAAAACCTTTTCTTGTCCTTCCGTGAGAAGCACAGGTGTGCCTCACAGAAAGTAAAAATAATAATATGTTTTTATGTTTCCCTGAGAAACACAAATTTGCTTCTCGCGAAGCCACACCTGTGCCTCTCGAAGAGGTAAAAAATGAACAAAAAAATGTGCTTCTGGCTCTAGGTTTTTTCTTCTGTCTTTTTCTTGTTATTTTGTGAAGAAAACGTTAATCAAAATCTATTAAGATGAGATGTAGTTTCAAAGATCTCGGTGCGAGAAATTCGTCGGCAAAAATGGTTCAGGATTTGGACACAATTTAAGAAATAAAATGTTTTGAATAAACGAATCTATGAAAAAAGAAAAAAAACTAACGTGTTGCGATTGTAGGTGCCTGAGAAGGTGAGATTGATTTTGGCAGAAGGTAGCCCTTAATTAAAGATTTCAACAAAAATAATGGTAACTAGAACGATTTGATCAATGCTTGGGCGGTCCTGCATGGCGTTCCTCTTTGACCAAGGAGCATGTGGTGGTATCCAGTTTTGACAGATCTGTGTGTGTGGAATCTTATTCTACTGGTTTCTTTTTCACGTAGGCTGCTAACCCAAAATTTGTCACAGTCCCTATGAATCACATTTGAGATAGACAGCCGGGTGCGCCGACACCAGGGACCAAAACATACACTCTCAGAAAGTTGTGCCTTATGGATGAACAGAAAGAGAAAACAAGAAGACGAAGAAGAATCTCACTGGCAAGGTACGGGAAGGCAAGGGGAGGTCAGTAGAGGTGCATGACAGAGATTGCAATTGTCAGCAGGGTGGTCGGATGCCAGTGGCGTACGCTAAATGCGTGACTAACGACATTTTTCAAACGCCGCTAGCAGGCTTACATGTACTAGTGGTTTTGCTGATTCCTTTTGTTGGATTCGTTGTTTTCCTGATTTCTGATGTCACTGGGTGCCTTACCACGCAATATGGAGCACATCACTTCCCTCAATTTGTTGCACATCATGGAATGCTTGAACATCCGATTGCTTCCAACACTGGCTCAGTCTCTTTAGGTCTTGTCAAACACTATGGCTATGTTTTTTTTTAAATGGAACTTTTAAATTGGCATTTTGATGTTTTGAAAATACCATCCACCATGGTGGCCGACCACCAAAAGTCCGCACTCGTGGTGGTACCCAGTATTGACAGATCTGTATGTGTGGCATCTTATTCTACTGCTTTACTTTTCACGTAGGCTGCTAACCCAAAGTTTGTCACAGCACATGGCACATATCCCCGACACCTGGGACCAAAACATACACTCTCATAAAGTTGTGCCATGCGGATGAACAGAAAGAGAAAACAAGAAGATGAAAAATAATCTCACTGGCGAGGTGCGGGGAGGTCAGCAGGGGTGCATGGCCTAGATTGCAGTTGCCACGAGAGTGGTTGGATACTAGTAGCGTATGCTAAATGCGTGACTAACGACGTTTTCCGAACGCCGCTAGTAGGCTTGCCTATACTAGTGGTTTTGCTGATTCCTTTTGTTGGATTCATTGATTTCCTGATTTTTTAATGTGACTGAGTGCCTTACCACACAATATGGAGCACATCACTTCCCTCAATTTGTTGCACATCATGGCATGCTCGAACATCCGGTTGCTTCCGATACTAGCCCAGTCTCTTTAGGTCTTTTCAAACACTCAGACATCCGAACTAGCGGAAGATTGAGCAAATCGCTAGAAAAATATTTAATTTCCAAGTTAGTTAGGCTGTAACCCCCTTTGTTGCTAACATGTAACTATTCATTATATCAGCTTGATTTCTCTATTACCGTCGGTTTTGACAGATGCTACTGTTTGCCTTGACGTTTCAGCAAGTTGGTTCAATAGTTAATTTCCTGCCAATATGTTAAAATCAGATTTGTGATAAACATAAGCAGAAGGGACATTTACATTTGTGCCCCTAACTTGAAGCCACTACTCAGATCTGCTCCTAATTTTGAAGCATGCGCAAATTTTCTACTCTGCCGTTAAGTTCCTTTACGGAATTGACCTTCCGTGCCATTACCATTAGGACAAAGGACTCTGACCGTCTACGGGGCGTTTGCTGGACATTTTACCTCTGTCTCCATGTGTCACTTACGAGTGGCCCCATCATCCATAGGTTTTTTTTAAAACAAACAACTCTCTTCCCTCTCACTCTCACTTACGGGTGGGCTCCCTCATCTAGAGAAATGAAAAGAAAATTTTGAAAAAAACATAGCCATAGTGTATGACAAGTGGGCCATGAACGTAGTCAAACAATCAGCAATTGACTGGGTGAATGGGGAAACATAGCCATAGTGTATGACAAGTGGACCTTGGCATCGCGACAAGGAAGCCTACATGTCGTAATACTTGAAGGGAAGGCGCCAGTAGCTTCAAGGCCACATCCCGCTGGCACTTGCTGGAGCGGGACATCGAGATGAGATGGTGACCGACCGGGTGCAAAGAAGATGACCATGATTCGGCTTAATGGAGGGGCACCGCGTCAGTTCATTCCGTGTGGAGGGCACAGGTAGCTTGGTGTTGCTCCTAGATTGGTTGGTTTTACACGGGGTAGCCGTTGGCCATGCGGAGACGAATGCAACGGCGACGCTATCTTCTGGACATGCAGAGAGAGAGAGAGAGAGAGAGAGAGAGAGAGAGAGAGAGAAAGAGAGGAAGGAGGGTCCGATGCCCATGGGGCACCACACTCCGACGCAACTTGTTCTGTCCTTGTGCCCCACCGCGGAAGGTGATAGAGACACAACGGATTATTTTAGTTTTGTTTTAGTATTACTAGCACAAATGCCCCTGCATTGCAGCGGGAGAGAAAATTGACGCATCACTTTTGCTCATGCCTTGCAACGGGAGAGAAAACCGAACTATACTCATATTTTGTGAGAATTCTATATGCAGAAATAACACCCTATCTTTCATATGATGAGAAAGGCGGTTCATGAAATTTTTCGTGAACCAGCGCAATGCAAAACACAGTAGGACCCTAAGCCCAGGGTGCGACCAACTCCAGCAGTTCCGCATCGTCCGAACGTCGATAGCCCGGCAGTGGTTGCCGGTCGGTTGGATGTGCCCAAACACTAATCAACCTCTGCGACCGACAGTGGTGCAATGGTGACCATTTTTGATCTGTGAAGGGCTGGAGAATGGTCGAAATTTACCAGAACCGATCATGGTGTTATGATCTTCGGTGGTGGTGGAGGAGGTCGTGGCAGACGTCTCAGCCTGCGGGAATGGGCGAGATGGGGGCGGCGATGGACGACGCTGAGGATTGGGTAGGTTGGCGACAGTGAAGTTTTAGTTTTATCTGTTGGAGCTGGCGTCACACTGTTTTTGGTTTTAGAGCTGCTAGTGGTGCCGCAATTAGCATCACTTCTAACATTTTTTGCATCCAGACCATCTTTTTTTCACCACCGTATATGATCTGTTGGAGGTGCATTTTATGCCTCGAGTGAGGAAAGAAAGCAGTTTTAAGCCCGGCTATGCTTTTAGGGCTGCCGTTGAAGATAAATCACAAACAATTTACGGACCATGCTTATATCGTTGTCTTAGGCCTCGTAGTATTTTATTGTGCCTATCCATGTAGCCATGTAGCCATGGAGTAATTAGTAAGGCATCACGAACCATGCAAATTATGAGGAATCCGCTTATTAGTTCGGCCATGACGTGCGCTCTTCTTCCTAACCCTCCTCTAATCTTTCCCTAATATTAAAGGGAGGATTATTTCTCCACTTTTTATTGTCCACGGTGGGACCATCAGTTTTTTCGTCCGTCTTTGGTTCCTATATATGTTGGTCGCCCGTTTAACAACGCACCCGCAATTAATCGATTATCTGGCCTCAAATTATTAAATAGTCCCACCTTTTGTTTCTTACTAGGTAATTGCCCGTGCGTTGCACAGGGACATATATCTTCTAACAACCATGTCGCTCTCTCTTCGTCGGGTATTCAATGTAACAACTCGTCTCCTTCCAGCACTCACAGTTAAGGAGCACCAAGTAATTAAAAAACAATCAAATCGTTACCAATTGCTCTAAAAACATAAGCATAAATTTTTATATATTCAATGGTTTCTTGAGCCAACTGTAGGCTTTGCCCAAAACACCCCATAATAGTGTTGTTGTAATTGGCTTTTTTACAGACATTCACTAACATGCGAAAAAACTCTATCTCAACAAAGGGATCAAATTACAACATGCAAATGTGCCGGCAATTCGTTCGCGCACCTAATCTGCCAAAAACAAATGTAGTTCTCATCGGTGCTTCCATCCTCTTGGAAACTTACTGCAGTAAGAAATGCAATTCCTTCCACCGATCTCACAAAAGTAATCATCCGACTATACATATTGTCTAATGAATATATTTCACAACTTGTTTATTCAAATACTTGTATATCACATCCACCATGTTTCTAGGAAGTGCTAATCAAGTTCATAGTAAGAGAATAAAGTAGGTAAGCATGTGTTTACTCACCTCGATGCCAGTTCCATCTGAAGCATCAGCCTCCCAGCACCTCCCAGTTCAGTACTATGCGCACGGTTTGCTTCAAAGTGATCCAAGTGCACTAAACCGAAAGGGAGATTCCAGTTTTCAGATAATGAGTTCGTAGCGTGAATTGACGATAACTGGTAACTAAACCAGACCTGGCCGCCGCCGCCGCGGAAGAAGTCGAGGAAGCCGCTACATCCCGGATCCATTGCCCACCGTCCAGATCGACCCGGGCGCACGTCGTTGCCGCTGAGCTGCTTCATGGTCACGTCGCGGATCCACCGCCCTCCATCCAAGTTGGTCCATGCACGAGAGAGAGGAGACAACGCCAAACGCACCGGCTCGTTGTCGATGCCGACGATCTGCTTCACTGTGAAGTCGAGGGGGAGCGCCGTGTCTAGAAATTGGTGCATGCGCTACGCACTGCTCGCTAGCGTCGGCAACGGAGAAGGGCGGCTAGGGTTAGGACCGGGAGGAAGGAGAGAATCACCTATTTATTGTGCGTACAAGGAGGTTTCCTGTTTTAGCGGTTCTTTCCTTGACTGGGCATAACTAATCGCGCGTAGGGTGGACGGCACATGGAAAACCGGCTGTGGAAGGCTCGACGAAACGGAAGAACGTAAGAGGTGAGAGGGAACCTTACGTTCCTTTTAGGTAGTAGAGATATTCAACCCATCCAATTTGTATATCTCGTTGAAGTTCCTAGGTGTCAAGGAAGTGTCTCGGGAATTAGTAAGCAAGGATAACAAGGAATGAGGAACAGAAAACACTTCGGCCGCGCCCAGACATGTGATGCAAAAAAGAAGTCTTCAAAATTCATAGCTGCCATATTCTTTATGTTCTTTATTATTTATTGGGTACAAACTGTTACTTTCTTAGGTAGATTTATGTATATATATATTCATTATTCTGATCGTTACTTGACTCTTTAAAATAAAGTGCACTAAGTGGCTGTACTGGCTATGTGGTTTGTTTCCTCCTAATGTGTATTTGAATCATTGAATATGTTTAACTATAAGTTGCGGTATGAGGAAGACATGCATGAAAAAAGTCTTTGATTAAATACATGGTATATGTTGTTTTCCTCACTAATCTTTTTTTCCTTTATTTACATCCTTCATTTTTAGAAGAGAATTAATCAGATGTTTCACATGATTTTATGTGTTATTGTTGGGCTAGGGCCATATGACATTTTATGTATTTTTCTTATAAAGAATAAATTTATATTCTTTTGCTTCTTTCCACCGCCACTCTGGATGTACTGAATAATAAAATTTTCAATTCAGAAAAATATCATACAAAATACATGTTTCAATTCGAAACATTCAATCTCAGTGGTAACATCTAATCAAACTTTTGCTAGCTTTAAGAATAATTGTATTATTAATTTTCAATTCAACCATAGCTGACATAATTTGCGTTGTTCATCATGACAAAAAAATTAGGTAGATATTTATTAGTTTAGATGTATCTGTTCTTTAGGACAGAGGTTACGTATGCGGGTAACTTTTTCCATTGTGACGCACTGTAAGGTCTTTCGAAAGCAGCGTGCTAGAGTGTGATGACCAAGCTCATTGCGCTTGAGATTGTCATGTTCGTCGTGACATGGACAATGTGACCATGGTGGCGAAGAGAGTGTTAACATGGATGCACTACTAGGGAAAAGCCTAGCAGCAGCGCGGGTTCTAGGCCTATCAGTAGCGCGGGATGATGCGCTACTGATAAGGCGCTACAGCTAACGTATAGCAGTAGCGCCTGTCGTCCCACGCTACTGCTATACATGCATAGCTGTAGCGCGCTTTAGAGAAGAGCGCTGCTGATATTATCTGCAGTGCTTTTTACAGGGAAGCGCTACTGGTAAGGCGGCACTACTGCTAAATTTTTTCCCCTCGCTACAACTAGTTTTATTATTTTTTTCTACATATTTGTTTTGTATTTGAATAGGCTTTAATCTTTAGCATATCATACAAGTACAAATGTAATCATAGCATATACATACAACTAGTCTCATCAAATCATGTCATCATCATAATCATCATCCAACACAAAGTCGTCTCTCGTCATAGCGATACAAGTCTCGATTACTTGCAAATACATCGTCATCCATCTAAACAATGATATACACGAGAAGAGCTATCACTTTGAGTGAGAGAGGAACTATGCAGTACATGAGTTCGTATCCCTCTCTCGCATTAGCGTGAACCTAAACTAACTACTGCCTGTCGCTCGGAAACCGGAAACCGGTACACCTGGGCCTGACACTCCGGCCACTCGTCGTATATATAGTCCTGGCGTAGCACTTCTTCGCCATCGATGATCTATGCACCTGCATCGTCACATGAGTCGATGATATGCAACATATATAGTTGAGCAACAGAAAGAGACAGACTTAGCAAAAATAGAAACAACATATCATAAGCATAAATAACAAAGTTCATCATACCCAAAATGCCCTAACTAGACTGATCTTCGCTACTCGAGGAGGAGGACGGTTTAATGACATCACAAATAAAGTTTTGCCGTGCATAACTCAAAGTTTTGTCATACAGAAAGTATGGACTAAACGGACACATTGTCATATATCGACAATCACTCCACCATGTCGTGCCATCCATCCATGTCAGGGAGATAGTCCCCCGAGCTTAGTGAAAGGCTTCATGTCGAGACGCTGAGAGGCTACCCATGTTCGGACGTCTTCCCGCGACATTTGTCCTTCTCCTTAGAACATCCCTGTTTTTCCGACGACCTCCTTCATGATGATTTGGGCAAGTTCGCGTTGGATGTTATAGAACTCAGCTCGAAGTCGATGATCCTCGATATCTCCTATGTCCTTTTCCCATTACAGAATATGGGCATCGCCGGATCTAGGTGACATGTGAAGGTTCTGGTGATCCTATCTATACTCCAGCATGTGGTGTAGGACATAGAATCCATCATTAAGAGGATCGCTCGGTTGCTGGATGCAGCAGAAGTCGGTCTTCTGGCTAAAGGCGAGCCTGCCGCCCCATCTCTTCTTGTCCATGACCTCTCCACCCCGTGCTTGGAAGTAAAACATAGCACTGTCGAGAGCATCCTTGATGTGGGTGTAATCCTTTTTGTGAATGTTCTTCGACGAGTCCAAGTAAAGAGCGTGGGAGAATCGGGGGGTAGAGGATGATGAGGACGGCGCGCCTGCTGCTGCGCAAAATAAGTACACCTCAAATTAATTAGCCTCCACCGTGCAAATGAATGATTGAAATTGAAGGAAGGATAGCAGCGCGGATGACTTACACGGGATGATAAGGCACGATAATCGCCTTCTTGTCCTTATTGGCGAGCATGAAACTGACGATGTATTCCCTCGCGTATTCGCAATGCTTTGCGCAGACTCCAAAGAAGCCCTCGTGCATGTAGTACGGGTCAGCGACACAGATATGAGGTATCTGCTCAACCCCGATGATGTAGTTCATGTGCAAGGCATAAAGGCGGACAAACGTAAAATCCAGCTTCTTCACGTGAAACATGTCGAATATGTAATTGAATCAAAGGAAGAACTTATCTGCGGGGAAGCAGTCGACGTACGACATTTGCCATGGAACGTTAACCACGTAGAGTGGGTATCCTGGATCTTTCGAGGCGATGAGGCCTTTCTCTATCCGCAGCACATCGTCATGAAGTCTCCTTAGATCGCCGAATCTGGCCTGTAGCGCTCTTGCAGGTAGGATTGGTTGACCGGGGATATGCCATTTATCCGCATCGGGGATATCTATACGGTCCTGAAGCCGAGGCTGCTGTGGCGGCTGGATCATAGAATCAGCTTTTTTGCCTTTCCTCACTCTCTTCCTAGACTTCTTTACTGCCGGAAGGTCGTCCATAATACGTTCAGCCTCCGGAGACGGGAATTCCGGCACCGACTCGTGATGCTCAAACCCTGAGTAGGCGCCAGTATAGACATACTGTTGAGTGCCATCGTCATACTCATCCTCATCCATGGCGATGTCATCAGCGACTAATGGAGCCTCCTCCTTACCCCGTCCGCTATCACCCAACCCGACACCTGACGCTAATTGGGTAGGTGGGGTGTTGATGTCCATACCTTGCTGAGGCTGCGTGCTCGTGGGTGTGCTCCTCGCCGCCTCCAGACGAAGCAGACTCTTTGGCCACAACAGGACGCACCCATTGTAACAATCACCAAGCCGCTGCGGGCTCTCCTGATGTCTACTACACAACCTTCTTCTTGTAGATTTGTTGGGCCTGCAAGTGCACAGGTTTGTAGGATAGTAGCAAATTTTCCTCAAGTGGATGACCTAAGGTTTATCAATCAGTGGGAGGCGTAGGATGAAGATGGTCTCTCTCAAGCAACCCTGCAACCAAATAACAAAGAGTCTCTTGTGTTCCCAACACACCCAATACAATGGCAAATTGTATAGGTGCACTAGTTCGGCGAAGAGATGGTGATACAAGTGCAATATGGATGGTAGATATAGGTTTTTGTAATCTGAAATTAAAAAAACAGCAAGGTAACTAATGATAAAAGTGAGCACAAACGGTATTGCAATGCTAGGAAACAAGGCATAGGGTTCATACTTTCACTAGTGCAAGTTATCTCAACAATAATAACATAGATAGATCATATAACAATACCTCAACATGCAGCAAAGAGTCACTCCAAAGCCACTAATAGCGGAGAACAAACGAAGAGATTATTGTAGGGTACGAAACCACCTCAAAGTTATCCTTTCTGTTCTATCTATTCAAGGGTCCGTAGTAAAATAACATGAAGCTATTCTTTCCGTTCAATCTATCATAGAGTTCATACTAGAATAACACCTTAAGACACAAATCAACCAAAACCCTAATGTCACCTAGATACTCCATCTTCACCTCAAGTATCCGTGGGCATGATTATACGATATGCATCACACAATCTCATATTCATCTATTCAACCAACACAAAGTACTTCAAAGAGTGCCCCAAAGTTTCTACCGGAGAGTCAAGACGAAAACGTGTGGCAACCCCTATGCATAGGTTCATGGGCGGAACCCGCAAGTTGATCACCAAAACATATATCAAGTGGATCACGTGATATCCCATTGTCACCATAGATAAGCACGGCAAGACATACATCAAGTCTTCTCAAATCCTTAAAGACTCAATCCGATAAGATAACTTCAAGAGCAAATCTCAATTCATCACATGAGAGTAGAGGGGGGAGAAACATCATAAGATCCAACTATAATAACAAAGCTCGCAATACATCAAGATCGTGCCATAGAGAGAACACGAGAGAGAGTGAGAGAGAGATCAAACACATAGCTACTGGCACATACCCTCAGCACCGAGGGTGAACTACTCCCTCCTCGTCATGGAGAGCACCGGGATGATGAATATGGCCACCGGTGAGGGAATCCCCATCCGACAGGGTGCCAGAACGGGCTCCCGAGAGGTTTTTGGTGGCTAGAGAGGCTTGCGGCGGCGGAACTCCCGATCTATCTTCGTCTTCGATGGTTTTAGGGTATATGGGAATATATAAGCGAGAGAAGTCGGTCGGGGGAGCCACGAGGGGCCCACGAGACAAGGGGGCGCGCCCAGGGGGGTGGGCGCGCCCTCCTATCTCCTGGCCTCCTCGAAGCTTCCCTGGCTTGTACTCCAAGTCTCCCGGATCAAGTTCGTTCCAAAAATCACGCTCCCGAAGGTTTCATTCCATTTGGACTCCGTTTGATATTCCTTTTCTTCGAAACACCGGAATAGGCAATAAAACAGCAATACGGGGTGGGCCTCCGGTTAATAGGTTAGTCCCAAAAGTAATATAAAAGTGTATAATATAGCCCATAATCATTCAAAACCGATAATAAAATAGCATGAATGCTTCATAAATTATAGATACGTTGGAGACGTTTCACATCCCCAAGCTTTGTCTCTTGCCACTCCTTATTCCATAGTCCATCGAATCTTTACCCAAAACTTGAAAACTCCACAACACAAAACTCAACAGAAAACTCGTAAGCTCCGTTAGTATAAGAAAATAAAACCACCACTTAGGTATTGTAATAAACTCATTATAAATTCATAATGGTGTAATATCTACTGCATTCCAACCTCTCTATGGTTCATACCCTACGATACTACTCATAGATTCATCAAAATAAGCAAACAACACATAGAAAACAGAATCTGTCAAAAAACAGAACAGTCTGTTGTAATCTGTTCCAAACGTATACTTCTGGAACTCCAAAAATCCTACCAAATTAGGAAGTCCTAAGAAATTTGTGTAGAAATCCAGAGCAAAAAGAATAAGATCATAAGCACGTTTCTGTGAATTATCAAAACTAATTTACTGGGTGCAAAAGTTTCCGATTCTCAGCAGGATCAACACAACTATCACCGTAAGCTATCCGAAAGGTCTTATTTTGCACTTTATTGAAACAAAAGCTATAAAACATGATTACTACAGTAGCATAATCATGTGAACACACAAAAATAGTAAGGATAAATATTGGGTTGTCTCCCGACAAGCACTTTTCTTTAATGCCTTTCTAGCTAGGCATGATGATGAGAATGATGCTCACATAAAAGATGAGAATTGAAACATAACAGGAGCATCATGAATCATATGACTAGCATATTTAAGTCTAACCCTGTTCCTATGCATTGGGATTTTGTGAGCAAACAACTTATAGGAACAAAAATCAACTAGCATAGGAAGGCAAAACAAGCATAACTTCGAGATTTTAAGCACATAGAGAGGAAACTTGACATTATTGCAATTCCTACAAGCATATGTTCCTCCCTCATAGTAATTTTCAGTAGCATCATGAATGAATTCAACAATATAACCAGCACCTAAAGCATTCTTTTCATGATCTACAAGCATAGAAAATTTACTATCCACATAAGCAAATTTCTTCTCATGAATAGTAATGGGAGCAAACTCAACAAAATAATTATCATGTGAGACATAATCCAATTGAAAACTAAAATCATGATGACAAGTTTCATGGTTATCATTATTCTTAATAGCATACAAGTCATCACAATAATCATCATAGATAGCATCTTTGTTCTGATAATCAATTGGAACATGTTCCGAAATAGTGGATTCATCACTAAATAAAGTCATGACCTCTCCAAATCCACTTTCATCAATATAATCATCATAAATAGGAGGCATGCTTTCATCATAATAAATATTCTCATTAAAACTTGGGGAAAAATGTCATAATCATCAAACATAGCTTCCCCAAGCTTGTGGCTTTGCATATCATTAGCATCATGGATATTCAAGGAATTCATACTAACAACATTGCAATCATTCTCATCATTCAAAGATTTAGTGCCAATCGTTTTAATGTATTCTTCTTCCAGCAATTGAGCACAATTTTCCTTTCCATCATACTAACGAAAGATATTAAAAAGATGAAGCATATGAGACAAGCTTAACTCCATTTTTTTTGTAGTTTTCTTTTATAAACTAAACTAGTGAAAAAACAAGAAACAAAAAGATTCGATTGCAAGATCTAAAGATATACCTTCAAGCACTCACCTCCCCGGCAATGGCGCCAGAAAAGAGCTTGATGTCTACTACACAACCTTCTTCTTGTAGACGTTGTTGGGCCTGCAAGTGCACAGGTTTGTAGGACAGTAGCAAATTTCCCTCAAGTGGATGACCTAAGGTTTATAAATCCGTGGGAGGCGTAGGATGAAGATGGTCTCTCTCAAGCAACCCTGCAACCAAATAAAAAAGAGTCTCTTGTGTCCCCAACACACCCAATACACTGGTAAATTGTATATGTGCACTAGTTTGGGGAAGAGATGGTGATACAAGTGCAATATGGATAGTAGATATAGGTTTTTGTAATCTGAAATTGTAAAAACAGCAAGGTAACTAATGATCAAAGTGAGTGTAAACGGTATTGCAATGGTAGGAAACAAGGCATAGGGTTCATACATTCACTAATGCAAGTTCTTTCAACAATAATAACATAGATAGATCATATAACAATCCCTCAAGATGCAACAAAGAGTCACTCCAAAGCCACTAATAGCAGAGAACAAACGAACAGATTATGGTAGGGTACGAAACCACCTCAAAGTTATCATTTCTGTTCTATCTATTCAAGAGTCCGTAGTAAAATAACATGAAGTTATTCTTTCCGTTTGATCTATCATAGAGTTCATACTAGAATAACAACACCTTAAGACACAAATCAACCAAAACCCTAATGTCACCTAGATACTCCATTGTCACCTCAAGTATCCGTGGGCATGATTACACGATATGCATCACACAATCTCAGATTCATCTATTCAACCAGCACAAAGTACTTCAAAGAGTGCCCCAAAGTTTCTACCGGAGAGTCGGGACAAAAACGTGTGCCAACCCCTATGCATAGGTTCATGGGCGGAACCCGCAAGTTGATCACCAAAACATACATCAAGTGGATCACGTGATATCCCATTGTCACCACAGATAAGCATGGCAAGACATACATCAAGTGTTCTCAAATCCTTAAAGACTCAATCCAACAAAATAACTTCAAAGGGAAAACTCAATCCATTACAAGAGAGTAGAGGGGGAGACACATCATAAGATCCAACTATAACAACAAAGCTTGCGATACATCAAGATCGTGCCATAGAGAGAACACGAGAGAGAGAGAGAGATCAAACACATAGCTACTAGTACATACCCTCAGCCCCGAGGGTGAACTACTCCCTCCTCGACATGGAGAGCGCTGGGATGATGAAGATGGCCACCGGTGATGGGTTCCCCCTCCGGCAGGGTGCCGGAACAGGCTCCCGAGAGGTTTTTGGTGGCTACACAGGCTTGCGACAGCGGAACTCTCGATCAATCTTCGTATTCGATGGTTTTAGGGTATATGGGAATATATTGGTGAAAGAAGTCGGTCGGGGGAGGCTCGAGGGGCCCACGAGATAGGGGGCCCGCCCAGGGGGGTGGGCGCGCCCTCCTATCTCCTGGCCTCCTCGAAGCTTCCCTGGCTTGTACTCCAAGTCCCCGGATCATGTTTGTTCCAAAAATCACGCTCCCGTAGGTTTAATTCCGTTTGGACTCCGTTTGATATTCCTTTTCTTCGAAACACTGAAATAGGCAATAAAACAACAATATGGGTTGGGTCTCCAGTTAGTAGGTTAGTCCCAAAAGTAATATAAAAGTGTATAATAAAGCCCGTAATCATTAAAAACAGATAATAAAATAGCATGAATGCTTCATAAATTATAGATACGTTGGAGACGTATCATCTCCTTGTCATACACTGGCCACGGAAACCTTGAAGACGTTCGGGGAGATCGGCCGGCTGTGGAACAATGGTTCCTTCGGCTCCATTATCGTTGCCTTCCCCACGTCCACCTTTTGGTCGCCGATGGTGTACAATATGGTGCACGGGGTTTCGTCGGCCTGCAAAGAAAAGTCTGTGACGTGAGACATCCGAAAGGCAACAAAAACGGGAGATTATACATTTATTGAAGGGGGCCGATGTGACAGATACCGTGAGGACGTCGAGCTCAGCCAAAGATGAAGCACCGCCGAGCACGTCCGGTGCCGGAGCCGGTGCGGGAGCAGGTGCGGGAGCCGGTGCGGGAGCCGGTGCAGGAGCAGGTGCTGGTGCAACGCTAGTCGAGCTGCTCCCCAAGAAGTCAGCAAGGGGAAAGTCCGCTGCATTTTTTTCTGGATTTTGCTTGGTCCAAGTGAAAACGGCCGGAACCAATGAAGTAGATATATCTGCAACCACCTATTTTGCGGCAGCTACCGCTGTTGCGACTGTCTGAGATGATTTCTTCTCAACCTTCTTGTCGATGTTCTCTTCAGTTAACCTCCGTCTTTCCTTTCTCTCCTCCGTGGTCTCACGGTAGTACTTCTTCCACGTGGCGCCGTCTCCGACACCGTGCACGTCCATACGACGGTCGAGTATCCACCGGGAGTCATTTCAATATGTTCAATGCCCGGTTGAATGAAGTGTCCCACTTGGGCCTCGATAATGCCTCAAACGGCGATTCGCTTTCGGCCGCAATCCTGTGCTGCTCTCTCTGCAAAAGGCACAAGGATCGTTTACAAATATGACTAACGTGTGTAGTCGAATTGATGAGAAACTAAAATTACCAACAGTCTCATGAACTCCGTCGTGACCGGGTTTGTCTCATAAACCTTCTTCACTGGGTCCCAACGGTGCCTGGCCCTGAGGACGTCACGCTCCTGCGGGACGGTGAACTCCGCCAAGGGGTCTGGGATGCCCAGACTAGCGGCTTCCACGTCCTCCTTGGCCCATTTGGACCTCTTTCCGCCGTAACCACGGCTTTCGAGGTGGTGGCTCCCAATGTTCCTCTCTTGAAGCCCCTTCATGTACTTAGACTTTTTTTTGGCAGCTTCGGCCTCGCAAGCCTCCTTGAATATTTGAAACTGCTCTACCGTAATTGTCGGATTATCCTTTACAATCTCGGAGTAGAGTTCCTTGTCGATGATCCTTGCTTTCACCCTTGTTCTCTAGGCGGCCAACGCGTCGTTAAACTTGGTCATGGCGTGTTTGTTTATCTTCTTCATTGCCAGGTCCTTATCTGGATCTTCATAATCCTTTTCATTCCGGCCCGGGAACAAGAATATATGGTGAAACTTCTTTAGGATGGAGGGCCTCATATTATCTATCTTATGTAGTTTCTCATCGTTGATGGTGGCGGTTTTCCGTACGATGCAGCCAATTTGATTGCGGTAGCACTTGCGCGCTTCCTCGGGCGTCTTTGGCTCAAAATTGCCGTCGTCCACCTCGGTGACCACCAGTCTAGTAGTCCTAAGTTTGTTAGGAATTCGTTGCCTCTTTGCTTTCGGTTCTACACCAGCTCCACACCCCGAGGCAGCGCTGGTCTCAGTCTCAGCGCCAGTCTCAATGCCGGTTCGAGTCTCAGCGCCGGTCTCAGTCTCAGCACCGGTCTGCATGTCGGTCTCAGTCCCCAATGCCACTGGTGGGCCCAGCAACAACATCGGTTGATCGTCAGCAAGGCTCAAAAAATCGTCTGCCACCCGGTAGACGTCGTCGCAATCACCAGAACCCTGTTCTTCATCGTTGTTAGCCATGTTTACTATGATTAAATCGTGTCAATTAATTCTAGACCTAATAAAATGAATAATGACATTAAAAATGCCTATTGTTTTGCAGGAACGCTGACTCCTTCCTGGTGCGGCAAATCCCGGGCACTCGATATGTCCTAGTTTGTAGCACAAGTCATGCCGAAATTCACGGAAAATTTCGGCATGACCTTTGCTAAAAAGTGGACAAATCGAGAACCTGAAATTTGCCGGAACAGAAATGAATCAACATTCCGGCAAAACATAGGCCACTCAGCTTCATTCCCTGGAAATAGTGTTCAAATATCCCTCTTCGACACCCCAACACATGTCCAAATATATACGAGCAACCAGATGTCCAAATTTCACAAGCTAATTCAAAAACATTGTGTAGAAGAAAATTCATTTAACTACTAATAGAACAAAATTCAGCTAACTTCAGTGCTCTATAATGATGAAAGGAAAAAAAATCAGTTAACTACTAACTTCATTCATTTAGGTTACTCATTTAACTTCACCTAATTAACCTACTGTACCACTACTACTAGCATCACTACTAACCTAATTAACCTAGCAAAACTCTACTACCCGAACTGAAAAACATCTAATTAACATCTACTAGTACCACTACTGCCCTAGCCTAATTAACATCTACTAGTATCACTATATACTATACAAGCAACATCTACCCTAATTAAACCCTACTGCCCTAACTAACTCTTGCTGTAAACCAATTTTTTTGCTCTAAACTAATTTTTGCTCTAACATCTACTTAACATCCTTTGCTCTAAACTAAATTTTTTGCTATAAACAAACTTTTTCTCTACCAATTTTTGCTCTAAAATGCAGAGAGAGGTGTGGGGGGAGGAGTGGGGGACTTACATAGAGGGGAGAGACTGTGGCGGGGAGGTGCTCGGCAACGGAGGCAGGGGCAGAGAGGGCGGGCTCGGGCTGGCCTGCAAAAATTATGAAGAAAGGAAGGATGGCTCCGGTGGCGTCCGCAAATTAAGAGGATTCGCCTCAAAAAGAATTAAGCGGTGCTATCACTCGCACAGAGAGGCAGTGCCCAGTGCCCCTTGATGCTGCTCGACTCCACACATGCTTTATTATTAGGGAAAGACTTCCCTTTTCTTTTAGTTTTCTTTTAGTTTCTTCTAGTTACTCCCCACACATAAGTCAAAGAGAGAGGAGAGAGAGTTGTTTCCTTTTATGTTTTCTATGGACGTGGCGGCCCACCCATAAGTGGAAGTCATATGAGAGAGAGAGAGAGTTGTTTGCTTTGAAAAAAATTGGATGAGGGGGCCCACCCATAAGTGAGAAGAGGCAAAATATCTACCAAATGTCATGTAGAAGGTCAAATCAGTTTGACCAGACGGAAATAGCACGGGAGGGCATTCTATAAGGGCAGCTAACGATAGAGGGACAAATTTGCGCATGATTCAAAATTAGGGGTAAATCTTAGCGGTTTTAGGGGCACAAATGTAACTGTTCATAAGCAGAATCTTACGACTAGACTGGTATTATATTCATTTGATTCATGGTGAAATGGGAACATGTTCCATATTATTGCATGTCCAGAGGTGCAGGAACAGCAAACCATGTGAGTTCGAGAAAGAAGGAAGCTGGTCCATCGCAGTGCTCCCCATGATACCAGGCACCTTCCTATCGTGTGTCAATTCTTGGAGATTTTTTTAGAGCGAAGACGCTAGGAGCGTCCGGCTTTATATTAATAAAGCCCACATCAAGGCAGTGTAACACACAAGTCATAGTCGAAACGGAAAAGAGCACGGAGGCTCAGGCCGAGTAGGTACGGAAACTAGAGAGTTCAGACGGCCAAAAGAAGCACGAGCGGGCAGATTACACGGTAATTGGCCAAAGCATAGAGCACGCAGGCTCGCTCGAAACGACAAAAGGACCACTTCACGGCGTAGAAGTGGCTGCTGGCTCCCTTGCCAAAACATAGACCTGACGAAGACAATCTTGAGCTTGCTTCAGTTTCTCAGCATCCTTGCGCCTCGCCAATGGACTCCACTGCTGCAGGAAGAGGTTGCATTTGTAGATGATGTTAGCAGGGTGAGTCGGAAAGATCCCCTCGATCGCTAATTTATTTCTTGTAAGCCACATAGCCCAACACAGAGCGCCAATACAACTCCAAAGCACACGGTTGTTGCTTCCTTGCACGGAATCCAGAATCGCCGCGAGATCAGAGGATGACCACGGGTCCCAGGATGTATTGGCCGCAGACCGGACTGCACTCCAGGCAAAACGGGCCAACGGGTACCGGAAGAAACGTGATTCGCATCTTCGGAAGCGCTACAGACCGCGCATTCACCGGTCGAAGGGCCATTTCTTTTGGCGACATTCGCCGAGGTTGGAAGTCTGTTCCGAAACAGCTGCCAAAAGTAGACTTTGATCTTGAGCGGAAGATGCGATTTCCACATGCCCTTGGGCACCTGGAGGGACGGCCCCTGGCACAATTTGCGGTAAAGGGCACTACTAGGGAAAAGGCTATACACAGAATCTTAGCAGCAGCGCGGTTCAAAAAACAGCGCTAGTGCTATTTAGCAGTAGCGAGCTACTAGAAACCGCGCTACAGACACAAACTTAGCAGTAGCGCCTGTTGACCAAAAAGCGCTACTACTAATATTCCCATTGGTAGAATGCTAGGCTACGCATAGCAGTAGCGATCTTAGAAGGAACGCGCTACTGCTACATCACAGTTAGCAGCGCGTTTCCGTGGAAGAGCGCTACTACTAACAAAAATAAAATAAGATGATAAACAAATAGAAATTTAAATGAAAATGAAAGAAATAGAAAAAGGAGAAAGGGAAAAATAAAATGTAAAGCAAAATAAACGAAAAAGTGAAAAATCGGAGGAAGGCATAGCAGCAGCGTTTGTTTGTAAGAGGCGCTATAGCTAACGTAGCTGCAGCGCGTGCCCTAGACCCCCGCTATAGAAACAGAATAGGAAATTAGCTATAGCAGCAGCGCGTTTTGGCGAAAGCGCTATAGCTAACTTAGCTATAGCGCGTTTTGCGAAACGCGCTACCGCTACGTTTGACTTAGCCAAAAAACCGTTTCCCCCGCCCCGGCCACCACTTCCCCCAAATCCCTCAAACCCCACCCCGCGCGCGCCGCCGTCTCCCCGATTCGTCGCCCCACACTTCGCCGCCGCCGACGACGCGCGCCACCAGAGCCGTGCGCCGTCGACGACACCGGAGCCGCCCCAACGCCACGGAGCCGCGCGGCCTCGTCAACGCCACCGGAGCCGCCGTCGACGCCACCTTCCTCGCCGTCACCGGAGACGCCCCTGCCTCCCTCGCCGTCACCGGAGACGCCTCTGCCTCCCTCGCCACCACACTGCCTCTGTCGCCACCACCGGAGCCATCATCTGTAAGCCCCCACCCCTCCTCTCTCTCTCATGCATAGGTTAGCCAGTTTTTAATTAGGTTAATTATCTAGGTTTTAGGGCAAAAATTTAGTTAGGGCATTGACAGAGAAGTAGTTAGGTTAACTAGTTTAATTAGGTTAATTATCTAGGTTAGTGCAAAAACTTAGTTAGGGCTATGACAGAGAACTAGTCAGGTTAACTAGTTTAATTAGGTTAATTATCCATGTTAATTAGTGCAGAAATTTATTTTAGGCTTTGACAGAGAACTAGCTGCGTTAACTAGTTTAATTAGGGTTAATTATCTAGGTAAACAAGATTAACCAACTAGGTTAAATAGGTAGGTTAATTAGGTTCGTTGGATTAAGAAGCTAGGTTAAGTAGATTGGCAAAGGTTTTTGATTTTTCAAAAGACCACTATTTTTCAAGGAAAAGAATTTAGGCAAATTTTATTTTTCATTGAAGTGGTCATGTCATATCTTTTCATGTTGTTCGATTGTGCCCAAGTGGTGGCTTTGTTGTTTCCAGGGAATGATGCTGAGTGGCCTATGTTTTGCCGGAATGTTGATTCATTTCTGTTCCGGCAAATTTCAGGTTCTCGATTTGTCCACTTTGTAGCAAAGGTCATGCCGAAATTTCCCGTGAATTTCGGCATGACTTGTGCTACAAACTAGGACATATCGAGTGCCCGGGATTTGCCGCACCAAGAAGGAGTCAACATTCCTGCAAAACAATAGTCCTTTTTTATGTCATTATTCATTTTATTAGGTCTAGAATTAATTGACTAGATTTAATCATAGGAAACATGGCTAGCAACGATGAAGGACAGGGTTCTGGTGATTGCGACGACGTCTACCGGGCGGCAGACGAATTTTTTAGCTTTACCGACGATCAACAGATGTTGTTGCTGGGCCCGGAATCGGGGACTGAGACCGACACGCAGACCGGTGCTGAGACCGATACGCAGACCGGTGCTGAGACTGACACCGGCGCTGAGATTCAGACCGGCATCGAGACCGGCGCTGAGACCGGTGCTGCCTCGGGGAGCGGATCCGGTGTAGCACCGAAAGCGAAGAGGCAACAGGTTCCTAACAAACTCAAGACTACTAGACTGGTGGTCATGGAGGTGGACAACGGCAATTTTGAGCCAAAGGCGCCCGAGGAAGCGCGCGCGTGCTACGGCAATCAAATAGGCTGCATCATACGGACAACCGCCACCATCAACGATGAGAATCTAAAGAAGATAGAAAATATGAGGAGCTCCCTCCTATAGAAGTTTCACCAGATATTCTTGTTCCCGGGCCGGAATGAGAAGGATTATGAAGATCCAGACAATGACCCGGCAATGAAGAAGATAAACAAACACGCCATGACCAAGTTTAGCAACGCGTTGGCCGCCTGGAAAAATCGAGTGAAAGCAAAGATCAACGACGGGGAACCCTACTCCGAGATTGTAAAGGAAAGTCCGACAATCACGGAAGAGCAGTTTCAAATATTCAAGGAGGCTTGCGAGGCCGAAGCTGCCAAAGAAAAGTCTAAGTACATGAAGGGGCTTCAAAAGAGGAACATTGGGACCCACCACCTCGGAAGCCGTGGTTACGGCGGAAAGAGGTCCAAATGGGCCAAGGAGGACGTGGAAGCCGCGAGTCTGGGCAACCCAGACCCCTTGGCGGATTTCACCGTCCCGCAGGAGCGTGACGTCCTGAGGGCCCGCCACCGTTGGGACCCACTGAAGAAGGTTTATGAGACAACACCGGTCATTACGGAGTTCATGAGACTACTGGTAATTTTAGTTTCTGATCAATTCGACTGCACACGTTAGTCATATTTGTAAACGATCCTTGTGCCTTTTGCAGAGAGAGCAACGCCGGATTGCGGCCGAAAGCGACTCGCCGTCTGAGGCATTGGCGAGGCCCAAGTGGGACACTCCATTCAACCGGGCGTTGAACATATTGAAACGACAACCGGTGGATACTCGACCGTCGTATGGACGCGTGCACGGTGTCGGAGACGGCGCCACGTGGAAGAAGTACTATCGTGAGACCACGGAGGAGAGAAAGGAAAGACGGAGGTTAACTGAAGAAAGCATCGACAAGAAGGTTGAGATTGCGGTTGAGAAGAAATCATCTCAGACAGTCGCAACAGCGATAGCTGCCGCAAAACAGGCGGTTGCAGATTTATCTACTTCCTTGGTGACGGGCGTTCACATTTGGACAAGGGAAAATCCAAAAAAAAATGCAGAGGACTTTCCCCTTGCTGACTTCTTGGCAGAACATGCTCCCGCACCGGCTCCCGCACCTGCTCCCGCACCTGCTCCCGCACCGGCTCCCGCACCAGCTGCCGCACCGGACCTGCTCGGTGGTGCCTCCTCTTTGGCTGAGCTCGACGCCCTCACGGTATCTTCCACACCGGCCCCCTTCAATATAAATGTATAATCTCCCGTTTTCGTTGCCTTTCGGATGTCTCACGTCGCAGACTTTTATTTGCAGGCCGACGAAACCCCGTGCACCATATTGTACACCATCGGCGAACAGAAGGTGGACGTGGGGAAGGGGATGATAATGGAGCCGAAGGAACCATTGTTCCACAGCCGGCCGATCCCCCCGAACGTCTTCAAGGTTTCCGTGGCCAGTGTCAAACCGGGCCACGAGAATTTGCCTCCTCTAATACTAGTGGGGGATGACGACGAGACCCCGCGGCGGCTTGGTGATTGTTGCAATGGGTGGGTCCTGTTGTGGCCAAAGAGTCTGCTTCGTCTGGAGGCGGCCGGGAGCACACCCACGAGCACGCAGCCTCAGCAAGGTATGAACATCAACACCCCACCTACCCAATTAGCGTCGGGTGTCGGGTTGGGTGATAGCGGACGGGGTAAGCAGGTGGCTCCATTAGAGGCTGATGACGTCGCCATGGATGAGGATGAGGATGACGATGGCGCTGAACAGTATGTCTATACTGGCGCCTCCTCAGGGTTTGAGCATCATGAGTCAGTGCTTGAATTACCGTCTCAACGCGTTATTGACGACCATCCGGTGGTAAAGAAGCCTAGGAAGAGAGCGAGGAAAGGCAAAAAAGCTGATTCTATGATCCAGCCGCCTCAGCAGCCTCGGCTTCGGGACCGTGTAGATATCCCCGATGCGGATAAATGGCATATCCCCGGTAAACCAATCCTACCTGAAACAGCGCTACGGGCCAGATTCGGCGATCTGAGGAGACTTCATGACGATGTGCTGCGGGTAGAGAAAGGCCTCATCGCCTCGAAAGATCCAGGATACCCACTCTACGTGGTTAATGTTCCGCAGCAAATGTCGTACGTCAATGGCTTCCCCGCGGATAAGTTCTTCCTCCGATTCGATTACATATTCGACATGTTTCGCGTGAAGAAGCTGGATTTTACTTTTGTCCGCCTTTATGCCTTGCACATGAGCTACATCATTGGGGTTGAGCAGATAGCTCATATCTGTGTCGCTGACCCGTACTACATGCACGAGGCCTTCTTGGGAGTCTGTGCATAGCATCGTGAATACGCGAGGGATTTCATCGTCAGTTTCATGCTCGCCAATAAGGACAAGGAGGCGATTCTCGTGCCTTATCATCCCGTGTAAGTCATCCGCGCTGCTATCCTTCCTTCGATTTCAATAATTCATTTGCACGGTGGAGGCTAATTAATTTGAGGTGTACTTATTTTGCGCAGCGGCGGGCGCGCCGTCCTCATCATCCTCTACCCCCGATTCTCCCACGCTCTTTACTTGGACTCGTCGAAGAACATTCACAAAAAGGATTACACCCACATCAAAGATGTTCTCGACGGTGCTATGTTTTACTACCAAGCAAGGGGTGGAGATGTTAGGGACAAGAAGAAAAGGGGCGGCAGGCACGCCTTCAGCCATAAGACCGACTTCTGCTGCATCCAGCAACCGAACGATTCTCTTAATGATGGATTCTATGTCCTACACCACATGTTGGAGTACCGACGGGATCACCAGAACCTTCACATGGCACCTAGATCTAGCGATGCCCATATTCTGCAATGGGCAAAGGACATAGGAGATATCGAGGATCATCGACTTCGAGCTGAGTTCTATAACATCCAGCGCGAACTTGCCCAAATCATCATGAATGAGGTCGTCGGAAAAACAGGGATGTTCCATGCAGAAGGACAAATGTCGCGGGAAGACGTCCGAACATGGATAGCCTCTCAGCGTCTCGACATGAAGCCTTTCACAAAGCTCGATGACTATCTCCCTGACTTGGATGGATGGCACGACATGCTGGAGTGATTGTCGATATATGACAATGTGTCCGTTTAGTCCATAGTTTCTTTTATGACAAAACTTTGAGTTATGCATGGTGAAACTTTATTTGTGATGTAATTAAACCGTCCTCCTCGACTAGCGAAAATCACTCTAGTTAGGTCATTTGGGTATGATGAACTTTGTTATTTATGCTTATGATATGTTGTTTCTATTTTTTCCAAGTCTGTCTCTTTGTGTTGCTCAACTATATATGTTGCATATCATCGACTCATGTGACGATGCAGGTGCATAGATCATAAATGGCAAAGAAGTGCTACGCCAGGAGTATATATACGACAAGTGGCCGGAGTGAAAGGCCAAGGTGTACCGGTTTTCGGTTTCCGAGCGGCACGCAGTACTTAGTTTAGGTTCACGCTAATGCGAGAGAGGGATACGAACTCATGTACTCAAAGTGATAGCTATTCTCATGTATATCATTGTTTAGATGGATGACGATGTATTTGCAAGTAATCGAGACTTGTATCGCTATTTTCGAGATTGATGACGAGATCGAGACCACTTTGTGTTGGATGATGATTATGGTGATGACATGATTTGATGAGACTAATTGTATGTATATGCTATGATTACATTTGTATGTGGATGATATGCTAAAGATTATTGTATAAAGCCTATTCAAATGCAAAACAAATAAAAAACAAATCTGCAGGGAAAAAAACTAATAAAACTAGTAGTAGCGAGGGGGGTATTTAGCAGTAGCGCCGGCTTACCAGTAGCGCTTACACCGAAACGGCGCTGCAGCTAATACCAGTAGCGCCCTTCCCAAAACCGCGCTGCAGCAATTCGTGTGTAGCAGTAGCGTGTGTCAACACGCGCTACTGCTACACGTTAGCTGTAGCGCCTTATTAGTAGCGCCGGTACCCGCGCTACTGAGGGTGCCCATGTTGGGGAATGTAGTAATTTCAAAAAATTTCCTACGCACACGCAAGATCATGGTGATGCATAGCAACGAGAGGGGAGAGTGTTGTCTACGTACCCTCGTAGACCGAAGCGGAAGCGATCACAACGTAGAGGAAGTAGTCGTACGATCTCCTCGCGATCCGACCGATCCCGGCGCCGTTACTCCGGCGCCCCCGAGTTCTTGACACACGTACAGCTCGATGACGCTCCTCGGGCTCCAATCCAGTAGAGCTTCGGGGAGGGAGAGTTTCGTCAGCACGACGGCGTGGTGACGATCTTGATGTTCTACCGGCGCAGGGCTTCGCCTAAGCTTTGCGACGATATGACCGAGGTGGAATATGGTGGAGGGGGGCACCGCACACGGCTAAGGAACGATCCGTAGATCAACTTGTGTGTTCTAGGGTGCCCCCCTGCCCCCGTATATAAAGGAGCAAGGGGGGGGGGGTGCGGCCGGCTTGGAGGAGGCGCGCCGGAGGAGTCCTACTCCCACCGGGAGTAGGACTCCCCCCCCTTTCCTAGTTGGAGTAGGATTGGGGGAGGGGAAGAGGGAAGGGGGGGCACCGCCCCCCTCTCCTTGTCCTATTCGGACTAGGGGGGAGGGGGCGCGCGGCCTGCCCTGGCCGGCCCTTCCTCTTCTCCCTCATGGCCCACTAAGGCCCAATAACCCCCGGGAGGGTTCCGGTAACCCCCCGGTGTTCCGGTAAAATCCCGATTTCACCCGGAACCATTCCGAACTCCAAATATAGGCTTCCAATATATCAATCTTTATGTCTCGACCATTTCGAGACTCCTCGTCATGTCCGTGATCACATCCGGGACTCCGAACTTCTTCGGTACATCAAAATACATAAACTCATAATATAACCGTCATCGAAACCTTAAGCGTGCGGACCCTACGGTTCGAGAACAATGTAGACATGACCGAGACACGTCTCCGGTCAATAACCAATAGCGGGACCTGGATGTCCATATTGGCTCCTACATATTCTACGAAGATCTTTATCGGTCAGACCGCATAACAACATACGTTGTTACCTTTGTCATCGGTATGTTACTTGCCCGAGATTCGATCGTCGGTATCCAATACCTAGTTCAATCTCGTTACCGGCAAGTCTCTTTACTCGTTCCGTAATACATCATCTCACAACTAACTCATTAGTTGTAATGCTTGCAAGGCTTCAGTGATGTGTATTACCGAGAGGGCCCAGAGATACCTCTCCGACAATCGGAGTGACAAAACCTAATCTCGAAATACGCCAACCCAACATCTGCCTTTGGAGACACCTGTAGTACTCCTTTATAATCACCCAGTTACGTTGTGACGTTTGGTAGCACCCAAAGTGTTCCTCCGGTAAACGGGAGTTGCATAATCTCATAGTTATAGGAACATGTATAAGTCATGAAGAAAGCAATAGCAACATACTAAACGATCGGGTGCTAAGCTAACGGAATGGGTCATGTCAATCAGATCATTCAACTAATGATGTGATCCCGTTAATCAAATAACAACTCTTTGTTCATGTTTAGGAAACATAACCATCTTTGATTAACAAGCTAGTCAAGTAGAGGCATACTAGTGACACTCTGTTTGTCTATATATTCACACATGTATTATGTTTCCGGTTAATACAATTCTAGCATGAATAATAGACATTTATCATGAAATAAGGAAATAAATAATAACTTTATTATTGCCTCTAGGGCATATTTCCTTCAGTCTCCCACTTGCACTAGAGTCAATAATCTAGTTCACATCGCCATGTGATTGAACACCAATAATCATATCTGTATATAATTAACACCCATAGTTCACATCGTCATGTGACCAACACCCAAATGGTTTACTAGAGTCAATAATCTAGTTCACATCGCTATGTGATTAACACCCAAAGAGTACAAAGGTATGATCATGTTTTGCTCGTGAGAGAAGTTTAGTCAACGGATCTGTCACATTCAGAGCCGTATGTATTTTGCAAATATTCTATGTCTACAATGCTCTGCACGGAGCTACTCTAGCTAATTGCTCCCACTTTCAATATGTATCTAGATCGAGACTTAGAGTCATCCAGATCGGTGTCAAAACTTGCATCGACGTAACCCTTTACGACGAACCTTTTTTCACTTCCATAATCGAGAAACATATCCTTATTCCACTAAGGATAATTTTGACCGCTGTCTAGTGATCTACTCCTAGATCACTATTGTACTCCCTTGCCAAACTCAGTGTAGGGTATACAATAGATCTGGTACACAGCATGGCATACTTTATAGAACCTATGGCTAAGGCATAGGGAATGACTTTCATTCTCTTTCTATCTTCTGCCGTGGTCGGGTTTTGAGTCTTACTCAATTTCACACCTCGTAACACAGGCAAGAACTCTTTCTTTGACTGTTCCATTTTGAACTACTTCAAAATCTTGTCAAGGTATGTACTCATTGAAAAAACTTATCAAGCGTCTTGATCTATCTCTATAGATCTTAATGCTCAATATGCAAGCAGCTTCACCGAGGTCTTTCTTTGAAAAACTGCTTTTAAACACTCCTTTATGCTTTGCAGAATAATTCTACATTATTTCCGATCAACAATATGTCATTCACATAAACTTATCAGAAATGCTGTAGTGCTCCCACTCACTTTCTTGTAAATACAGGCTTCACTGCAAGTCTGTATAAACTATATGCTTTGATCAACTTATCAAAGCGTATATTCCAACTCCGAGATGCTTGCACCAGTCCATAGATGGATCGCTGGAGCTTGCACACTTTGTTAGCTCCCTTTGGATCGATAAAACCTTCTGGTTGCATCACATACAACTCTTCCTCCAGAAACCCATTCAGGAATGCAGTTTTTACATCCATTTGCCAAATTTCATAAATTGTGGCAATTGCTAACATGATTTGGACAGACTTAAGCATCGCTACAGTTGAGAAAATCTCATTGTAGTCAACACCTTGAACTTGTCAAAAACCTTTTTGCGACAAGTCGAGCTTTGTAGATAGTAACACTACTATCAACGTCCGTCTTCCTCTTGAAGATCCATTTATACAATATGGCTTGCCGATCATCGGGCAACTCCACCAAAGTCCATACTTTGTTCTCATACATGGATCTCATCTCAGATTTCATGGCCTCAAGACATTTCGCGGAATCTGGGCTCATCATCGCTTCCTCATAGTTCGTAGGTTCATCATGGTCTAGTTACATGACTTCCAGAACAGGATTACCGTACCACTCTGGTGCGGATCTCACTCTGGTTTACCTACGAGATTCGGTAGTAACTGATCTGAAGTTACATGATCATCATCATTAGCTTCCTCACTAATTGGTGTAGTAGTCACAGGAACAGATTTCTGTGATGAACTACTTTCCAATAAGGGAGAAGGTACAATTACCTTATCAAGTTCTACTTTCCCACTCACTTCTTTCGAGAGAAACTCCTTATCTAGAAAGGATCCATCTTAAGCAACGAATATCTTGCCTTCGGATCTGTGATAGAAGGTGTACCCAACAATTTCCTTTGGGTATTCTATGAAGACGTACTTCTCCGATTTGGGTTCGAGCTTATCAGGATGAAACTTTTTCACATAAGCATCGCAGCCCCAAACATTAAGAAACGACAACTTTGGTTTCTTGCTAAACCACAGTTCATATAGTGTCGTCTCAACGGATTTAGATGGTGCCCTATTTAACGTGAATGCAGCTGTCTCTAATGCATGATCCCAAAACGATATTGGTAAATCGGTAAGAAACATCATAGATTGTACTATATCCAATAAAGTGCGGTTACAATGTTTGGACACACCATAACATTGTGGTGTTCCAGGTGGCGTGAGCTGTGAAACTATTCCACATTGTTTTAATTGAAGACCAAACTCGTAACTCAAATATTCGTCTCCGTGATCAGATCACAGAAACTTTATTTTCTTGTTACGATGATTTTTCCACTTCACTCTGAAATTCTTTGAACCTTTCAACTATTTCAGACTTATGTTTCATCAAGTAGATATACCCATATCTGCTCAAATCATCTTGTGAAGGTCAGAAAATAACGATACTTGCCACGAGCATCAACACTCATTGGATCGCATACATCGGTATGTATTATTTCCAATAAGTCAGTAGCTTGTTCCATTGTTCCGGAGAACGGAGTTTTAGTCATCTTGCCCAAAAGGCACGGTTCGCAAGCATCAAGTGATTCATAATCAAGTGATTCCAAAATCCCATCAGCATGGAGTTTCTTCATGCGCTTTACACCAATATGACCTAAACGGCAGTGCCACAAATAAGTTGCACTATCATTATTAACTTTGTATTTTTTGGTTTCAATATTATGAATATGTGTATCACTACGATCGAGATCCAATGAACCATTTTCATTGGGTGTGTAACCATATAAGGTTTTATTCATGTAAACAGAACAACAGTTTATTCTCTTACTTAAATGAATAACCGTATTGCAATAAACACGATCAAATCATATTCATGCTCAACGTAAACACCAAATAACATTTATTTAGGTTCAACACTAATCCCGAAAGTATAGGGAGTGTGCGATGATGATCATATCAATCTTGAAACTACTTTCAACACACATCGTCACTTCACCCTTAACTAGTTTCTGTTTATTCTGCAACTCCCGTTTCGAGTTACTACTCTTAGCAACTGAACCAGTACCAAATACCGAGGGGTTGCTATAAACACTAGTAAAGCACACATAAAACACCTGTATATCAAATATACCCTTTTTCACTTTGCCATCCTTCTTATCCACCAAATATTTAGGGCAGTTCCGCTTCCAGTGACCATTTCCTTTACAGTGTAAGCACTCAGTTTCAGGCTTTGGTTCAGCTTTGGGTTTCTTCGTGGGAGTGACAACTTGCTTGTCAATCTACTTGAAGTTCCCCTTTCTTTCCCTTTGCCCTTTTCTTGAAACTAGTGATCTTGTCAACCATCAACACTTGATGCTCTTTCTTGATTTCTACCTTCATCGATTTCATCATCATGAAAAACTCGGGAATCATTTTCATCATCCCTTGCATACTATAGTTCATCACGAAGTTCTACTAACTTGGTGATGGTGACTAGAGAATTCTGTCAATCACTATCTTATCTGGAAGATTAACTCCCACTTGATTCAAGCGATTGTAGTACCCAGACAATCTGAGTACATGCTCACTAGTTGAGCGATTCTCCTCCATCTTTTAGCTATAGAACTTGTTGGAGACTTCATATCTCTCAACTCGGGTATTTGCTTGAAATATTAACTTCAATTCCTGGAACATCTCATATGGTCCATGATGTTCAAAACATCTTTGAAGTCCCGATTCTAAGCCATAAAGCATGGTGCACAAAACTATCAAGTAGTCATCATATTGAGCTAGCCAAACGTTCATAACGTCTGCATCTGCTCCTGCAATAGGTTTGTCACCTAGCGGTGCATCAAGGACATAATTCTTCTGCGCAGCAATGAGGATAAACCTCAGATCACGGATCCTATCCGCATCATTGCTACTAACATCTTTCAACACAGTTTCTCTAGGTACATATCAAAACAAACATATGAAAGCAACTTCGCGAGCTATTGATCTTACAACATAATTTGCAAAATACTACCAGGACTAAGTTCATGATAAATTTAAGTTCAATTAATCATATTACTTAAGAACTCCCACTTAGACAGACATCTCTCTAGTCATCTAAGTGATCACGTGATCCAAATCAACTAAACCATAACCGATCATCACGTGAGATGGAGTAGTTTTCAATGGTGAACATCTTATGTTGATCATATCTACTATATGATTCACGCTCGACCTTTCGGTCTCCGTGTTCCGAGGCCATATCTGCATATGCTAGGCTCGTCAAGTATAACCTGAGTATTCTGCGTGTGCAAAACTGGCTTGCACCCGTTGTAGATGGACGTAGAGCTTATCACACCCGATCATCACGTGGTGTCTCGGCACGACGAACTTTGGCAATGGTGCATACTCAGGGAGAACACTACTTGATAATTTTAGTGAGAGATCATCTTAAAATGCTACCGTCAATCAAAGCAAGATAAGATGCATAAAGGATAAACATCACATGCAATCAATATAAGTGATATGATATGGCCATCATCATCTTGTGCTTGTGATCTCCATCTTCGAAGCACCGTCATGATCACCACCGTCACCGGCGCGACACCTTGATATCCATCGTAGCATCGTTGTCGTTACGCCATCTATTGCTTCTACGACTATCGCTACCGCTTAGTGATAAAGTAAAGCAATTACAGGGCGTTTGCATTTCATACAATAAAGCGACAACCATATGGCTCCTGCCAGTTGCCGATAACTTTGGTTACAAAACATGATCATCTCATACAATAAAATATAGCATCACGTCTTGACCATATCACATCACAACATGCCCTGCAAAAACAAGTTAGACGTCCTCTACTTTGTTGTTGCAAATTTTACGTGGCTGCTACGGGCTTAGCAAGAACCGTTCTTACCTACGCATCAAAACCACAACGATAGTTTGTCAAATAGACTCCGTTTTAACCTTCACAAGGACCGGGCGTAGCCACACTCGGTTCAACTAAAGTGAGAGAGACAGACACCCGCCAGCCACCTTTAAGCACGAGTGCTCGTAACGGTGAAACCAGTCTCGCGTAAGCGTACGCGTAATGTCGGTCCGGGCCGCTTCATCTCACAATACCGCTGAACCAAAATATGACATGCTGGTAGGCAGTATGACTTATATCGTCCACAACTCACTTGTGTTCTACTCGTGCAAAACATCAAACCATAAAAACCTAGGCTCGGATACCACTGTTGGGGAACGTAGTAATTTCAAAAAATTTCCTACGCACACGCAAGATCATGGTGATGCATAGCAACGAGAGGGGAGAGTGTACGTACCCTCGTAGACCGAAGCGGAAGCGATCACAACGTAGAGGAAGTAGTCGTACGATCTCCTCGCGATCCGACCGATCCCGGCGCCGTTACTCCGGCGCCCCCGAGTTCTTGACACACGTACAGCTCGATGACGCTCCTCGGGCTCCAATCCAGTAGAGCTTCGGGGAGGGAGAGTTTCGTCAGCACGACGGCGTGGTGACGATCTTGATGTTCTACCGGCGCATGGCTTCGCCTAAGCTTTGCGACGATATGACCGAGGTGGAATATGGTGGAGGGGGGCACCGCACACGGCTAAGGAACGATCCGTAGATCAACTTGTGTGTTCTAGGGTGCCCCCCTGCCCCCGTATATAAAGGAGCAAGGGGGGGTGCGGCCGGCTTGGAGGAGGCGCGCCGGAGGAGTCCTACTCCCACCGGGAGTAGGACTCCCCCCCCTTTCCTAGTTGGAGTAGGATTGGGGGAGGGGAAGAGGGAAGGGGGGGCGCCGCCCCCCTCTCCTTGTCCTATTCGGACTAGGGGGGGAGGGGGCGCGCGGCCTGCCCTGGCCGGCCCTTCCTCTTCTCCCTCATGGCCCACTAAGGCCCAATAACCCCCGGGAGGGTTCCGGTAACCCCCCGGTGTTCCGGTAAAATCCCGATTTCACCCGGAACCATTCCGAACTCCAAATATAGGCTTCCAATATATCAATCTTTATGTCTCGACCATTTCGAGACTCCTCGTCATGTCCGTGATCACATTCGGGACTCCGAACTTCTTCGGTACATCAAAATACATAAACTCATAATATAACCGTCATCGAAACCTTAAGCGTGCGGACCCTACGGTTCGAGAACAATGTAGACATGACTGAGACACGTCTCCGGTCAATAACCAATAGCGGGACCTGGATGTCCATATTGGCTCGTACATATTCTACGAAGATCTTTATCGGTCAGACCGCATAACAACATACGTTGTTCCCTTTATCATCGGTATGTTACTTGCCCGAGATTCGATCGTCGGTATCCAATACCTAGTTCAATCTCGTTACCGGCAAGTCTCTTTACTCGTTCCGTAATACATCATCTCACAACTAACTCATTAGTTGTAATGCTTGCAAGGCTTCAGTGATGTGTATTACCGAGATGGCCCAGAGATACCTCTCCGACAATCGGAGTGACAAAACCTAATCTCGAAATACGCCAACCCAACATCTGCCTTTGGAGACACCTGTAGTACTCCTTTATAATCACCCAGTTACGTTGTGACGTTTGGTAGCACCCAAAGTGTTCCTCCGGTAAACGGGAGTTGCATAATCTCATAGTTATAGGAACATGTATAAGTCATGAAGAAAGCAATAGCAACATACTAAACGATCGGGTGCTAAGCTAACGGAATGGGTCATGTCAATCAGATCATTCAACTAATGATGTGATCCCGTTAATCAAATAACAACTCTTTGTTCATGGTTAGGAAACATAACCATCTTTGATTAACAAGCTAGTCAAGTAGAGGCATACTAGTGACACTCTGTTTGTCTATATATTCACACATGTATTATGTTTCCGGTTAATACAATTCTAGCATGAATAATAGACATTTATCATGAAATAAGGAAATAAATAATAACTTTATTATTGCCTCTAGGGCATATTTCCTTCAGCCCAAACCCGCGCTGCTGCTAGGCTTTTCCCTAGTAGTGGGGACTTGACCGAAAACTTGCCGGACGGGGTGAGAGCCCATGTCACCGAGTCCACGGACGTGGATAAACAAATCGGGTTAATGAGCGTGAGCTACGCCTCATGCTGCATTTGTTCCAGCCGGTTAGCTCACGGCGGAAATGGATCGCCGAGGGGGACGAGGCTAGATCAGTGGCCACAGATTGCTCCGGGTAGACAGCCAGAGTATAGAGGACCTGGAATTCCGCCCATAGCGGTCGTGGTCCGATCCTATGGTCAAGCCAGAAACGGGCCGAGCGACCATTACCGATGGAAAACTTGGCGCCCATGGCAAAGGCCGAACGGATGGCTTGGAGATCTTTCCAGAAAGGCGATCCCCTCGCTGTGCCCTCAAAAAAATTCCCATTCGGGAAATACTTGGCTCGCAGCAGGTCAACCCACAGCCCCGTCGCCCCCAGGGACAGCTTCCAAATCCATTTGCACATAAGTGCAATATTGAGGATTCGAGTGTTTGTTATCCCGAGACCTCCCAGGTCCTTGGGACGACACACCGCAACCCACTTAACCATGTGGTATTTCCGTTTTTGCCCCGATCCTTCCCAAAAGAAACGTAGGCGTGTCCATCTTGGCGTGAACCCCTTCAGCCAAGAGGAAAAGGCCCATAGCAAATTGGGGTAGCGAGGAAAGGCTAGAATTCGTGAGCACCAACCTAGCGGCGGAGGAGAGGAATTTTCCCCTCCACGGGCAAACTCGCCCACTCACTTTTGTCCATAGAGGAGCCCACCCGTTGGTCGTGACTCGCTTAGCGTCTAACGGGAGACCCAAGTACGTGAACGACAGTTTACCTACTTCGCAATTGAGCAGGTCCGCTATACGTCTGCCCTCCTCTGCGTCCAAACCCATGGGCAACACTTCGCATTTGTGGAAGTTTATTTTGTGCACTGACACGAGTTCGAAGCTAAGCAGCAAGGCTTTGACCGTCGCCACGCTATGGAGGTCAGGTTGGAACAGCAATAGCGTATCATCCGCATATTGCAAGTGTGATATTCCCCCTGGGATAAGGTGACCCGGCACCCCTTTGATGTGGCCTGCCTCCGTGGCTTTTCGCAGCATAGCCCCATCAGACTAATGTAAAAGTCATAGATGTGTTTGGAGATCTCCGATTGCCGCAACAAGAGCCCCTGCTCCGACTAGACTGGAGAATAGAGCATTTCCGACGCCTACCGTTCGCATACGCGTGAAAATATTTAGTGTTCGCATCCCCTTTGAGCGTCCACTTGAGGCCGCCCCGTCACCTCCAATATTCCTCCTCGGAACGCAACAACGCTTCGACTTGCCCCTCCAGAGCATACCGATGGGCCCATTCTTGCTCAGAGAATGGTCTCGTGTCCGCCTGGGAATCAAGCCGTGCGATTTCGCTGACAAGGCTCGCCCTGAGTACATTATCGTCATGCCCCTGATTCGCGCCCCACCCTTTGAGGCACACTCGGAGGCGGCCTCCAACCGCAATCCAAAACTCCATTGGACCACGTTGTTGGCGAGTGAGTTGAACACACCGCAACCATCTCTTCCTAAAGATGTTATCAAAATCCAGAATCTCGAACCACCCAGTTTCAGAGAAAAAACGCGGGCTGCGACTAATCCTATCTTCCCCTGAAGATAGGATCAGGGGCACATGTCCGTACCGATCCTTGTTTCAGCAAGGAGCGAGCACAGTGGGAACACCACTTCCCAGTCCGGAGACATGAAAACCCGATCCAAGACGGATCGCACCGGGGCTAATTGTTTATTTGTCCAGGTGTACCTAGCCCCTGTTCTGGCCACTTTCCTAAGTGCCATCAACGCAATAGCATTGTTAAACATGGCCACCCTTGGCCAGTTTATATTGTCATTGTTCTTATCGCCTCCCGAGCGAATCAGGTTAAAATCACCACCCACCATCAGGGGGATCTGGGATCACTCTCAAGACTAGACTTTCTACTCGAGTGGGCACGATCTGAACCCATGGGCATCTGCACCCACTTTTCAAAAATATGCATTTTAAGTACCTTTTAAAATCTCAAAAAAATCAAAAGTAAATTCCATACATACATGTTCACAAATGTTGTGTGTGTGACGCAAAGTTTTGTGAGAAATGTTTTATTGTTTTGTCTCCGCAAAAAAGACAAATTTCAGTGCTTCTAAATAGCGTTTTAAGACACAATTTTTTGTCTTTTTTGCACAGGCCACAAAAAAAGTTATTTTTCTGTGAAACTTTATACACGCACATAGAACATGAATACATACCCATGCCGCATTTTTCGGATTCTTTTAGCATTTAGAAATGTGTTTTTCAAAGTGGGTTCATATGTACCCGGGTTCATCCATGCACTTCCCCTTTCTACTCCTGCTTGTCTACAACAGAATTTACACGAGCATGTGGGTGGTATCCATGCATTCCTGGGCCCATGTTTTGGAGCAATGGATGTGAGGTTTAATTGAAATTATACACTTGGTACAAAGAATCTTCTCTCTCGAGAAGACAGAGCCAGTTGTCCACGCCTTTTGGAATCACAAGGTACACGCTAGAGCCAGCTGTGTGCGCCTAATCTACTTACTGTAGCTTAGGACCAAACCGACAACAAACACGGGCGTTAGGCAAGGACTAATGAACAACCACAGGGGTCAATTCTACCGAACGAGGGTGGCACCATCTACCTAATTGTCTGTAATAGCGTTTTGATAATTTGTTCTATCTAGTGGTTGCACGCTAGGTGCTAGTGAAAAATTTCCAGATGAGACAAAAAAACTTGAGAAATTTGGAGAAATCACTGAAGAAAGTTTCCACTAAATCTTGAAAAGTCAGGAAAATTCACCCGAACTCGAAGTGAAATACGGAAGAACCCATGAAAATTTGGAAATAATTGTGGAGGCCTCTTTTCAGCCCTTTGTGGAGAGCAACACTTACAATCAGCGATCATTTCCAACCTGGTTTCCTTTAGAAGATTGACATTTCTCCGCTGGAGAGCAACAAACATTAGAGGACGTATGCACGGATTTTTTTTTTTGAAAAGGAGGATAACCCCCGGATCAGCACGATGCACGCAGCCATATATTATTAATAGTGCAAAATCCAGCAGCCGAACACCATTGACCCGGAAATATAACGGAAAATTTGACCCAAAGGAGAATTAAAGATCATCAACACTCACGAAAATTTGACCCGCAACCACAACAATGACTATTATGTCTATGGCTCAAAGGGACATGACCACATGACCTTGGGTGGTCTACGTTTACGAGTGAGGGGATAGAAAGTTTAGGCAGGAGACAAGGTTTGTATACATATGTTCGCGGCCCCACTTTTTTTTTTTTTGGAGCAATGCACATCTGGGTTTATTTGGATCAATCCCAATGCTGGAATGCACTGCAAATTTTCTCGGACGACTAGTTGAGAGCGAGCTGTCCACACCTTCTTGAACCACATCATGCGATACAAGGACATCTGACCAACTGTAACTAACTGCCAAAACGACAACAAAGACAGGCGTTGAGCGAGGACCGATGGCCACAAGGATCAATTCCACCGCATGAGGGTGACACCAAATACCTAATTGACTGTAACAATGATTTGTTAGTTTTATGTGTCCACCAGATATATGCTGCCTATTCTATGTTTCCACAAAAGCCAAAGAGTTTAAAGATAGTTGCTGTGAAGACACTAGAAATTTGTGGAAAGGCTCAAGAATTTTGGGGAATCAGAAAAAGGGTTAATTATGTCGAAAGTAAAAATGCACAAGGACTTAGGGAGAAACAAGGACAAATTCCTGAGAAGTTGGAGAATTTTTTTTTTGAGGCCTTTTCCCACCAATTTGCCGAAAGCAACCCGTCAATGAGCACTATATTGCCAACTTGGTTTCCTCTACAAGGTTAATCATTTCTCCCCAGGAGAAATAAACGGTAAAGGCACTAAGCATGGATAATTGTATTGGAGGATGGCTACTACGCAAGGACTATTTTGCTCCGAACCCCATTTTTGCTGGATGATCAATGGTTTTGTCATCATTTTCGCATGGGGAAACCATTGTTTTTTGGCGTTGTGGGCGGAGTGGAGGCACATGATGACCACTTCAAGCTGAAAAGAGGTTGATGCATACGCTGAAAAGGAGATATAAGGAGCCGTCCGCGGACATATAGAAGACTGAATTTGTCAAAGTCCGACTGCAGATTTTCTCTTATCACGCCCCAAGATTCTCCCGTTAAAAGAAACATCCATCCATCCATCCATCACTAACTTGTTCGAGGTGTTGGTTCCTCCACGACCAAAAGGCCACCATCATCTTCATCGCTGCCTCCACCACACCGCTTCGATAAGACTACAAGGCCGCCACCATACCGCTGCCTCCACCTAGCAACCGCACCAGCCCGCGGCTCCAGGCACCACATCTGGCGGAAACGACAGCGGCCAGCCTGCCGTCACGCCGCGCCAGCCCGCCCGGCGCTTGAGCACTAGTAGTACGGCACACAGACGAGGAGGCATACCATTGGCCTGACCTGTGGAGACTAAGCACCGCCCAAACCACACGCACGAGGCCCACATCGCCCGCATCGCTCCCGTGCGGGCGGCACGGACGGATCGTGAATCCTAGTGCCGCCGCCCCCAAAAGAAATCACTCCTCTCCGCCGCCGCATAGGAAGCTGCAGGGCGAAGCCGATGCGGCCGACGAGGACGGCGCGGACCTTGCTCGCGTCGTGGGGGTGCCAAGTCGGACTGTACAGGCGACCCTCATCTTCATCTCTCATGGCACTGACCATTGAGGCCACAGTGGGCATGACAAGTGCGCATCCACCAAGACTTGGACCGTTTCAAAGTATCTCAAGCCGCCATGGCCGTCACTAGCGGAGCTATGTTGGACCAAACTCTGAAAGAATTTTTTGAGAGAGGGCTTAGATAAGATTTTTTATTAGCAATATAGACCCACAAATGCTCATGTTTTTGCATTGCCCCCCAGCAATTTGTACCAAGCTCCGCCACTGATGGCCGTCTTCTTCTTCCTCCTCCTTCTCGTCCTCTCCTTGTGCGCTGGTGGTGACTGCGTTTTTGGCATGAACAGAGGCATGGACGTGAGTGGCTGAGATCAACACCGGGCTCCGCAGGAGAAATGGACGTGATGTGGATGCTGCTGCAGGGCGTCTCTTTCTTGATTCTCAGCAGCAAGCAGTCCAGTACTACTCCGTATATGACAGTGAGAGACTGAACTAACTTGTATTCTGGTACGTGTGGTTCCTCCAGGACCAAAAGTCATGGTCGCTCCAGCCGCTAGTGGACACGCACGCATGCACACACGAGTCGCTGAAAATCTTGGTGTGTTTTTTTTCCCTACTGCAACTAGTAGAACATCGAAATCACTAATTCATGAGTACTTATTCTAAGGCCTTGTACAATGCTAGGTGCTTAGGGAGGTGCTTAGAAAAATAAACCGGGTTTTTCTGAAGCACCGGTGAGACGTCTAATTAAGCATTTGCCCTGTATAAATAAGCACCGGTGCTTAAGGAAAGTCTGATGTATTTCTTCAAACACCTCTCCTAAACACCTTGCATTGTACAAGGCCTAAAGATCTCTTTCATCTTCTCAGGTTGCGGAAACTGGTGTGCTGCATGTGCGTCACTTGTCGCAACCGATGAGTTTTTTTCCTTTTCTACGTAGACCCGTTTATTTGAAATGATTTATCTCTAAACTGTCCATCCAAATCTCGAACCGTTTTCATCATTGGATTTCTCGTGTCGAGATACTCAAAACTATATTCCATGTTGATATGTTTTGACGAACTTTCTTTTCACGAAAAAACTGGACAAAAAAAACCAAACGAGGAGCATGTTTTCTTTCCTTTCCGAAACCTCTTTCCGAGAGGCGCGACCGTTCCTCTCGCCGACGAACTTTTTTTCACGAAAAAAATGGACAAAAATACCAAACCAGGAGCATGTTTACTTTCCTTTCAAAAGCTGTTTCCGAGAGGCGCGGCAGTGCCTCTCGCTGCAGAAAACCATTGCTTCTCGCGGAAGCAAAATCGTGCCTCTTGCGAAAAAAAGATAAAACAATTTTTTGAATTTTATTGGTTTTTTCTTTTTTTTCCTTTTGACTCTACTTTTTTATATACGTCATGAACATTATACATGTTTAACAATTTTCAAATATGAGTTTAACATCTTTTGAATACACGATAAAAAAATTCTACACACTTGTTCAACATTTTTCAAATGTTTGATTAAAAACCCCAAATACAAGATTAACATTTTTTTAATATGGTTAATATTGTTTGTATACACACTTTTAAATATATGGTCAAAATTGCATGACAGAGCATCGGTTCGGTTCGGACGAGTCCGCGGGAGGGTACTGCCTCACTTTTTTTTCTTTTTGTTTTTCATGTTTTTTGCTTACTTTTTGCATTTATAAATATTCTAAATACATATATATTACCAAAAACTGTTTACATGTACATTTAAAAGCGGTAACCAAGAATTGAAAAATGCTAAATATGTATAAAGAAAATTTTCTCATGTATATGAAAATTATATACAACAACACTATATAATGTGTATGAAAAAAAGTTGATCATGTATTTATAATATTTTAACCAATTATTTGGAAAAAAATTAAAGTTTATGAAAAAATTGTTTGTCATGTAGGGTTGATCATGTATTTATAATATTTTAACCCTATACACAGAAAATATAGTGTGTATGCAAAAATATTGATAATGTATTTAGAAAATGATAATTTTGTGTAAAAAAATAATTTTGACGTATACAAAAAATGCAGAACATGTATTAAAAATTGATCGCGTATCAAAAAAAATGCAATCATATATCTAAAATTTTAATCGTTTTAAAATGTGCTATATATATACGGAAAATGTACAATGTCTTTTTTTGAGAATATGTTAAATGACCCATATGTATACGAATATTTAGAACATGCATTAAAAACCTGAGAATGTACACGTGTATTAAAAAGTGTTCCTAATACATACAAAAAATGTACAATATATATGTTTTGTTTATTCAAAATATTAATCATGGATTTGAAAAATGTTAACGTGTATAAAAAGTATTCCTGATATACACAGAAATTTACAAGTGTTTATAAAAAAAATGTAGACATGTGTTGAAGAAAAAAAATGGAAAAACTGTTGAAAGCCAAAAAAACAGAAGGAAGAAACAAAGAATACCGTTAAAAACCAGAAAGAAAGAAAGAAAGAAAACTTGGTGAAAACTGAGAAAGAGGAAAGAAAAACAAAGAAAGAAAGAAAAATTCCGTGAAAACCAAGAAAAAACGAAGAATATTTGTGAGAAAACAATGAAACCCATGAGAAAACAAAACAAAAAAAAAATGCTTCGGCGAGACTGAAGTTATTCTCGGGATAAGAGAGATAATCTCCGCGTTGTGCTAAATAAACCGAAGATAATCATTGTTATACTTGGGCCGAAACAAGAAAGAAAATCCAATCAACACACAGAATGTCCGTTCATGTACATGAATCCCTGGTTGATGGGCTCAAAAATGAATTTGAATCCCATGGTTGAGTTTGAGAAGAAGAAGAAGAAGAACATGCCTTCCACAGCAGCTTAATAAGCCAAGGCAAATAATTGCTGCTTGTCGCTTGGCCGAAACTTACGCCAATCGCGTGCACTTACCTGAACAGAGCTATCAGTTTCTTAATTTGCAAGACATGCCGCTACCTGACCAGAGCAACCTGACTAGAATGCCGAAGTTGGTTGATCAACTCCCCACTCTGCTCTTCTCCAAGCAGAGTAGGGACTCATCCTCACAACTCCTACAAACGGCTCATGCCCAGGAACAAACTATGAGCTATCCATCTGGCATCCGGTATATGAACAGCACAGTTTATCTCTATTAACCTTACTACTTACTTGTGCAGTTCATCAGCTTAGATATACGAAAATGCACCTGGGTTTGACGTATTAACAGTTTTCTCTATGACACCTTATTACTTACAGGTACAGTGAAGGACATACCACATAACGTTTCCAAACACACCTAATATAATCAATCCAGTAGGACTGAGCTGACATATCATCTTAAGATTTACGAAGGCATCGTAGGCGCATCTTCGTCGACGAGAACGTCTCCTTTCACTGAAAATGCATCGTCGTAAATCCTGAAATAAATTCAGGAATAACGCCAGCACCAGGACTTGAACCCTGGTGGGCTGAGGATACCACTGTCTATCCTACACACACATGCGTTTTGAAGTTTGGAAAAACAAAATACAAATGTAAATGGGCCAAGCCTAGGCCATAGGGGGGTAAGGTCTGCGCAGGTTTGTAAACTAGCCCTATACATACCCCTAAAAAAACACTAGCCCTGTACATTCCTAAAAAAAACTAGCGCTGACATCATATACGTATAAGGTCACTTGGCAAATGTCCATATTGCCCTTTATACATTTAGTGAGGAAGGTGTACGGAAGCAGGTCTCAAAAAAAAAAGACTCACCAGTGCTTGTTGTTATGACCGAGCATGAGCACCTAGCCGGTATTTGCAGCCTCTCCATTGTCTCAAAAAAAAAAATTGCAGCCTCTGCACAACAAGTTTCTGCACTAGTCTGCAGTAACCTATGAGGCACCACATAAGGCACTATTTATACCACCATTGGTTGAGCCCAAGAGCAAATACTCGAGCAGCGTAAACACATAAGCATAAGGGTTTGAATCCGCTAGGTAGTTAGAAACAAGGAGAACAAGCCGGGGGTATCGTTCAGCATCAGCATGGCGACCTCGCTGCTCCCACGCTGGGCACCAACGCCGAGCCCGTCACAGCCGCGGTGGGGTCCTTCAGCTGCCGCCCTCACAGGGGAGGTTCAGCCGCCGGAACCACCGACCGCCGAGGTGGAAGGCGCCGTGGGTAGCCCCGGTGGAATTCATTCTGAGTTTCACGACATTGATCATCGTGAAGGCCGCCTGGTGGACACCCCTCATGACGGCGGCGTGTTCATAACGTGGGAGGACGTGTGGGTAACGGCGGTGGACGGCAGAGCCACCATTCTGCACGGCGTCAGCGGCAGCGCGCGCCCCGGCCATGTGCTGGCCATCATGGGACCCTCCGGGTGTGGCAAGACCACACTGCTCGACACCTTGGCCGGTAACCTATTTATTGCTAGATTGGACACACTCATTTACAGTTGCTAACATATTAATATTGCAGCAGCAATACAGCTAAAAATTTCTGCTAGAAGCCTTAAACATGTCAGTTGATCCGAATAATATATCCAAGCTGCTACCAGTAACATGTCAAAAGAGTGGCATGTTCACCTTCCCACAAGTTTCCCCTCCCCCCCCTCCCCCCCCCCCCCCCCCCCCCCCCCCCCCCCCCCCCCCCCCCCCCCCCCCCCCCCTCCCCCCCCAACCCCCCTCTTTTGACAAGATATAACATATGCCCAGCGGTCACTTAACATGCCTGAATAAATAGTCATGGATATATGAGTTGCATACTTGACATCGGAATTTAAAAACATATTGAAACGGAGAACTTGAAAATAGAAACAGAATGACTTCTTGAAAGCAAAAAAATATTCTTCGGATTAATTCTCAAACCTACCTGACATTCAGTTGTAAATTTTGGAACTTTAACATATTGTCCGTTCTTTTAGAGATTCTGTTTAAGTAACAGGAGCTGTCTCGATCAATGTATATACACAGGGAGACTGGACAAGAACCTGAGAAGTAAAGGAGATACTCGGATAAATGGCCGGAGACAGAGGCTCGCCTTTGGAATTTCGGTAAGATTTTGACCTTAATTTCAAATGCTCATGTGCATTTAAGCAGATTGAAAAATAACATCAAATGATTAATTCAGGCATACGTGACCCAAGAGAACATGCTGATGGCCACACTCACAGTGCGTGAGGCCATCTACTACTCAGCACAGATCCAGCTGCCCGACACCATGCTGCTTGCCGATAAGTTGGCCCGCGCCGATGAAGCCATCCAGGAGATGGGGCTCACCAGCGCCCTAGAGACGCGCATCGGCGGGCGCAATACTAAGGGCATCAGTGGCGGGCAGCGGAAGCGTCTGAGCATCTGCCTTGAGATCCTCACGAGGCCGCGACTGCTATTCCTGGACGAGCCTACCAGCGGGCTAGACAGCGCTGCCTCCTTCCATGTGATGAACTGCATAGCTGACCTCGCTGCCAGGGAGGGCATGACCATCGTTGCCGTAGTGCACCAGCCATGCAACGAGGTGTTCGAGATCTTTCATGGCCTCTGCTTGCTTGCCTCAGGACGGACAATTTACTTTGGCCCGGCCACCAATGCCAATGAGGTAATTGACGTCTTCCTTTCCTTTTGTATCATGAGACGGATGCTTATATATTTAGTTTGCTAAGAATTTTCATGCACAATACATTATATTTGCAGTTCTTCTCATCAAATGGCTACCCTTGCCCACCAATGAGAAATCCTTCAGATCATTTCCTGAGGATAATCAACAGAGATTTTGAATTGGTATGTAAGATTTATACAATCATCCACTTATTATGCTTCAATCATTAAATGTAAGGAATTAGGGTAATATATATCTAAATTAGAATGAAACACTTGTCCATATAGGTCATTATACTACCGTGTCTTGCATGATACTATAGTATGACTGAGATAATTTTAATTAATGCAAAAACAACATTTTATTGACATAGTAATTAACATACAGGAAAGAGGAGAAAGAACAATATCTTCCAAGCCATCTCCAGCAGATGAAGCAATAGAAGTTCTGGTAAATGCCTACAAATCCTGCAATACTTCTGAAAATGCCAAAAAGGAAATGCACGACATAAATGAAATGGTTAGTGTTGTTCAGTATTTCATTTGCTTAAACTTTGCATGAATATGTTATCTACGCGAGATGAGATATGATATTATTTGGCTTGCTAACCCAGGGTGGAGTGATGATCAGAAGAAACCAAGCCAGTTTCCTGACAAAGGTGTTTGTACTCACCAGAAGATCGTTTGTGAACATGTATAGAGACGTCGGATACTACTGGCTACGTCTTGGCATCTATATTTCCATTAGTCTATGCCTTGGTACCATATATTACAATTTTGGCTATGGATACGATTCTATCCGTGTAAGTTGATACTTAGATCTTGTGTTGTTTTCACATATGCACTAGGCAAATTGGAAAAGTAACTAAATTTTATTGTTCCACTGTTTCAGTCTAGATCATCAATGCTAATGTTTACCAGTGGCCTTCTAACATTAATGGCAATTGGAGGATTCCCTTCCTTTGTGGAAGAAATGAAGGTATCAACCTTTTTTGTTTAACTGTATATATATGGCACAAATTTTGTTCGCGAAGAAAATAGGAAAACACTTATGGTTAAGTAAATTTGACTATTCAAAATCATCGCAGGCTGGTATAATGGATAACAACTTATCAACCTAGTTTGATCATGAAGTGATATATAAAAGTACGTCAACTAGAGTAACCTAGTAGGAGTGATTTCCATAATTGATAAAATATCGTAGATTTAGTTACTTCTTAGCCTCCAGAACAATGTTTAATGTGAATTAGGTATTTTAAATTGTAGGTTAACCATCGGATTTATTGCTATCTACATACCTAGTTTAATATTTTATTAATTGTGAAATCTGACAGAAGAAAAATAAGAAAATATGTATTATATGGACCTAAGTGAATTAGAGCATGCAAAGCATAGTCCTTACCAATATAGTTGCCGGTGAAATTACCTACCAAACTATCTGAAATACATTAATACAAAAACACCCAAGCTGAAAATTGCACATTTGCCTGCTCCACATGGTATATTATCAGAGAATCTAATATTTGAATAATTTAGACGACATCCATCTTTACATTGTTGTAAAAACAAAAAATTAACTACCCTGAAATTGACTAACATATATAGGTTATCCATGTTTTCTTTGTTGTCACCAAAAGTTTGGTTCTGATTTTCGAGTAGTTACTTTTGAAACTTAGTACGAGCAAATGTTTCTACCGAACAAAATAAAGGTATTGGCACAGGCTATTTATATCACCATAAGTTGGCATATCTTTTACAACAAATTGAATTTAGTATACCAAGTAGCCTTTAAAGTTTGTTATTTTTCACTACTTCAGGTGAGGAGTTCATGAAATCAGTGAGTCATTAAATAGTATAAAGTTGAATTGCGCTGCTCTCACTTGTAGTCTTGTTTATGGTACCCAGATATTCAGGAGAGAACGGTTAAACGGGCATTATGGTGTGTCAGCATTTGTGATCTCCAATTGGTTGTCAGCCACACCATATCTTTTCCTTATTGCTGTATTACCTGGTGCAATAGCCTACTACCTGTCTGGTCTAAAGAGAAGAGTATACCATTTTGTATATTTTACGCTTGTCCTTTGTTCGTGCACAATGCTAGTTGAAGGCCTTATGATGACCGTAGCTGCTATCGTGCCAGATTTTCTGATGGGCATCATCACAGGTGCTGGAATACAAGTAATCATGTTGCTCAATTGTGGGTTCTTCCAAATACCTAGTAAACTGCCAAAGATAGTATGGAAGTACCCAATGTTCTACATCTCTTTCCAGAAGTATGCACTTCAGGGGTTTTACAAGAACGAGTTCTTGGTTTTGGTGTTTCAAAACAACACAGGAGTTGGTGAGGAAACAATAACTGGTGAACAAGTGATAAGTAAGTTATTTGAGACAGAAATGGGGCACTCAAAATGGGTGGACTTTGCAGTGCTATGTGGAATGATTGTAATGTATAGGTTGCTCTTTGTAGTGATAATTAAGGTTGTCGACATGCTAAAGCCCATATCCAAGGGTGAATCATTTACGTGCCCTGCTCATTGTATTTGTGGCATGGAAAAGCCGTGTACTCGCCTTTAACCTCTGTATGAAAATAATACTGTAAGATGATAATGGTACTGCTAATAAAATAAAAGATTTACTTTGATATATCAGATTCATCATTGTGTAATATTATGAGAACCCGACGTTAGGCGAGGAACGACGACCAGCCATCGGGGCCAATTCCACCGCACTAGTGTGACACCGTCTACCTGATCATCCGTAACAATGATTTGCTAATTTTGCGGAATCCCTTCCATGCTCGTGAGATTGGCACCCGCATCAAAGCACTCAACCAGAGGCTTGACTCCATCAAGGAGAGGAGCACTGCTTTCAACTTCATCAATCTTGGGTCCTATGAGGATTGTCATAGCAGCAATGTCCACATCTCTCGTCATGGCAATCCTGAGACATCTGGGGAGCTCGACCGGTCCAGTGTGGTTGGCGACAAGATCGAAGAAGACACAAGAGCACTGGTGGCCCAGATTACACGCTCTGGAAATGAGGCCATCAACAACATTATGGTGGTCGCTATCGTAGGTGTTGGTGGGATTGGCAAGACCACCCTCGCCCAGAAGGTCTTCAATGACGAGGCCATCCAAGGTGACTTCAACAAAAAGATATGGTTGAGCGTCAACCAGAACTTTAGCGAGGTTGAGCAGCTGGGAAGAGCCATCATTGAAGTTAGAGGAGATGCTCAGCCAGTTGGAAATGCAAAGGCCACGCTTCAACGAACCCTCAAGGAAGCCTTGATTGGCCACAAGACCTTCTTGATAATGGATGATGTTTGGAACTATAGAGCATGGGAGGATGTGCTCAAGACGCCGTTAGTCAATGCTGCTGCTCCAGGCAGCCGTGTCCTCATCACCACTAGAGATGAAGGTGTAGCCCGAGGGCTGTCAGCTATATGGCCATACCACCACATCGACACATTAGCACCCGACGATGCTTGGTTATTGCTCAAGACGCAGGTCAGTATGCAATTAAACACTAATGTTTCTTAATGAATTGAGTAGTCAATCACCATTCAATAGCTTGTATATACTATTGCCTGTTGGAAGGTAAGAGGTTGCCAATAATTTTGTACAGGATAATATTAGCTTTGCGCTTTTACTGATAAACAAAGCAGGTGCTAAACACGGAAGTATATAACAATGCCATCTGGATTTTCATATTTTATTTATGCCTACATGACACATGTTCAAGACACTAAGATTTTGTTTAGCCGACCTTGAGTAATAATTATAAATTTGGATAACTAATATATGCATCTTTTTACAAGTGAAGATATATGGGTTGTATGTTCATGTAATGAATAATTTGTTGCTAAAATTCAACCTTATTTTCCAACTTCGGATGTAGGGTGCAGCTATTGAGCAGGGCCATAGGATATATAATAAATGATAAATATTTTAAGTAGGAAGAATAACAATTGTGGTGAATCCCTACAAATACAGTAAAATATTATAACACAAATATTTACTAGACTAGAAGGTGACCAAAACATAAGATTATTTCATGTGACCATAAAATTTGGAACTAATAACATAATGTATCATGTATGGTTTCTGCTGAATTTGGAGTACAACTTTCTGTCGTAGTGATGAGAGATTAGCAAACAAATATATTTTTCCAGCAATACATTCCATTTTGTAAAAAGGAAAGGATCAAGATAAGTAGGTACATCCTATAAAAGTTCTTTTTTGGCAAGTACTTCGGTACTTTGAATATTTACATATTCAAACATACCTTAATAAATGGACAGACACATCAACTATTCCTATGGTCTCTTAGGGGGTAAATTTGAGCGCCTTAGAGTATCTTGGTACTGCATGTACTGCAAGTTAATTAATTATATCGATCATGTACTGCATGTTTACAGGTACTCTCAAGTGAGAAAGATGAAGACCACATCAATATGCTAAAGGATATTGGATTGAAAATTATACAGAAATGTGGTTATTTACCACTTGCTGTTAAAGTAATGGGAGGACTCTTGCGTGAAAGAGGGGGCCTACGCTGTGACTGGCAGCAGGTTTTGGATGATTCAGAATGGTCAACAACTAAAATGCCTGAAGAGCTCAACTATGCAGTATACTTAAGCTATGAATATATGCCTTCTTACCTGAAGCAGTGCTTTTTATACTACTGTCTTCTTCCTAAAAGTAAGGCTTTTAGTCTGGATCAAGTTGTTGCGATGTGGATAAGTGAAGGACTTATTCATGGACGCTCTAGTAATTTAGAAGAATTAGGAAGAAACTACTACAAGGAGTTGGTATCTAGGAATCTTATTGAGCCAGATAAATCATATTTTGATGATCTATGGGTTTGCAGCATGCATGATGTTGTTCGTTTATTTGCTCAGTATATGACTAAAGATGAAGCACTCATAGCTCAACACGAAGATGATGATATTCTTGCTAAACTTGGTTCACAAAAGTTTCTTCAGTTGTCCATAGAAACTAACCGATCACAATCAGGTGAACTTGATTGGAAAAGCAATCACTGAGAACATTGATCTCAACTATCCAGATTAAGATGAAGCCTGGTGATTCATTGGTTACTTTTTCAAGTTTACGGACTTTATATATAAAATCTGTAGATGTGACTGTATTGGTTAAATCGTTGCATTAACTCAAGCACCTAAGGTATTTGGAGCTAATAAGTACTGATATATCTGTACTTCCAGAGAACATTGGCAAGATGAAGTTATTGCAATTCCTTAGACTTGACCAATGTGTAAATTTGGTGAATCTTCCTGATAGCATTGTGAAGCTTGGCCAGCTGAGGTTTCTTGGGCTTCCCTACACAAGTATGATACCTAGAGGGCTCTTTTGTCTGACAAGTTTGAGGAAACTGACTAGGTTTGTGAGGCCACATGGATGGTGATTGGTGCAATTTGGACGAGTTGGGTTCTCTTTCCCAACTCAGACTTCTCAGTTTACATCAATTGGAGAATGTATCTGCTGCCTCATTTGCTGCTAATGCTAGGCTTGCTGAGAAGATTCATCTTAATGAACTGTTATTGAATTGCACCAGCAGACTGGGAGATGATGGGTTGGTCAAAGAGAAAGAAGGTGTCTCTGAGGAAGAGCAGCGACGAATCGAGAAGGTGTTTGATGAGCTCTGCCCTCCACCTAGTATAGAATATCTTGAAATGATGGGGTATTTTGGCCAGCAACTCCCGATTTGGATGCTGTCAACATCGATGGTGCCCTTCAACAACTTGAAGTTAATAGGGTTTTCTGACCTAGCTTGTTGCACACAACTTCCCAATGGGTTATGCCAGCTCCCCAATCTGCAGTTCCTACAGGTCTCTCGTGCTCCATGCATCAAACATGTGGGGATTGGATTCGTGCAGGCGGCAACAGCTTCATTTCCAAGGTTAAACACATTGACATTGTTCGACATGGTGGAATGGGTGGAGTGGGAGTGGGAGGAGCAAGTACAAGCCATGCGTCGTTTGGAGGAACTTGTGCTCAGTAAATGCAGACTGAGGCATGTTCCTCCAGGCCTTGCCTCCAATGCAAGCTCTTTGAAAATGTTAAGTCTACTACATGTCAAGCAGCTCAGCTACATTGAGAGTTTTCCTTCTGTTGTTGAGCTTATAGTGAATGATTGCCCTGACCTGGAGAGGATCACCAATCTCCCCAATCTGCAGAAGCTTACCATTTACAACTGCCCAAAGTTGAAGGCACTGGAGCATATAGCTTCACTCGAGAGGCTGGTCCTGAAGGATTACACCATGTAAAAACTCCCAAAATACATGCGAGACATAAAGGCAAGGAATTTGCAGTTATTCTATAGGCTATGGTTGCTCTCTGCGGTAGCCGCGGGACAATCTGGCATGGAGTGGGACAAGTTCAGCCATATGGAGCATGTCAAGGCATATGCCGGTGATGGAGACAACCAAAGAAAATGGTACGTTTTGTACATGAGAGGAGACAGCTGCATGTTGGATTCAAATATTAGCAACTCTACCATATTTGAAGGTACAAATAATCAAACATACGTAAAAGCTTTGTCTTAATTTGTTTGAACACTCTGATCTGCCCATTTATAAGGTCGTTTGATTTTATCTCCTGCTTTTCGTCCATATATACTGCATGATGACCGAACATATTCCTAGTGCATGTTGCTGAGTATTTGTCTTCTTGTTCTTCTAGGTTTTCTCGAGTTTAACATATTTTGTGTTTTTCTTTCCATGCAGAAACCTTATTACCTCTATGGTGGATGCACAAGGATTTGACTATCTGTACAAAGTGAGAAGAAGTACCTTCAGTTACGTCTGCAGCTTGGTGAGGATCCCATTTTTCAAAGATATGATGGCAAGGGAGCCCACCTTTGTCGATGTGAGAGTGTTGTCTTTACAAGACAGAGTGGCTGTCGCTCTGAGAATGCTGAACTCTGGTGACTCTCCAGTTACCGTAGGATCCTCTCTTCGTGTGAATGAGTCAACTGTCTCACTGGTAACTCAGGTGTTTGTTGAGGCTATGTGGGACAGAGCAATGCACCACTACAGCTGGCCTGGCTCCACTAAAATGGAGAAGATCAAGCACAAGTTTGACAAGATGCACGGCCTGCCAAACTGTTGTGGTGTTGTACATACAACTCACATCACGTTTGGATCACAAAACCTTGAACATGAGGAGAATGATGTTGTGCTAGTGCAAGCCATTGTTGATCCAGATATGAGGATCACAGAGCTTTGGTTGGACGGCGATCTCTTGGTTTCCATTGAGAAATATGCTTGGTTGAATGGCGGTAAGGTGAAGTTGTCAGATGGCTCAGAGGTCAGCGAATACATCATTGGTGATGCAGGATTCCATCTTCGTCCTTGGCTCCTCACACCTTATGACTTGGAAAATAGTCTCTTACTCTTAGACTCCAAAGTTGAGTTTAACAAGAGACACTCTGCAGCTACATCCGTCGCGCCGAGGGCGTTGGCAAGGTTGAAAGACATGTGGAAGTGCCTACAGGGTGAAGGGTGGCATCCCAATAATCAACGTGAGATGCACCGGACAATCCACACATGTTGTGTGTTGCATAACTTAGAGATAGACATGGAGGAGGATGAGGGTGCAAGCATGCCGAGCAGCCAGGAGGGGATTTACATCGAGAAAGTGTGGAAGGTAGCAGATGAGGATGCCGTCAGGGTGAGGGATGCTCTGGCCCAACACTTGATCGGATCTGGAGGTAAAACAGGAAAACTCTTACTGTGTTAAATTAAGACAACTCTCAGCGTTCTATTTACATTTAATTGTTTCCTCCTATTGATTCCATGTTCATTTCATCTGTTTGGATGCTAGTCCACACAATGGCTGCAGAGGAGGAACAAGGAGAAGTAGCAGCAGTTGCATCTGGTTCAGGAGATGGAAACAAGGAACAAGAAGGCAGATCGAGGAAAGGAGAAAGTGCATGATAGCTAGCTAAAGAGCTGAGACCATTCTTATTTCTTGACGTGGGGACAAGTCGCAGTTCTCTTCTTAGTTCCTAGTCTGCATGTACTGTATTGGCTAAAGTGAATAGTGATTCAATTGATAGCATGATTTGGGCAGTTAATTAGCATCTCTACGACACTAGATAGGTGTTGTGTCATTTATATTGTTGGCAGTAGTAAGCTTTTGTCATTCCATTTAGCTAATAACTTTTTAAGATCATATCTATCATTACAAGCAAAAATAGCTCTAGCAGCTTCTTCATCCATAACATAACCCTTAGGAACAACAGAAAATTCATAATCAGGGGAAGAACCTTCATCATCACTATCATCAATAATTTCATCTTCAACAATTTTGTTCTCTCTAACCCTAGCAAGTTGTTCGTCAAGAAATTCACCTAATGGCAAAGTAGTATCAAGCACAGAAGTAGTTTCATCATAAGTATCATGCATAGCAGAAGTGGCATCATCAATAACATGCGACATTTCAAAATTCAAAGCAGTAGCAGGTTTAGGTGTCGCAAGCTTACTCGAAACTGAAGGAGAATCTAGTGCAGAGCTAGATGGCAGCTCCTTACCTCCCCTCGTAGTTGAGGGAATAATCTTAGTTCTTGCGTCTTTCAAGTTCTTCATAGTGATCAGCAGATATAGATCCAAATTGACTCAAGGAATAGAGCTATGCTCCTCGGCAACGGCGCCAGAAATTAGTCTTGATAACCAAGAAGTGTAGGGGATCGCAACAGCTTTCCAGGGTAGAGTATTCAACCCAAATTTATTGATTCGACACAAGGGGAGCCAAAGAATATTCTCAAGTATTAGCAGTTGAGTTGTCAATTCAACCACACCTGGATAACTTAGTATCTGCAGCAAATTATTTAGTAGCAAAGTAGTATGATAGTAATGGTAACAGTGGCAAAAGTAAAGATAGCAGTTTTGTAGTAATTGTAACAGTAGGAACGGAAAAGTAAATAAGCGGACCACAATATGTGAAAAGCTCGTAGGCATTGGATCTGTGATGGATAATTATGTCGGATGCGATTCCTCATGTAATAGCTACAACATAGGGTGACACAGAACTAGCTCTAATTCATCAATGTAATGTAGGCATGTATTCTGAATATAGTCATACGTGCTTATGGAAAAGAACTTGCATGACATCTTTTGTCCTACCCTCCCGTGGCAGCGGGGTCCTAGTGGAAAATAAGGGATATTAAGGGCTCCTTTTAATAGAGAACTGGACCAAAGCATTAGCACTTAGTGAATACATGAACTCCTCAAACTACGGTCATCACCGAGAAGTATCCCGATTATTGTCACTTCGGGGTTGTCGGATCATAACACATAATAGGTGACTATAGACTTGCAAGATAGGATCAAGAACTCACATATATTCATGAAAACTTAATAGGTTCAGATCTGAAATCATGGCACTCGGGCCCTAGTGACAAGCATTAAGCATAGCAAAGTCATAGCAACATCAATCTCAAAACATAGTGGATACTAGGGATCAAACCCTAACAAAACTAACTTGATTACATGGTAAATCTCATCCAACCTACCACCGTCCAGCAAGCCTACGATGGAATTACTCACGCACGGCGGTGAGCATCATGTAATCGGTGAAGAAGGATGGTTGATGATGACGACGGTGACGAATCCCCCTCTTCGGAGCCCTGAACGGATTCCAGATCAGCCCTCCCGAGAGAGATTAGGGCTTGGCGGCGGCTTCGTATCGTAAAACGCGATGAAACTTTCTCTCTGGTTTTTTTCTCCGCGAAACCGAATATATAGAGTAGAGTTGAGGTCGGTGGATCATCAGGGGGCCCATGAGACAGGGGGGCGCGCCCAGGGGGAGGGGGCGCGCCCCCCACCCTCGTGGACAGGGTGTGGGCCCCCTGGCCTTGATTCTTTCGCCAGTATTTTTTTATATTTTCCAAAAGTTATCTCCGTGGATTTTCAAGTCATTTCGAGAACTTTTGTTTTCTGCACAATAAACAACACCATGGCAGTTCTGCTGAAAACAGCGTAAGTCCAGTTTAGTTTCATTCAAATCATGCAAGTTAGAGTCCAAAACAAGGGCAAAAATGTTTGGAAAAGTAGATACGTTGGAGACGTACCAATCAGCGTGTGCATGCGTCGGTGGTGCATAGAGGCCCATCGACGGGGCCGTCTCCGGATGAGCAATAACCGCCGAGTATGGCGAGTAAAAGCCGGGAGGACCAGCAGCGGGGGCGCCTTAGATCGCGGCCCCGTAGGGTTGCTGCGACGGAGTGCCCGCGGCCCCGTAGGACGGTTGCGGCAGAGTGGCCGCGGATCCAGTCGGTGCGGGGTAGGGTTGGCGAGGCAGCGCCGCATAGGGTTGTAGGGACGGCGCCGAGTAGGACTGCTGCTGGGGTGGCACCAAGTAGGGCTGCGCCGGTGGCGACCCGTAGGGATGCCGCGGGGGTGCCGCGTTGGGTTGATGAGGGGGCGGCGCCCCGTAGGATGCCACCTGCCATGAAGATGACGGCGGCGGCAGGGAGCCATGGGCCACCGAAGAAGCGTCGTATGAGGTAGGGGCGATGCCATAGGGCGGCGGTGCGGCAACTCCGTAGGGCGGCGGCGTGGCAACGCCATAGGGCGGCGGCGCGGCAACGCCATAGGGCGGCGGCGCGGCGATCTCGGTCGAAGCAGAGGGATCCCCCGAGGCGCCCGATCCGATTGGGGACCCTGGCGGCGGCAGGGCTCCATAGGCCGCCGCGAGGGGCCGGGAGGCGATGAACGGCGACATAGGGGCGAGGACCGGCGCAACGGCGGCGGCGCCGGCGGAAGACACTGTAACCTTTTTTTTGCGAAAGACATCGTAACCTAAACTGATACCATGTAAAACATATGATTTGGGAAACTGCTCGACACCCTAAACGGGGTGTGGCTATCTCATTATATAGAGGTACCAAGGGGTACAATACAATGTTACGTATATACAGTCTAACATTGAGAACACATATAGAGTAGTCTTCTGGGAACAGATATAGATTTGAACTGAACTTTAAAACAAGTAATCTGTTCTCAAGGTTGATCAAACATATAGTACTTTTCTGAATGCGAACTTAGAGTGGACGCAAGTAAAATTCAGTTAGTAACTTTCAATCAACAAGAAACATGAACTGAGAGTGGAAGCAAGTAATATGTTGCTTATGGCGAGAATAGCTCATAGTTTGTGAATTTACAGTTGCTTTTCTCTGCTGCTTCCACCCAAACAAATTCAGCCATAAGCGCTTTTCTGAATATAGCAATATATTTGTGCTACCAGGACTGTAGTAATCTGTTTATGCTTTGCGATGATTACTTGAGTACATAGTACAAATATGACACTTGGCGCCTTCCTTGCACCCACCATTGATCAGTTCATGCCGACAGATGGTCTTGAATGAATAATACTAGCTCCTTCCTGCCCCAAGGGAAGATCTGAGGGAAATTTCGCTGCATCTCTCACCAACCAGGTGCCTTACCTGCCAATTAGTATACAACAGGTGTCAACCTAATTATGATGTGAACTGTTATGTATTCAAACAAGGTAATGTTAGTTCCTGACTGCCCCAAGGTAGAGTAATAAACTAGACCTATCTAATCTCAAGGAAAGTACCATGCATCTCTCACCAACTAGTTGTCTACCTAATTATGATGTAAATGTTTATGTATTCAAACAAGACTTGCAAGCTAGACGAGCAAGTCGTTCGTTCTTTAACAATGCAGCAGATGCATCAACTACAAAATGATTTGCACGGCGAAAATAAAACTACTAAGTGATTTGTCTTGTAGCCTAAGATCATCTTCAGCCACTCCCCCAAGTCCCCCACCCCCCCCCCCCCCGGACCTGTTGGGGAACGTAGTAATTTCAAAATTTTCCTACGCACACGCAAGATCATGGTGATGAATAGCAACGAGAGGGGAGAGTGTTGTCTACATACCCTTGTAGACCCGAAGCGGAAGCGATCACAACGTAGAGGAAGTAGTCGTACGTTCTCCTCGCGATCCGACCGATCCCGGCGCCGTTACTCCGGCGCCCCCGAGTTCTTGACACACGTACAGCTCGATGACGTCCCTCGTACTCCGATCCAGCCGAGTGTCGAGGGAGAGTTTCGTCAGCACGACGGCGTGGCGACGATCTTGATGTTTCACCGGCGCAGGGCTTCGCCTAAGCTTCGCGACGGTATGACCGAGGTGGAATATGGTGGAGGGGGGCACCGCACACGGCTAAGGAACGATCCGTAGATCAAACTTGTGTGTCCTAGGGTGCCCCCCTGCCCCCGTATATAAAGGAGGGAGGGGGGAGGCCGGCCGGCCCCTATAGGCGCGCCAAGGAGGGGGGAGTCCTCCTCCTAGTTGGAGTAGGACTCCCCTTTCCTAGTCCAACTAGGAAGGGAGAAGGGGGAAGGAAAGAGAGGGAGAGGGAGAGGGAAAGGGGGGCCGCGCCCCCCCCCCCCCCCTCCTTGTCCTATTCGGACTCCCCTGGGGGGGGGGGGGGGCGCGCCACCTCCTGGTGCGGCCCCTCTCTCTCCCCTCTTGGCCCACTAAGGCCCATAACTTCCCCCGGGGGGTTCCGGTAACCCCTCCGGCACTCCGGTTTTCTCCGGAAACTTCCGGAACCTTTCCGGTGTCCGAATATAGCCGTCCAATATATCAATCTTTATGTCTCGACCATTCCGAGACTCCTCGTCATGTCCGTGATCACATCCGGGACTCCGAACTTCTTCGGTACATCAAAATACATAAACTCATAATAACTGTCATCGAAACCTTAAGCGTGCGGACCCTACGGTTCGAGAACAATGTAGACATGACCTAGAACTATTCTCGGTCAATAACCAATAGCGGGACCTGGATGCCCATATTGGTTCCTACATATTCTACGAAGATCTTTATCGGTCAGACCGCATAACAACATACGTTGTTCCCTTTGTCATCGGTATGTTACTTGCCCGAGATTCGATCGTCGGTATCCAATACCTAGTTCAATCTCGTTACCGGCAAGTCTCTTTACTCGTTCCGTAATACATCATCTAACAACTATCTCATTAGTTGTAATGCTTGCAAGGCTTCAGTGATGTGCATTACCGAGAGGGCCCAGAGATACCTCTCCGACAATCGGAGTGACAAAACCTAATCTCGAAATACGCCAACCCAACATCTGCCTTTGGAGACACCTGTAGTACTCCTTTATAATCACCCAGTTACGTTGTGACGTTTGGTAGCACCCAAAGTGTTCCTCCGGTAAACGGGAGTTGCATAATCTCATAGTTACAGGAACATGTATATGTCATGGATAAAAGCAGTAGCAACATACTAAACGATCGTGTGCTAAGCTAATGGAATGGGTCATGTCAATCAGATCATTCTACTAATGATGTGACCTTGTTAATCAAATAACAACTCCTTGTTCATGGTCAGGAAACATAACCATCTTTGATTAACAAGCTAGTCTAGTAGAGGCATACTAGTGACATGTTGTTTTGTCTATGCATTCACACATGTATCATGTTTCCGGTTAATACAATTCTAGCATGAATGATAAACATTTATCATGAAATAAGGAAATAAATAATAACTTTATTATTGCCTCTAGGGCATATTTCCTTCAGTCTCCCACTTGCACTAGAGTCAATAATCTAGATTACATAGTAATGATTCTAACACCCATGGAGTCTTGGTGCTGATCATGTTTTGCTCGTGGAAGAGGCTTAGTCAACAGGTCTGCAACATTCAGATCCGTATGTATCTTGCAAATCTCTATGTCTCCCACCTGGACTAAGTCCCGGATGGAATTGAAGCGTCTCTTGATGTGCTTGGTCCTCTTGTGAAATCTGGATTCCTTTGCTAAGGCAATTGCTCCAGTATTGTCACAGAAGATTTTCATTGGACCCGATGCACTAGGTATGACACCTAGATCGGATATGAACTCCTTCATCCAGACTCCTTCATTAGCTGCTTCCGAAGCTGCTATGTACTCCGCTTCACATGTAGATCCCGCTACGACGCTTTGTTTAGAACTGCACCAACTTACAGCTCCTCCGTTTAGTGTAAATACGTATCCGGTCTGCGATTTAGAATCGTCCGGATCAGTGTCAAAGCTTGCATCAACGTAACCGTTTACGATGAGCTCTTTGTCACCTCCATATATGAGAAACATATCCTTAGTCCTTTTCAGGTATTTCAGGATGTTCTTGACCGCTGTCCAGTGATCCACTCCTGGATTACTTTGGTACCTCCCTGCTAGGCTTATAGCAAGGCACACATCAGGTCTGGTACACAGCATTGCATACATGATAGAGCCTATGGCTGAAGCATAGGGAACATCTTTCATTTTCTCTCTATCTTCTGCAGTGGTCGGGCATTGAGTCTTACTCAATTTCACACCTTGTAACACAGGCAAGAACCCTTTCTTTGCTTGATCCATTTTGAACTTCTTCAAAATTTTGTCAAGGTATGTGCTTTGTGAAAGTCCAATCAAGCGTCTTGATCTATCTCTATAGATCTTAATGCCCAATATGTAAGCAGCTTCACCGAGGTCTTTCATTGAAAAACTCTTATTCAAGTATCCCTTTATGCTATCCAGAAATTCTATATCATTTCCGATCAGCAATATGTCATCTACATATAATATCAGAAATGCTACAGAGCTCCCACTCACTTTCTTGTAAATACAGGCTTCTCCAAAAGTCTGTACAAACCCAAATGCTTTGATCACACTATCAAAGCGTTTATTCCAACTCCGAGATGCTTGCACCAGTCCATAGATGGATCGCTGGAGCTTGCACACTTTGTTAGCTCCCTTTGGATCGATAAAACCTTCTGGTTGCATCATATACAACTCTTCTTCCAGAAATCCATTCAGGAATGCAGTCTTTACATCTATTTGCCAAATTTCATAATCATAAAATGCGGCAATTGCTAACATGATTCGGACGGACTTAAGCATCGCTACGGGTGAGAAGGTCTCATCGTAGTCAATCCCTTGAACTTGTCGAAAAACCCTTTGCGACAAGTCGAGCTTTGTAGACAGTAACATTACCGTCAGCGTCAGTCTTCTTCTTGAAGATCCACTTGTTTTCTATTGCTTGCCGACCCTCGGGCAAGTCAACCAAAGTCCATACTTTGTTTTCATACATGGATCCCATCTCAGATTTCATGGCCTCAAGCCATTTTGCGGAATCTGGGCTCACCATCGCTTCTTCATAGTTCGTAGGTTCATCATGATCTAGTAGCATGATTTCCAGAACAGGATTGCCGTACCACTCTGGTGCGGATCTTACTCTGGTTGATCTACGAGGTTCTGTAGTAACTTGATCTGAAGTTTCATGATCAACATCATCAACTTCCTCACTACTTGGTGTAGGTGTCCCAGAAACCGGTTTCTGCGACGAACTACTTTCAAGTAAGGGAGAAGGTACTATTACCTCATCAAGTTCCACTTTCCTCCAACTCACTTCTTTCGAGAGAAACTCCTTCTCTAGAAAGGATCCATTCTTAGCAACGAATGTCTTGCCTTCGGATCTGTGATAGAAGGTGTACCCAACTGTCTCCTTTGGGTATCCTATGAAGACACATTTCTCCGATTTGGGTTCGAGCTTATCAGGTTGAAGCTTTTTCACATAAGCATCGCATCCCCAAACTTTAAGAAACGACAACTTTGGTTTCTTGCTAAACCACAGTTCATAAGGTGTCGTCTCAACGGATTTCGACGGTGTTCTATTCAGTGTGAATGCGGCCGTCTCTAGAGCATAACCCCAAAACGATAGCGGTAAATCTGTAAGAGACATCATAGATCGCACCATATCTAGTAAAGTGCGATTACGACGTTCGGACACACCATTACGCTGTGGTGTTCCGGGTGGCGTGAGTTGCGAAACTATTCCGCATTGTTTCAAATGTAGACCAAACTCGTAACTCAAATATTCACCTCCACGATCAGATCGTAGAAATTTAATTTTCTTGTTACGATGATTTTCAACTTCACTCTGAAATTCTTTGAACTTTTCAAATGTTTCAGACTTATGTTTCATTAAGTAGATATACCCATATCTGCTTAAGTCATCTGTGAAGGTGAGAAAATAACGATATCCGCCACGAGCCTCAACATTCATCGGACCACATACATCTGTATGTATGATTTCCAACAAATCTGTTGCTCTCTCCATAGTACCGGAGAACGGGGTTCTAGTCATCTTGCCCATGAGGCACGGTTCGCAAGTGCCAAGTGATTCATAATCAAGTGACTCCAAAAGTCCATCAGTATGGAGTTTCTTCATGCGTTTTACACCGATATGACCTAAACGGCAGTGCCACAAATAAGTTGCACTATCATTATCAACTCTGCATCTTTTGGTTTCAATATTATGAATATGTGTATCACTACTATCGAGATTCATCAAATATAGACCACTCCTCAAGGGTGCATGACCATAAAAGATATTACTCATATAAATAGAACAACCATTATTCTCTGATTTAAATGAATAACCGTCTCGCATCAAACAAGATCCAGATATAATGTTCATGCTCAACGCAGGCACCAAATAACAATTATTTAGGTCTAAAACTAATCCCGAAGGTAGATGTAGAGGTAGCGTGCCGACCGCGATCACATCGACTTTGGAACCATTTCCCACGCGCATCGTCACCTCGTCCTTTGCCAGTGTTCGCTTAATCCGTAGTCCCTGTTTCGAGTTGCAAATATTAGCAACAGAACCAGTATCAAATACCCAGGTGCTACTGCGAGCTCTAGTAAGGTACACATCAATAACATGTATATCACATATACCTTTGTTCACCTTGCCATCCTTCTTATCCGCCAAATACTTGGGGCAGTTCCGCTTCCAGTGACCAGTCTGCTTGCAGTAGAAGCACTCAGTTTCAGGCTTAGGTCCAGACTTGGGTTTCTTCTCCTGAGCAGCAACTTGCTTGCTGTTCTTCTTGAAGTTCCCCTTCTTCTTCCCTTTGCCTTTCTTCTTGAAACTAGTGGTCTTATTGACCATCAACACTTGATGCTCCTTCTTGATTTCTACCTCCGCATCCTTTAGCATTGCGAAGAGCTCAGGTATAGTCTTTACTAACCCTTGCATATTATAGTTCATCACGAAGCCTTTGTAGCTTGGTGGCAGTGATTGAAGAATTCTGTCAATGACACAATCATCCGGAAGATTAACTCCCAATTGTGTCAAGTGATTGTAATACCCAGACATTCTGAGTATGTGCTCACTAACAGAACTATTCTCCTCCATCTTGCAGCTATAGAACTTATTGGAGACTTCATATCTCTCAATCCGGGCATTCTGTTGGAATATTAACTTCAACTCCTGGAACATCTCATATGCTCCATGACGTTCAAAACGTCGTTGAAGTCCCGGTTCTAAGCCGTAAAGCATGGCACACTGAACTATAGAGTAGTCATCAGCTTTGCTCTGCCAGACGTTCTTAACGTCGTCAGTTGCATCAGCAGCAGGCCTGGCACCCAGCGGTGCATCCAGGACGTAACTCTTCTGTGCAGCAATGAGGATAATCCTCAGGTTACGGACCCAGTCCGTGTAATTGCTACCATCATCTTTCAACTTTGCTTTCTCAAGGAACGCATTAAAATTCAACGGAACAACAGCACGAGCCATCTATCTACAATCAAACATAAACAAGCAAGATACTATCAGGTACTAAGTTCATGATAAATTTAAGTTCAATTAATCATATTACTTAAGAACTCCCACTTAGAAAGACATCTCTCTAGTCATCTAAGTGATCACGTGATCCAAATCAACTAAACCATAACCGATCATCACGTGAAATGGAGTAGTTTTCAATGGTGAACATCTTATGTTGATCATATCTACTATATGATTCACGCTCGACCTTTCGGTCTCCGTGTTCCGAGGCCATATCTGCATATGCTAGGCTCGTCAAGTATAACCCGAGTATTCTGCGTGTGCAAAACTGGCTTGCACCCGTTGTAGATGGACGTAGAGCTTATCACACCCGATCATCACGTGGTGTCTGGGCACGACGAACTTTGGCAACGGTGCATACTCGGGGAGAACACTTCTTGATAATTTAGTGAGAGATCATCTTATAATGCTACCGTCAATCAAAGCAAGATAAGATGCATAAAAGGATAAACATCACATGCAAATCAATATAAGTGATATGATATGGTCATCATCATCTTGTGCTTCATGATCTCCATCTTGCAGCACCACCATGATCACCATCGTCACCGGCGCGACACCTTGATCTCCATCGTAGCATCGTTGTCGTCTCGCCAAACTTATGCTTCTACGACTATCGCTACCGTTTAGTGATAAAGTAAAGCATTACAGGGCGATTGCATTGCATACAATAAAGCGACAACCATATGGCTCCTGCCAGTTGCCGATAACTTCGGTTACAAAACATGATCATCTCATACAATAAAATATAGCATCACGTCTTGACCATATCACATCACAACATGCCCTGCAAAAACAAGTTAGACGTCCTCTACTTTGTTGTTGCAAATTTTACGTGGCTGCTACGGGCTTAAGCAAGAACCAGTCTCACCTACGCATCAAAACCACAACGATACTTCGTCAAATAGACTCCGTTTTAACCTTCTCAAGAACCGGGCGTAGCCACACTCGGTTCAACTAAAGTGAGAGAGACAGGCACCCACCAGTCACCTTTAAGCAACGAGTGCTCGTAGCGGTGAAACCAGTCTCGCGTAAGCGTACGCGTAATGTCGGTCTGGGCCGCTTCATCTCACAATACCGCTGAACCAAAGTATGACATGCTGGTAGGTAGTATGACTTGTATCGCCCACAACTCACTTGTGTTCTACTCGTGCAAAACATCAAACCATAAAAACCTAGGCTCGGATGCCACTGTTGGGGAACGTAGTAATTTCAAAAAATTTCCTACGCACACGCAAGATCATGGTGATGAATAGCAACGAGAGGGGAGAGTGTTGTCTACATACCCTTGTAGACCCGAAGCGGAAGCGATCACAACGTAGAGGAAGTAGTCGTACGTTCTCCTCGCGATCCGACCGATCCCGGCGCCGTTACTCCGGCGCCCCCGAGTTCTTGACACACGTACAGCTCGATGACGTCCCTCGTACTCCGATCCAGCCGAGTGTCGAGGGAGAGTTTCGTCAGCACGACGGCGTGGCGACGATCTTGATGTTTCACCGGCGCAGGGCTTCGCCTAAGCTTCGCGACGGTATGACCGAGGTGGAATATGGTGGAGGGGGGCACCGCACACGGCTAAGGAACGATCCGTAGATCAAACTTGTGTGTTCTAGGGTGCCCCCCTGCCCCCGTATATAAAGGAGGGAGGGGGGAGGCCGGCCGGCCCCTATAGGCGCGCCAAGGAGGGGGGAGTCCTCCTCCTAGTTGGAGTAGGACTCCCCTTTCCTAGTCCAACTAGGAAGGGAGAAGGGGGGAGGAAAGAGAGGGAGAGGGAGAGGGAAAGGGGGGCCGCGCCCCCCCCCCCCTCCTTGTCCTATTCGGACTCCCCTGGGGGGGGGCGCGCCACCTCCTGGTGCGGCCCCTCTCTCTCCCCTCTTGGCCCACTAAGGCCCATAACTTCCCCCGGGGGGTTCCGGTAACCCCTCCGGCACTCCGGTTTTCTCCGGAAACTTCCGGAACCTTTCCGGTGTCCGAATATAGCCGTCCAATATATCAATCTTTATGTCTCGACCATTCCGAGACTCCTCGTCATGTCCGTGATCACATCCGGGACTCCGAACTTCTTCGGTACATCAAAATACATAAACTCATAATAACTGTCATCGAAACCTTAAGCGTGCGGACCCTACGGTTCGAGAACAATGTAGACATGACCTAGAACTATTCTCGGTCAATAACCAATAGCGGGACCTGGATGCCCATATTGGTTCCTACATATTCTACGAAGATCTTTATCGGTCAGACCGCATAACAACATACGTTGTTCCCTTTGTCATCGGTATGTTACTTGCCCGAGATTCGATCGTCGGTATCCAATACCTAGTTCAATCTCGTTACCGGCAAGTCTCTTTACTCGTTCCGTAATACATCATCTCACAACTATCTCATTAGTTGTAATGCTTGCAAGGCTTCAGTGATGTGCATTACCGAGAGGGCCCAGAGATACCTCTCCGACAATCGGAGTGACAAAACCTAATCTCGAAATACGCCAACCCAACATCTGCCTTTGGAGACACCTGTAGTACTCCTTTATAATCACCCAGTTACGTTGTGACGTTTGGTAGCACCCAAAGTGTTCCTCCGGTAAACGGGAGTTGCATAATCTCATAGTTACAGGAACATGTATATGTCATGGATAAAAGCAGTAGCAACATACTAAACGATCGTGTGCTAAGCTAATGGAATGGGTCATGTCAATCAGATCATTCTACTAATGATGTGACCTTGTTAATCAAATAACAACTCCTTGTTCATGGTCAGGAAACATAACCATCTTTGATTAACAAGCTAGTCTAGTAGAGGCATACTAGTGACATGTTGTTTTGTCTATGCATTCACACATGTATCATGTTTCCGGTTAATACAATTCTAGCATGAATGATAAACATTTATCATGAAATAAGGAAATAAATAATAACTTTATTATTGCCTCTAGGGCATATTTCCTTCATTCACTGCCCGAGCCTCCGGTACTCGCGTGACGAGTACGTCCTCGCCGCCTCTGCCGCGGAGCCGTCACCCATTCCTGCGTCCGCCCGCGCCGCCCTACGTGATCCTCACTGGCTTGCGGCGATGCAGGAAGAGTTTGACGCTCTCCAGCGGAACCGCACCTGGACTCTGGTGCCCCGGCCTCCTCGCGCCAACGTCATCACCGGCAAGTGGGTCTTCCGTCGTAAGACCCGCTCAGACGGTTCACTTGAGCGCTACAAGGCTCGCTAGGTGGTCCGCGGTTTCCGCCAGCGCGCTGGAGTCGATTTCACGGAGACGTTTGCCCCGGTTGTCAAACCGGGCACGATCCGCACTGTCCTCCAGCTCGCCGTCTCTCGCGGCTGGCCCGTTCACCAGATGGATGTCTCCAACGCCTTCCTCCACGGCCATATTGAGGAGCAGGTGTTTTGTGAGCAACCCACCGGTTTCGTCGACGCCTCATTGCCCGGTCATGTGTGCCTGCTGTCGCGCTCTCTTTACGGGCTCAAGCAGGCACCCCGCGCCTGGTACCAGCGGATCGCCGGGTTTCTTCAGACACTGGGCTTCAGCGTCACTCGCTCGGACACCTCACTGTTTGTCTATCGCCACGGTGACACGACTGCATATTTGCTGCTCTACGTCGACGACATCATCCTGACAGCCTCCTCCGCAGCCGTTCTTCAGCAGATCACTCTACGGCTGCGTGACGAGTTCGCTATCAAGGACTTGGGTGCTCTCCATTACTTCCTTGGCATTGAGGTTGTTCGGCGCCCGGACGGCTTCTTTCTTCATCAACAGAAGTATGCCCATGAGCTTCTTGAGCGCGCTGGCATGCTCAACTGCCATCCGGTTGCTACTCCTGTTGACACGAAGGCCAAGGTTTCTGCCCTTGAGGGTTCGCCTGCGTCGGATGCTCCGTTCTACCGGTCTATTGTCGGCGCTCTTCAGTACTTGACTCTCACCAGACCGGATCTTCAGTATGCTGTCCAGCAGGTGTGTCTCCACATGAACGCCCCTCGTGACTCTCACTGGACTCTCGTGAAGCGGATCCTTCGCTACATCCGCGGCACGATGTCCCTTGGGTTGACACTCACGGCGTCCACTTCTTTGGAGATGGTGGCTTACTCCGATGCAGACTGGGCCGGCTGCCCCGACACTCGCTGGTCCACCTCTGGCTACTGCGTCTACCTCGGTCCTTCCCTCGTCTCGTGGTCGTCCAAGCGACAACCCATGGTTTCGCGCTCTAGCGCCGAGGCTGAGTACCGAGCTGTGGCCAACGCTGTCGCCGAGTGCACCTGGCTTCGACAGTTACTCCAGGAGCTACATCACGATGTCTCCCAGGCTACGGTTGTCTACTGCGACAACGTCTCTGCGGTGTACCTCTCCGCCAACCCCGTTCATCATCGCCGGACGAAACACATCGAGCTGGACATTCACTTCGTGCGCGAGCAGGTGGCTCTTGGACGCATGCGGGTTCTCCATGTGCCGACTGCTCAACAGTTCGCTGATGTGATGACGAAGGGACTGCCGACTTCCACCTTTGAGGAGTTTCGTTCCAGTCTCTGCGTCACTGGCGCCGCTTCGACTGCGGGGGGGTGTTGAGTATATTGTGTACGTGTATATGTGTGTGTAGGGCCCACCTCCTGTTTTTCCTGTATAGTTGAGGTTGTGGCCCACCTCTGTACTTATATATACGTGCCTGGTGCACCGATCAATACATCGCGATTGCACAGCCCATAATCTGTCTCTCTACAGATAAGAACGATTAGTCAGTCACTGGCCGGGCTAAAACAACACAAAACATATTTGAGGGTTGAGTTGCTATCACCCGGCTGTTATCCTAAAATGAATCTAGCTTGCATCACCTGGCTTTTGAATTGTAGTTGAGCTCTTGCTGTAAAAAAAAAGTCTTTTGCTTCAGGAATCAGGATAGACTGACTCAATTCTTTCAATTCTCCCTGGCTACTCTTTTTATCACTTTGAATGATGGATAGATAGCCTCAGTTAGAACGTTTCTTCATCTCGTTTTTGGCAAAACAGAGGTTACAAAATATATGCACACAAAAATGGGCAAAAGCAGCCACGTTTACAGCAATAATTGTTGGGTAGGTTAGCGTGCCGTAAGCACCACTTAACTATTCAAGAGCTAATTTAGCTTAGATCATTGCTGATGTATCTACAAGACTAACATACATATTTTTGGAGGGTACCTTGAGCTCGTCCAAAGCTAAAAATATATAACGTACCTAATGTACATTACATCTGGTTTGTCCTTCTTATCGTCATATCTTCCATGTTTCTTTTATAAAGCAGCAAGTTGAACAGTATATTAACCATTCTCTCGCATGCTGCAGAGCGGCTTTCATAATCATCCGGATTAGTATTTTTTTTTTCATGAAATTAACAGCCATTAGCAAGGGGAATATTAATACGTACCCAAGGCTGTTCAGTGTGAATGCGACGGCACACCTGATTACAATATTATAGAAAATCGTTTCTATTTCGTGTAAATTAGAAAGGTCCTAGTGCCACTAACCGATCATGAGTTATAATTACAATGTCGATGGAAGATCAAAAACTAAGTATATATAGAACGTAAATGTACAATATATAAATGGATTGTCTTATTTATTGTTGTATCTACATAGGAACACATTCTTCATTGTTGCTTATGCCACAGACCTTTATTTTCTATTTTATAGAGCGGCAAGTTGAGCAATACTACATTTTCTTAATGGGACAGTTGAGCAAATACTTTAACCATCGTCTCCCTTGATGCAGAGGGCTTTCTTAATCATTGGGATTTCTTAAATAAAAAAATATGAAACAATTATAAAACACCCATAGCTGTTGAGCGTGAATGTGATCGAACACCCAACTACGACGTCATGAAATTTTGATTTTATTTCATGCAGTTTACAAGGTTCTAGTATTTCCATCAACTTGTGATGTGTTTTAATTTCTTCTCCTCGTGTTTTGAAGTAACTATACTCTAGTTCAAAAGTTGTGACATGATCTACATATATTAAGCAAGACGGACGCCGGATGGCTAGTTCTTTCTGCTGGCATGGTTGTCCATGAAAGATACAACTTTTTTTTTGGATAAAGGGCGCCTTTTATTAACTCAAAATGTCACATCAAGTGATACAAGCATAATGAACACACACCCGACCTCCATCAAACTTTAATCTATAGTATATATCTGCTTTGTCCTATTTATTGTCCTTTCTTTTGTAGGAACACAGCCTTCCATGTGAACGTATGCCACAAACCTCCGTATCATGTTTTCTAGAGCAGCAAATTGGGCGATATTATTCTTTTTTTTGTATGGAGCAGTTGAACAATACTTTAAACATTCTCTCTTGCGCTGCAGAGGGTTTTTTCAATCATTGAGATTTAGTAACATAAAACTCAACATCAACAATAGTAAAACACCCAAAATCTGTTGAATGTGAATGCGATCGAATACCTAATTGGAATGTTATTAACAGTTTGATTGTATGATAGTACGTGAGATAGGTGAGTCATCCTAAGAAATTATGAGAGATACTGTTACAGTGTAGAGTTCACAAACCTAATCACCATCAACTAAGAAGTAGCTATGAGAAATCTTGACATTCATCGGGGTCCTAATTCGGAAACTCATTTATTTGATTAGCCTAGTCGATCAATGGAGCTTACGCTTAAAAGATTAAGCGCAGCTGTCTGCTACTAGTATTATTACGTTCAAGTTGAATCTAGATCCACCCCTCTGCTACTTATATCTTCCATCTTAATTACCTTCTTGAAACTACCAGATATATCGATCCTTATGACTAAGCCATAGGGTACTCCAAAGGGCATGTGGATGGATCAACTAGCGACGTTAAACTAAATAAAAAAGATTAAATAAGATGGACCAGCAATTATTACTTAATTAGTCCTCCCCGTCCAATGCATCTGTCTGCCACTGCCACTGTTATTACTCCGTTCAATGGCCCTCGCCGTTTCACTTCACACTCGTTCCCGTCAACTTCCACCCAGCTGCGCCACTGCCTTTTGCCTTTGCCGGAGAGCACCTGGTGCTACAACCAGCTACTCTGCCTCCTGCGGCTGTTATACCTCCACACGGGTGAGACGCTCCGGAGGAGAAGCATAGCTGCTGCACACTGAGGCGGCGTGCCGGCGGAGGAGCAAAACTGCTGCTCGCTGTGGCCGAGTTCCGGAGGAGGAGGTGAGCTCTTGCTCCCGGCCGGGTGCGACACGTCGTACGAGGATCTGAGCTGCTGCTCCTGGAGGTAACGCACTAGATCGTCAACGCAACCTCTCCTCTCCATCGCCGCCACGCTGACCCCAAGATCTCTTGTCGACATCCATCCATCTCACAGGTTGGTGATGCAGTTCATGTGCGATTTGTCTCTCTTTACACCTAGCTAGCTAAGCTTCTTGCTTGAATTTGACTTTACCTTGTTATTGCAGAAAAATTAGCCAGCAACAATGGCAATGGTGCTGGATGCATTTGCGTCCTACCTGGTGGACATGCTCACGCAGGCAGCAACAAATGAGATGAAGACGATGTTGGGCGTCTCCGGCGAGATCGACAAGATGGGAGACAAGCTTCGGGATCTCAAGAACTTCCTGGCCGATGCCGATAGGAGGAACATCACCGATGAGACTGTTCGAGAGTGGGTGGGGCAGCTCAAGCGTGCCATGTATGAAGCTACTGACATCCTTGACCTCTGCCATCTCAAGGCCATGGAGCGTGGACCATCCTCGGTAAACGCAGGGTGTTTCAATCCCTTGCTCTTCTGCATGAGGAACCCCTTCCATGCCCGTGAGATCGGCACCCGCATCAAGGCACTCAACCAGAGGCTTGATAACATCAAGGAACATAGCGCTGCTTTCAACTTCATCAATCTCGGGTCCTATGGTGATCATAATAGCAATACCCATGCCTCTCGCCATGGTATTCCAAGCCGGGAGATGGTAGGGGACTTTGACCGGTCTTCTGTGGTTGGGGACAAGATTGAAGAAGACACAAGAGCACTGGTGGCCCAGATCATGCAGACGGGAAATGATGTCAACACTGGCATCAAGGTGGTTGCTATCGTAGGTGTTGGTGGGATCGGCAAGACCACCCTCGCCCAGAAGATCTTCAATGACGAGGCAATTCAAGGTGAATTCAGCAAAAAGATATGGTTGAGCGTCAACCAAAACTTCACTGATGTTGATCTGCTGAGAAGGGCCATCATAGAAGCCGGAGGAGACGCCCAACCACCTGAAAGTGCAAAGACTAGCCTTCACGAAACCCTCAAGAACACATTGGTTGACCACAAGATCTTTCTGGTAATGGATGATGTATGGAACCATAGAGCATGGGATGACGTGCTGAAAATACCCTTTGTCAATGCTGCTGCTTCAGGCAGCCGAGTCCTCGTCACTACCAGAGATGAAAGTGTTGCCCGAGGGGTGAAAGCTATATGGCCGTACCACCATGTTGACAGATTAGCGCCTGAAGATGCTTGGTCATTGCTTAAGAATCAGGTATGTACTTAATTAAATTCTAATCTTTCAATGAAGTGAATAATCTATCTCCATCTTCTTATTAACAATACTATGTAGTTAATTAAGAGAATGAGGATGCTCCCAAATTGATGAGCCAATGATTACGTGTAATTTAGTTACTTCTATGTACTATTACCTCTTCGAGGTCAGAGATTGTCAGTAATTTTGTAAGGCTAATATTACTTTGCAAGTGCCAACAGAGCATGTTGCTAAACAAGGAACATGCCACCACTAATTGGGACACCTTAAAAGACACCTAGGTTTTGTTTAATCAAGCTTGAGAGATAATTAGAAATTTGGATGATGATATATGTATCATTTCTAAGTGAAGAGACATGGGTAGTACTCCCTCCATCCGAACAAACTTGTCCCTCAAATGTATGTATCTAGCACTAGATGTATGTAGTTTCAAGTTAATGCTAGATACATCCATTTGAACCATTTGAAGGACAGTAACCTTTTATGAATATCGAGTCTCGTTAAACATATGGAATGAAGATCTTAGTTCTCAGCTATTTGAAGACAGAAAAATAACAATTTCTGTGAACCCCTGCCAATACAACAAAATAATCTAATATGAAAATAACTAGACTAGAAGTTGGCAGTAATTTTGCTAGAGAATTTGCACACAATTTAGTACTTAATGTTTGGCATAGTATTATGCATTTTAGACACTCGAGAGATGAGATAATTTCATGTTACCATAAAATATGAAAACGAATAAAACAATATGCGATTTCTGCTAAAATTGGATTTACTTCCTATAATAGTGATGGGAGAGTCGTGCTAAAGTATATTCTTCTTGCAGTATGTTCCATCTTGTAAAAAGAAACCGAAAGAAAAATTATTTTCTAGGCATAAATTATGTATGTTATATGTGGAAGCCATTGCACAAATCTTCGTTATGTATGAGAAAGAGGAGTAAATAGATTAATAACTGTATCGGTCCCTTGTACTATATGTCCGCAGGTATGCTCAAGTGAGATAGATGAAGACGACATCAATACGCTAAAGGATATCGGAATGAAAATTATACAGAAATGTGGTTGTTTACCAATTGCTGTTAAAGTGATGGGAGGACTCTTGCGTGAAAGAGGGGGGCTACGTCGTGACTGGCAGCAGGTTTTGGATGATTCTCAATGGTCCACAACTAAAATGCCCGATGATCTCAACCACACAGTATACTTAAGCTATGAATATATGCCTTCTTACCTGAAGCAGTGCTTTCTCTACTACTCTCTTCTTCCTAAAAGTAGAAAATTTACTATGGATCAAGTTGTTGCAATGTGGATGGGCGAAGGACTTATTCATGGAAACTCTAATGATTTAGAAGAGTTGGGAGAAAAGTACTACAAGGAGTTGGTATCTAGGAACCTGATAGAGCCAGATAAATCATATGCTCATCTATGTGTTTGTAGCATGCATGATGTTGTTCGCTCATTTGCTCAATATATGATGAAAGATGAAGCACTCATAGCTCAAGACGGAGATGATGATATTGTGGCTAAACTTGGTTCACAAAAAAAGTTTCTTCGGTTGTCCATAGAAACTAACCAATCACAATCAGGTGAACTTGATTGGAAATCTCTACAGGCGCAACAATCAGTGAGAACATTGGTCTCAACTGTCCTGATTAAGATGAAGCCTGGTGATTCATTGGTTACATTTTCTAGTTTGCGGACTCTGCATATAGAATCTGCAGATATGGTTGTATTAGTTGAATCGTTGCATCAACTCAAGCACCTGAGGTATCTAACACTAGTAAATGTTGATATATCTGTACTTCCAGAGAACATTGGCAAGATGAAACTGTTGCAATTCCTTGACCTTTGTGGATGTATAAAATTGGTGAATCTTCCTGAGAGCATTGTGAAGCTTGGCCAACTAAGGTTACTTACACTACCAGAAGCAAGTATGGTACCTAGAGGGTTTAGTGGTCTGACAAATATGAGGACACTAAGTATGTTTCAAGTCCACATGGATGGTGACTGGTGCAGTTTGGACGAGTTAGGGCCTCTTTCCCAACTCAGGTTTCTTGAATTAGTTCAATTGGAGAATGTATCTGCTGCTTCGTTTGCTGCTAATGCTAGGCTCAGCGATAAGATGCATCTTATCAAGCTATTATTGGGCTGCACCAGTAAACTGGGAGATGATGGGTTGGTCTCTAATGAAGAGAAGCAACGAATTGAGAAGGCTCTCGATAAGCTCTGTCCTCCACCTTGTGTAGAATATCTTGTAATCAATGGGTATTTTGGCCGGCAACTCCCGAGTTGGATGATGTCCACATCAATGGTGCCCCTCAGCAACTTGAAGATTATATTTTTTAGTGATCTACCTTGTTGCACACAACTTCCTGATGGGTTGTGCCAGCTCCCCAATCTGAAGTATCTACAGGTCTATAGTGCTCCATGCATCAAATATGTGGGGACTGGATTCTTGCAGGCGGCAGCAGCCTCATTTCCAAGATTAAACAAATTGAAGTTGTACGACATGGTGGAATGGGAGGAGTGGAAGTGGGAGGAGAAAGTAGAAGCCATGCCCCGTTTGGAGGAGCTTGTGCTCAGTAATTGCAGGCTGAGGCATGTTCCTCCAGGCCTTGCCTCCAATGCAAGCTCTTTGAAAATATTATATCTACACCATGTCAAGCACCTCAGCTACATTGAGGGCATTCCTTCTGTTGTTGAGCTTAAAGTGAATGGATGCCCTGACCTGGAGATGATCACCAATCTACCCAATCTTCAGAAGCTTATCATCATGAACTGCCCAAAGTTGAAAGTGCTGAAGCGCATCACTTCACTCGAGAGGCTCTACCTGGAGGATTACACCATGGAAGGACTCCCAGAATACATGCGAGACATAAAGCTGAGGCATTTGCAGTTATTCTGTAGGCTATGGTTGCTCTCTGCGGTAGCCGCGGGACAATCTGGCACTGAGTGGGACAAGTTCAGCCAAGTGGAGCATGTCAAGGCATATGCCCGTGATGGAGACAACCAAAGAAGATGGTACGTTTTGTACACGATAGGAGACAACTGCAAGTTGGATTCAAATATTAGCCACTCTACTGTCTTTGAAGGTAAAATTGTACATACGTATTTTGCCTTAATTTGTTTGGGCACTTTGACCCTACTGGTTTACAAGTTCGTCTCATTTTAGCCCCGCCTTTCAACCATATATATGTGTGCTGCATGATGACTGAATATATTGACATGCAACTAATTAAGTTTTGAGACATTTTACAGTACATCAACTCAATTTCGACCGTTTATTTCTGGGATTCAACGGTCCAGATGAGCCTATACTACTACTGATTTCCGGTAGTATATTTAGTAATCAGGGGCGTTTTGGGTAGTTCATGATTATTCATCACGCAGACGACAGACTCCCCTGAAGAACAAATCGATGATAGAGCTGAAATTTCACGTAGTAATTTCCCGTGGTCTCACATCCAGCCCGCCCTGCGCAGGAGCCCCGTCCTGGCCCAGGCCTAGCCGGCCGTCACCGGCGCCGAGATGCCCCGCATTTCTTGTTCCCCTCTAGTTTGCGCGATCTGGAGCTGGTAACCAACGGAGACGACGAATGCGAGCTGTCGCTCCGGCCGCATACCATCGCCGTCGACCTGACGAGTTCGTCAAAGATACGTGACCGCTCCACCCTAGTGAAAAAGCTTTACTAGCACTGCAGAAAGAGCGACGAGATCATGACATCAGTTGAAAACTGAGCTGGCCATGCCCATGTCGCCGACCTTGTTCAGCCCGTCCGCATGACTAGTAGACACTCGAATGGGACGCCATATCATGGCAAGCACTCCATTGGACTCTCGTCTTACATTCTGCCATGTGAATCCTTTTCCCAAGCTATCCGATTAAGTTGCTACATGCTACAGTGCCAGTTCCTGCCGCTGCCGCCGGCGAGGCGGCGGCAGCTGCGATTTTTGGCAGCATCGAGATGGCGGTCCACCGGGAGGAGTGCAAGCGGCGTCGGGGTAGTGGAGCTCCTGAGGGCAGCGGCCTGCAGGCAACGTTGGGACAGCCGAGATCCTGGGCCGGCGACGTGCAGCGTCTGCTAGTTTGCTATCGTCGGGATGGCGGAGATTGGGGACGGTGGCATGCAGGTGCATCAGCTGTTATTAATTAGCGGAAACATAAAATTACTAACATGTCCTTGAGCCAAAATCTGATTGAATCATGTTGACCGTTGGATTAACTTAATACTACACGCTATATTGAGTAGTATGATGTACCGTAAAATATCTCTAAGTTTTAGCCAAACATATGTACATATGGGTTGTTTAACTTATGGCTACAATTTTCGGATTTGGTTGCCTTGAGTTTAACATATTGGATATCGGAATTGCACCCTTGGGCAGCCTGGGCCTACCTAGTATAGGTATCCCTCACCAATAATTTGTAGGGGAGCTAACACGGGCACCCCAGTATGCAAGCACATCAGTGCAAGTTTGCATCCGCACGGCTGCACTGTGCCTATTCGTGGTCTCGGGATACTAGCACAGCTTGATGCTCTGTTCGTGCTGCGTCGTCGCCCACCCTCTGAGTTCCATCACCATCACAGCAGAGACACGTATCCACTACGATAGGGCGCCTCCGTTCGGACGTGCACTGGCAAGGAGGACGCTTAACTCGCCGGTTTCTTGCCACTTGCTAGGTCCTCGACTCCTTGGCACATACCAGTTCTTCTCTCATTCTCAAAGCCTCAGGCGTCAGTCTAATTGATTCCTATCTTTAGACTATTTTTTATCAACTGCTGAAATTATGGATTAGCCAATTAAGGATTAATTGATTTTCTCCAATTTGAATACATAGAAATAGAAGATGAAACGGATAATGAGGTTGAATGCATTTTCCTTCAGACCAATGTCATCAGCATTTGTGGTGGCGTTATTTGGGGTGGGGGTTATAATTCATCGTAGTTTTTTTGCTACAACGGTTCAGCCTTGGTCATGCCTAAATCCTAGGTCCGCCACTAAGAGTGATATATGTTTGCTCTTGCCTTGCTAATTAGAGATTGTGTATAACCAGTTTTGTGTTTTTCTTTCCATGCAGAAACCTTATCAACTTCTATGGTGGATGCACAAGGATTTGAGTCTATGTACAAAATGAGAAGAAGCACCTTCAGTTACGTCTGCAGTTTGGTGAGGATCCCATTTTTGGAAGATATGATGGCAAGGGATCACACCTTTGTTGATGGGAGAGCGCTGTCTTTGCAAGACAAAGTAGCTGTCGCTCTGAGGGTACTGAACTCTGGTGACTCCCCGGTTATCGTAGGATCCTCTGTTGGTGTGAGCAAGTCAACTGTCTCGCTTCTAACTGAGGTGTTTGTTAAGGCTATGTGGGACCGAGCAATGCACCACTGCAGCTGGCCTGGCTCCGCTAAATTGGAGAAGATCAAGCACAAGTTTCACAAGATCCACGGCCTGCCAAATTGCTGTGGTGTTGTACATAAAGATCACATCAGGTTTGGATCACGAAACTGTGACCATGAGGAGAATGACATCGTGCTAATGCAAGCCCTCGTTGATTCAGATATGCGGTTCTCTGAATTATGGTTGGACTATGATCTCTTGAAGAGCTATGAGAAGGGTAGTTGGCTGGATGGCAGTAACTTCAAGTTATCAGATGATTTGGATGTTGGGGAATACATCATTGGTGACGGTGAATACCCTCTTCGCCCCTGGCTCCTCACACCCTACAAGTTGGAGAATGACATCTCACACTCAGACTCCAAAGTGGAGTTCAACAGGAGACATTCTATAGCTACAGCCGTCACTTTGAGGGTGCTGGCAAGGTTGAAAGGCACGTGGAAGTGTCTGCAAGGAGACGGCTGGCATCCAAATAATAAACTTGAGATGTACCACACAATCAGCACGTGTTGCATGTTGCATAACATAGTGATAGAAATGGAGGAGGAGCTGAAGGAGGACGAGGAAGAGGGGGTGGAGAAGCAGGGGGAAAATTACAGGAAGCAAGTGCGACAGGTAGCAGACGAGGACGCCATCAGGGTGAGGGATGCATTGTCCCAGCACTTGATCGAATCTGGAGGTAATTTACATGTTCAAGCTAATGCTTTATTCCGTTTGTCCTATCCTATCCTATTGACTCCATGTTAATTTCTCTGCTTGGTTAGTCCACACAATGGCTGCAGAGGAGGAGCAGCAAGCAGCAGTAGTTGCATCCGGTTCAGGAGATGGAAACAAGGAACAAGAAGCACTTGGACGGTTAAGAGCAGATCGAGGAAAGGAGAAGGTGCTTCATAGCTAGCTAGGGAGATCATATACTAGATCGTCGTGTCCAGCGAATCAATTTGGTAAGTCTTTATCCTCTGCGCTATTAGTTGCGCTTCAAGTCGTGGTTCTCTTGTTAGTTCCTTCTTCTGCTATGGTGCTAATTAAGTTATGTCACTGGGTACCATTATATCCTTGGGTGATACGTTAAACTACCTAGAAATAAACTAAGCTGGCCGATGCTTGCACCTGTCAGCAGCTCTTCTGTATATTTCCCTTTCTATACTGGCAATTGTTTTGATTGTTCATTTGTTCAATAGCACGCATGATTTGGATAATTAATTGGTAGCTATACTTGACAATACACCTCGGCTGTATGCCTGCAGTCATATATGGTATCTCACCTACTTCACATCTTGATGTGAGCAGGTGTTAAGGGGAACTAGCCGTAGATCTTCATCCTAATGGTTGGTTACATCAAGTTGCATGAATGCTGTGGAGGCCGGCCTAGCAATGGAGACAAGACTAAAGTTCGATCAACTCGACTTTCTTCTTGCTATCATATACTCCCTCCGTTCCTAAATACTTGTCTTTCTAGAGATTTCAACAAGTGACTACATACGGCGCAAAATGAGTGAATCTACACTTTAAAATATGTCTACATACATCCGTATGTTTAGTCCATTTGAAATGCCTAGAAAGACAAGTATTTGGGAACGGAGGGAGTATTTGGCAAAGAGAATCGTTTTATGTATATTTATACTGTTGGCAGTAAGCGTTTCTGATTGAGAAAACGACTAAAATGACAATCTACATGGGGGCTGAGTATTTGGTGATTCATATTCTTTCAGCCAATTTTGATTTAAACCTGAAGAACCTGTGAACGTAATGGCAGTGAGTTAGTCTTGTAGTATGTGACACTAGTTCAAATGATTTGAACAGTTGAGTTACACAACTATGTTACTTCTCGATGGCAAACTATTCTTTGTACTTCATAGCATCCATCTTCAGTTCATGCTCATCTGCAGCCTGAAATCCAGTAGTAGTATTAGCAGCTGTTAGGAGTGAAATTCAGAGAAGATGCAGAGCAGAAGTGGGGGAGTATGGTGTACTAGTGTTTTGTGACAGTCAAGGGTCAACATATACACCTGGATTGAAGAGAAGGCACAAACTGCAGAGTGATTTCAGAGACAGCTAGTCAACTGGTGCCTGTCAGGAGCTGAAACTCTGAAGACTGAAATATCTGAAGAAATCGACACTTTTGATCACTTTTATAATAATAAAAACAATAGCTGGAGCTGCTCTGAACGACGACCAAAGAGGTCAGCACAACATGTATTTGGGTTCTTCTCAGGATAAGAAGAGCATAGCAGTCAGCACTCTTGCTAGTTCGCTTGGATTCAGTTTTCACTACCTTGGTTTCGATGGCCTTTTCTCTGTGGAGAATGGTCAAGCCATTGCCGACGGTCCCGAAAATCAACTCACAATAAAGAAGATAGCAGAGTTGAAGAGCAGCATGGGGAGATGACACATCAACTGATTTGGCCTGCAATCGATTTGCAGCTGGTCTAGGGAATTCGCCTATGCAGACAGAATCTGCATCGAAAAGCTCCATTCAGAAGAGGAGCTGACATTTCTGTGGTGTCATTTTTGCAAACTGCTTAAGTTTCATCTTGGCTCGGTCTGCTGTATGGTGTAAAGTGAGATCACTCCACGGTATCAGCAGTAAAAAACTTCAACACTAGGTAGTATTCTATATGTAGCAAAAAGGGCACTAAAGCCTCTACCATTTGTACACTTCATTTCACTGAGGTCGAAAGTTCGGTGGTGTAGGGGGTACATATAGCATCAGGCTTACTGTCCATATCGCAAAACATTGCTGACCATCTTTAAAAAATGGTGCCTGATTTATCAGTATCTTGGATATTGAAGCTACACCCATGGTTTTGTTCAGATAACAAGAACCGTTGATGACTGTTCTGATTTCTGAACGACACTAGTTATTTTCAGACGATTCAGCACATTGGTACCTACTATTTGCAATGTTTCCACTAGCATGCATGATTTGGACAATTAAGTTAGTAGCTGCTCTTGCACTTAAATTTGTAGTATCTGCCATCTTCAGTCCATGGTCATCTCCAGCCTGAATCCTGTAGTAATACTACCCAATGTTTCAAACTATACTAGCATAAATAAAGGTGCTAGACTTATGAGGCAGTTCCAAACTCTAGTCTACATGGAAAGTGAAAATTCTGGTTATGCCGTGAGAAAACAGTTAAGAGTACGTTGCAAACATGATGAGAGGTGATTGAATCTTGTATGTTATTTATGCATGACATGTGTTTGCGCATATGATTCAATCATTTGGTCGTAGCAGCTGTTAGGAATGAAATTCATAGAAGAGCAGGGCAGAGTGCGGGAGATGACAGATGTACGCCATCGGATTTAGCATTCAGCTGGAAGTTAAGCCAGCGTTCCTTTTTGTAGCTTGCCAATTGTAGAGTGATTATATTGTAGAGGTGGACAGAGATGACTACTACCTGTCAGGAGCTGAAACTTCTGAAGAAATCGACACTTCAGTACCTTGCCAATTTTTTTAGTCAGGTTGCTCTGCTAACTTTTTTTAGGGGTTGCTCTGCCAAATTTGCTTAGTGCAGACGAGCAACTGGGTTTGGTTTCTACCGCACACATGAATGTTCAGTTTCAGGTTCACTAGTTGGCAGTTTCTTGTACTACTAAGCAATATCAAAGTTTATTCTGATGTCATTCTTGAAAACGAAAGTTCACTCTATTCTGATGCATGTCACTGAGAGAAACAATCATGCATGCTGTCAACTTATTCAGAAAACAGTCGAGCTGATACACCTAATTAAGCTACTGCTTCCTTCAGCTGTCATGCTTTGGACCTGGGATCTGGTATACTTGCAAAAAACTGTCAGCACAATGGTGGCCGTTTTTTGAAAAAAAACCCCAAGGTGGTGGTTTTTTGCAATTTACTCCTTAGACTCAGACTCGGAAGTAGAGTTCAGTAAGAGAGTAAACTCTGCGACAACGAACATTAAGTACGCCGACGATTAACAATAGATCATGGAAAGGAGAAGGTTCATGATTGCTAGCTCGAAAATCAGATCAGGTCGCCCTCTCCATCGAATTAATCTGGTATTCATTTTGCTCTGCTATTAACAGTGCTTCAAGCCGCATTTCTGTTCCTAGCTGGTTGCTATATATGGTGCTAACTAATTATTCTCAGTGGGAATCATTACATCCTGTGGTGATATGTTGTTAAATTTACTTGGAAAGAAACTAAGCCGGTCGGTTTGATGCACCTATCTATTGTATTAGCAATGTGCGAAGCAAAACGAGCGTTACCAAGACTGGCCCTCATGTATTTCCCTTTGTGTGCAGGCCCTGCCTGTCAATGGAGGCAGGTTTATGCTGCAGCACGGATTAAAAGCTGGATCCGCGAATTTGTGTTGTTTGGTTTTGTCATACCTTTGGAAAATACACGGGGTTTGTATTGTATATAGTATTAGCCGTATGCTTTGATGCGTTGAGACAACAACTAATAACATAGTCGCATAGTGTTGTTTGGTTTTGTCATACCTTTGGAAAACCTAAGTGATTTGTATATTGTATGTATACTATTGGCAGTAAGCTTTGATGCGTTGACACCACGTGTGTGCAGGCTCTGCTTTAATAACGTTGCTGCATAGAGGATAAAGGCTATTTGTGATTTCTGTATATTCTTTCGGTTGGTTGTTGTAACCACTCCTGTAATCCGAAGGAAGAATCTGCATTCAAAAAAATGCGGTGAGGGTGTCATGTGTGTGTGTTTATGCACGATATGTGTTTGGTCATGATTCATTCATTCAGCTGCAGCAGGAGTTAGCGCTAAGCGCATTGTGGATGATATTGTCATCGTAGTGTATTTTCTTCTGTCACAATTTAGAGAAGACAGTGCAGAGTGTTCTTAACAGTTGTTGAAGAACAGAGTTTTGTGCCTTCCGCAGCTTGTTTTCCTTGTCAGTGTGCCAACTTGTTGCCGGATGTGAGGGCTTGAGCACCCTCGGTAAAGAAATATAAGAGCGTTAAGATCACTAAAGCAGTGATCTAAATATTTCTTTACGGAGGGAGTAATTGACAGAGCATCATCCCATGGAGCATTACATTATATGGGGGTCACATTTATAATTGACAGAGCTCCTTCTCCTGCTGCTGACTGGAGTTGTACTAAACAGAAACCAAAGAGGAAAGGAGAAATATAGCATAGCAGTCGCCACCGTAGCCGGAGCTAGCTAGCTTAGGTTCAGTTCCTTTTTACGTTCTTATATGATGGTCGTTTGTCCGTCGGGAATCGTCATGGCATATGCATGTTTTCATCCCTGTGCTGTGCATTGATAGTATTTGATTTTAAATGAACTGCTATTGAATGGGTAATGCTATTGAATCGCGGTTGTACATACATGATGGTTGGATCATATGGATGTGAACTGAATGTATACACCAAATGGAACTGGATTCAGAAGGAAAAAAAACGCTGTCTCTGAGTCCTGAAGTGTGGAATATTGGTGCCACAACGATGTCGTCGACCTTGGCCTCGTAGATCTGACTCTCAGGCAAAGTCGCTGGCATCAAGTGCCCCCCTTCCGCTGCCGGCGGTCCTGCGACTGAATTCACAACAAGGAAGGGAGCAGAGTTGAAGTTGCAGCTATGCCCATGTTGTTGTTGTTGTTTGCAAATTCAATCAGGGATTCAGTTGAGAAGGAAGAGATTCAGTTGATTAATCGAACGATTCGTCGATCCTTCAAACACAGCTAGTTCAAATGATCAATGTGTGCTGCATTTTGCAGGTCACAGTGACCTGTTAACTATTGCATTATGCAACATGTTCTCAACTCAAGGAGTTGATTCTCAAGTCCCTTGCATCCCACATATCAAAATATTCTTCCATTCTCGGAAAAGAAGTTTGTTCTTGTTAATACTGTATGTTCTTGTTACGTTTGCGCTGAGGATAAGGGAACTGGGAAAAAAGAGCTAACTTATTCAGAAAGAAGTCTTGAGCAAAACAGCTGTGCGTTCTTGTTTGCGGCTAGTGCTTCATCAGGCAGTTCATCAGCATGCAGCTATATACAAAAACAGTCAAGGCAGAACTAGATGCGGTCTTCATAATCTGATGCTGCATAATCTGTGTCCATGCATCATCGCTCTAATCTTTTTTTTTTTGAGAAAGTATACTTGTATTCAAATCACAAACAAATGCAAAGTCTTTAACGTGTACAAGCACACCCTAACACACACATAAAAAACCAGAAAAACACAGAGCACCCTAACACATCCAGTAAAACACGAAGATCTCCGGAGCTCTGTGTCATCATCCCTAAACCTTGCGAGAAGACTTCTGTAACATAAGAATGGGCAACCAGATCCAAGCAGGCCATTATCTTCCACCACGACATAATTACCACCACACTGCTCCCCTTTTTCTTCACTCCGGCGCCGAAAAGACGTGGACACACATATGTATCCAACACACCTGCACCAGTCTTTGCCATCTGTGGCTTTGAGCACCTCTATATGTGTCCCTTCTAGATGGAAGAGAACTAAGATCCAGTTCCTGCACCGCGGCCGGGCCAACCGCCCAGGCATAGTAGGACATCCCTCCAGCAGCAGGACAAAGATTGAGAAAGAACATCAGCAGAAAATCATACCGACATGGAAGAGGAAGATACTCTGCCTTCACACAACCTCCAACCATCTGAGGTCCAACCCGGCCAGTGCCGGATGACCTCCTGACACCATAGCCCGCGGCCTCAACAAGATCCGGGGACCCCCCCCCCCCCCAACCCGCTGGCTCCTAGACGAAGGCAAGAACCTCGCCTAACCGTAAACGGAGCCCAGGAAGACTTATTCAGACGTGCCGCCGCCGCAACGGCCTCAACGACGTCTCCCTCAACCCTAACCGTACCGAGAACTCCCACAACACCTAGATCCGAGATTCCCCTTCCCTCCCGCTGCCGGAGCGGCCGGCAGAGGGAGAAGGAATCAACGGCGGCGCCAGTGGATCACAAAGGGACTCGCTCCTGTTCGCCTAACGGCTCACGAGTTGTTTCTGGCGTAACCTATCATTGCTCTAATCTGCAGCCTAAGGGCATGTACAATGGTTGATAAGATAGTCTTATCTTAAGTCTTGCATGTGATTTAGAGATGACAAAAAAATTTGTCTACAATGGGTCATATCTTAGCCTTATCTTCAATAACTAGTAATTCCTAAAAATGTGGTGAGACATATTGTGCTAAGAGATCACCTCTTGTCTTCTCTTAATTAAGAGAAGACAAGCCTTTTCTTATGAGTTCTCTCTCCTCCACCTCATCATCTATCCTACGTGGCATTGCTAAGATAGAACCATTGTACATGCCCTAACTTTGCTCTGCCTCATCAACTGACAGGCTAGTTAATTAGCACACTGACAAGTAAAAAAACAGTACCTCCGTTTCCGAAATAACTGACGTGGTTTTACTTCAAACTAAAGCCACGTTTATTTTTTTTTAAAGGAGGGAATACTCTTGTTTGCAGTTAACCTGATACGCATGAAGCACGCATGCAGTTTTTTTTTTGAGGGAGAGTGCGCATGCAGTTACCAACACTGATTTGTGGGACAAACCCAGTAAAAAAGAAAGTTTTGTGGGGTAAAAAAAACATTGATTTGGAGTCCAGAGATTGCATGCACATAATCTTAATCTTACCCAGTAGTACACGTGCGTGTTCCTTCCTTCCTTCCTTCCCACGTGACAATGAACCGCCTCCAACCTCCAGATCGATTCCTCCGTCTCACGAGACGCCAATGAGGAGGGCGCCGCCATGATTTGCCTCCACAGCAATTCCCCGCCGGCGGCGCTGGAAGATAACGACATGCTCGAGGAGATCCTCCTCCGTCTTCCGCCCCAGCCGTCCTCCCTCCCGCGCGTCTCTGCAGTATGCAAGCGCTGGCGAGGCCTCGTCACCGACTCTAGATTCCTTCGCTGCTTCTACGCACATCACCGGAACCCGCCACTCCTTGGTGTCTTCTTCCAAGACGGCGATAAGACCAAATTCACTTCCGTCCTACCCGCTCCAGACCACATCCCTCATGAGCGGTTCAACCTGCCAATCCGCTACTCATGGGGCCGCCTGCTCGGGTGCCGCCACGGCCTTGTCCTCATCTTACACCCGTCGCGCACGGAGGTCCTCGTGTGCGACCCCATCGCCGGCAGTCAGCACCGTGTGCCAATTCCACCCGAGTTCAAGTGCGGCTACGTCTACGGAGCGGTGCTCTGCGCTTCCCGTGACCGGGGCCACATGCACGGCGGTTGCCACTCCACCCTCTTCAAGGTGGTCTTGCTGCTTGTGTCCACTAAGGATGATCGAGCCCTTGCCTCTGTTTATTCTTCCGAGACCGACACATGGGCCGATCTCATCTCAACAGAGGTTCAATATCCAGATTGTTTTGGCTCTTATATTAGTACCCTAGTTGGTAATGTTGTTTATTGGTCATTTAAGTATGTGAAGGAGGGTATACTTGCGTTTGATTTGGAAAGGCATAGCCTTGATGCGCTCGAGGGACCTCCCAGTATGGAGCATTGCTACAGCCATCAGATCATCCATACAGAGGATGGCACAGTTGGTATCGCCATGATGTCTCAACATTACGATAACATTGAAATGTGGCAGAGGATGATCAATTGTCATGGTGTTGCCACCTGGGAGTTGTGGAAGACCATTGAAACGGAGTATATTCTTGGGTTACCTCCTCTGGTTGAAGGAGAGACTGTATGGGTGAAATTTATACGCGGATATGTCGAGGATACAGATGAAATATTTTTATGTATGAAGGACACTGTTTACATGGTTCAACTTAACTCGATGCAATCAAGGAAACTTTGTGAAGACCGTAGTTTTAGTTCATGTCATCCTTTCAACAGTTTCTATGCGCCAGGTAGTATATTGTGCAGTAGTTACATAATATTTTTATGTTTCGCCCGTGGATGCTCGAATATCAATGCTAGATAGACAATCATAGGCATGCTGTTTAGTATATGTTCTCATTTAATATAGCTAGATAGACAAGCATAAGTCATCACTACTTTCTTTTTGAGGAATGTCATCAACAGTTCATCGTTTCTTTGCATGTGTTAACATTTAATGTGGTTATCTCCATCCTTGAGAGATATAAAACCAAATATCGAATGAGTAATAGTGGAAATATCAAATGTTGAATGGTTAACTCATTCTTTTAATGATATTGCTTGGAAATATTTTAATCGCTTGGTGAATGTGTAGATTATTTGGAAAGAAACTAAGCTGGTTGATAAACCTATTTAACAATGTGTTGGTATTGCCTATTGACTCATTGGCTGTGATATATATCTGATTGATGATAGTGGAAAACCTTGATACGTGGCTTAAACCCAACTCACTGGATGCATGCATGCATGTTCATATACAGTATCTCATCCAGTTTAAATCTTGATGTGTGCAGGTTCGAGGAAGACTAGCTAGCCGTCCCTGTTGATGGCCTTCACCCAACTGCTCAGCTTGGTAACACCAAATTGTGTGCCGTGCACTTGGATGCAATGCAGGTCCTGTATGGCAATGAAAGAGCCAACCAAAGGCTAAAATATGTGTTGTCATATATCAGTGTATCTTATATTGTTGGCAGTAGTAAGCTTTTGTGATCCAGGAAACAATTAATATTGTAGCTGCATGGAAACTAGGAGACTATTTGTGATTTATATCTGCGTGTTGTAACCTGAAGGAAGAATATGTGAACATAATCACAATGAGGGACAGATTGAGTCGTGTACGGTCAGGTGTTTGGGCAGGGTGGATTCTTGCAGTCGATTCTCGTTTGTAGCTGTTGTTAGGATGTCTAGCTGTATTGATCTTTATAGGAGAAGAGGAGAGAAGAGCAGAGTGGGTGTCTCTGTGTGTGTGTGTGTGTGTGTGTGGGGGGGGGGGGGGGGGGGGGGGTGTATGTGTGCGCACGCCTCGTTTGCTGCATTTTGCATTTTGAGTGCTGTCCCAAGCGATTTCTAACCCGCTTTAGGTTGCCTGGAGCAAGATGGAGGTAAATTGAATTGGGGCAACCTTCCTCTGAAGGTAAACTGGGCAAGTGCTTCTATGTTTTAATAATTTGTTCAGGACAAGAGGTTGATCTGTTCAGTTTGTAGTAGGTTATGTCAAATTTCCTCATGCCGATTCCCTGCATCTTAAGTTGCCATAATGTTAAGTAATTGTCAGTTTTTCCATTCTCTTGAGTTGGTTCTTTCGATATGCCACCGATGTCAGTGAGAATCATATTGTTTCAACTCATTCAGAAAGCAATTAGGTTGGTAGAGGCAGTGACTGAATTCTCCACCCAAAATTAGTACCTATTCGCAGTACCTTAGCATGCGTGATTCAGTCACTCGCTGATGTGCTGTACACATGGAAACTGAATAATCTTGAGCCTAGCTCCGTCCTGATTCTTGAATATGTCGTATTCGTTAGTCCCCTTCATCTACCTCTTGGACACCTTTCAAACATACTAGCTGATGGTTGGATCATATGGATGTGGACTGAACGTATCTTCAGTTTACATTACACCCATGGATACAATATGGCTCGCCCTTGAGGCTCAATTGATGCTCATCGATCTGACTCTGCATTAAGCACACTCGCTGGCATGAAGTGTCACCCTCCCTTTGCCAACAGTCTTCTGTCGAAAGAATTCGCATCCTTCAGAAGAAGAAGAAGAAGAACTGACATTGTCAAGATCTCACAAGAAAGAAGAGAGCATAGTCGACGCTGCCTGTTTGTTTGCAGCTACACCAATCTTGTTATTCTTTGCAAATTCAATCAGGGATTCAATTCACAGGCAAGAGAAGTGTTGATTTTTTTATTTTATTTTTGCGATAAAGAGAAGTGTTGTATGCACAAAAATATTCAGAGAAGAGCACCCCCTTTTTCCCCCCTCGGGCTCTCGCGACCGCGTCGCCCCCGCGGGCGACCGGCCGCGCCCCGGCTCCTCCTCCGCCAGCTCCCCCTCTTTCCCCCCTCCCCGCCGCCGTCGCCGGCGTTCGCCGCTGGGCCTGGCCCGGGCGACGCTGGTGGCGGCGGCCCCCGGCCATTCCCCTCTCGGCTGCTCTCCGGCGCGGGGCGGAGGGTGCCGGGGGGTGTTCCCTAGGCGGCGACGGTCCGGCGTGGCGGCGGGGCTTCCTGGCGCGGCGCGGGAGATCGGCTGGACGGCGGCGGCGCCGTTGGCGGCGGGTGGCGCGGCAGCGCGGCCAGGCGGCGTCCGCTCAGCCCAGATCTGGGCCCTTCGGGCCCCATCTGGGTCTGGGCGGGCCGATGGCGGGGCGGGTCGACGGCGTTGCTCCCAGGAGGCGGGGGAGCGGCTATGGGCGTTGGGGTGCTGGCGCTGCCCTGCTGCAGCGTGGCCGGCGGGGCTTAGCGGGCCTGATTCGAGCCTGGCCGGGCCAGGGGTGGCCTGGTATGCCCGGCTGCTGCGTCCGGACGGCGACCGCGACGGTGCCGGAGGCTCGAGCCTTCCTGCACGCCGGCGGAGGAGGTGGTTCCCTCCCGCGCGGCTACGGCGCTGCTGCTCCCATCGTCCAACACCTCCTCCTCGTTCTCTTGGCCTCGTGGTGGCGATCTCAGTGAGGCGGCGTGGGTGGCGTTGCGACCGCGGTGGCGCATGCTGGTGGACAGCGAGCTGGTTGGTTGGCTTCGATTTGGTTGGGCGGTGGGGTTTGGAGTTGGGAGAAATCCTTGCCGGATCTTCCGGCTCCGGTGCGGTGACGCCTGCGGGTGCCACCATTCCTCCCTGGAGGGTGCCGGTGGTCTTCATCCCCCTCTACCCTCCGTGTGCCGGGGAAAACCCTAGGATACGTCCGGACAGCAGCGTCGTCGGCGTCGTTTCCTTCCTGGAGGTGCTGCTTGGTACACGGAGGATCGGAACCTAGAATCGTGGTGGGTACATTTCGGAGGGTGCAGCGGTTGTAGCTCATTCGCGTCTGTCGAGCTGCCGGTGTTGGCATTATTTCTTTTTGTTTTTTTTGGCTTGTTGTGCTGCTTGCCCCAGCGTCTGCTCTGTAATAAGAAGTGTTGATATTTGCCCCAAGTGCCTGGACGCAGAAATCAGAATAGCGTAACCTTTGTATATGATTCAAGTGCACTCTTCAACACCGGAACATCAGGTATATATGGAAGGTACAAAATTAGTATAGCGTGATTTGAAGTCTTCAAACTTCTCTTTTCAGCCAAGGCGAGCCATGCACTTGTCATGTGCTTCTATAAATTCTGATAGAGAGAGCCTTTTACGAAATGTTTTCTTCCCTTCACTCGTGTGAGTCGTTGTCATGTCTGCACCAAAAGAATGTCGACGGTGAACAGTAGCCCATCAGGTATATATATCATGTTTCTAGATACTTCTTGCGCAGCCGTCTGAACCTATGGAAAAATCAGTTATTGGGAAGGTAGATTTGCTGCCTAATGACGGGATTAATGTGGCGGGGTGCTTTGAGATTAGCAATGCCTCTTCCATCAGGGAAATAACATTCATTTGTGTTAGATAAAAAAACCAACATTGATTTGTGGAGTCCAGAGATTGCACGCACAGGAATCTTACTTCTTCTTATACTCAATACACGTGAAGATGAACCGCTTCCAATCCCCAGATCGATCCCTCCACCTCACAAGACCAGATGGGCACCGGTGAGGAGGGCGCCGCCATGATCTGCCGCCACGGCAATTCCCCGCCGGCGGCGCTGCAAGACGACGACATGCTCGGGGAGATCCTCCTCCGTCTCCCGCCCCAGCCGTCCTCCCTCCCGCGCGTCTCCGCTGTCTGCAAGCGCTGGCGACACCTCGTCGCCGACCCTAGATTCCTCCGCTGCTTCTATGCACATCACCAGAACCCGCCCCTCCTCGGCGTCTTCTTCCAACACGGCGATAAGATCAAATTCACTTCGATCCTACCCGCTCCAGACCGCATCCCTCATGGGCGGCTCAACCTGCCAATCGGCTACTTGTTGAACCGCCTTCTCGGGTGCCGCCATGGCCTTGTCCTCATCTTACACCGGTTCCGTGCGGAGGTCCTCGTGTGCCAATTCCATCTGAGTTCAAGTGCGGCTACATCCACGGGCCGGTGCTCTGCGCTGCCCGTGACCGGGGCCACGTGCACGGCGGTTGCCACCTCTTCAAGGTAGTGTTGCTGCTTACGTGCACTAGGGATGGTCGACCTCTTGCCTCTGTTTATTCTTCCGAGACCGACACATGGGCCGATATCATCTCAACAGAGGTTCACTATCGAGAAGGGTATACTTGGGTTTGATTTGGAACGGCATAGCCTTGATGTGCTGGAGGGGCCTCCTAGTATGGAACATTGCTACAGCCATCAGATCATCCATACAGAGGATGGGACAGTTGGTGTGGCCATGGTGTCTCATCATCACCATAAAATTGAAGTGTGCAGAGGAAGATCAATTGTTGTGTTGCCACATGGGTGCTGTGGAAGACCATTGAAACAGATAACATTCTTGGGCTACCTCCTCGGGTTGAAGGAGGGATGGTATGGCTGAAATTTATAGTAGGATATGTTGAGGATACTGATGGAATATTTTTATGTGCGAAGAACGGTGTCTATATGGTTCAACTAAATTCGCTGCAATCAAGGAAACTTTGTGAAGACCGTCATATTAGTGCCTGTCATTCTGTCAAGAGTTTCTATGCGGCAGGTAATATACTATAGCACTAGTAGAAAACGGAGTTTTAATACCGGTTCATAAGGACCTTTAATATCGGTTCTGCAACCGGCACTAAAGAATGGAGACTAAAGACACCCCCCATCCTTTAGTACCGGTTCGGCACGAACCGCCACTAAAGGCCCACCACGTGGCGTGAACTTGCGCCGTGGTATGGGGGACCTTTAATACCGGTTGGTGTAACCAACCGGTACTAAAGGTTTTTTTTTTTGAAAATTTTGAAAAAAAAATTGATTTTTTCATATTAGTGCCTGTCATTCTGTCAAGAGTTTCTATGCGGCAGGTAATATACTATAGCACTAGTAGAAAACGGAGTTTTAATACCGGTTCATAAGGACCTTTAATATCGGTTCTGCAACCGGCACTAAAGAATGGAGACTAAAGACACCCCCCATCCTTTAGTACCGGTTCGGCACGAACCGCCACTAAAGGCCCACCACGTGGCGTGAACTTGCGCCGTGGTATGGGGGACCTTTAATACCGGTTGGTGTTACCAACCGGTACTAAAGGTTTTTTTTTGAAAATTTTGAAAAAAAAATTGATTTTTTTTCGGTTTTCAATTTTCTGAATTATTTGATGATTTAGTCTCTAATCGCTCCTCTTAACTACTCAAATGTGGATCACTCATTCCAAAAAGTCTAACTTCCCAACCGGTCACCCATCCTCTCACTCCCCCAGCCTGAGCACGCTTAACTTCAGAGTTCGATTCCCCCTATTTTCCAAGTCTGCACTTGTTGTTTTCCTGAAATTTGTAAGCTGTAAATCCTATTAACCCTCAACAGTTTAGCTTGAGCGTTAGGTCACACATTTCACCGTTTGAGTTTGAAACTATTATTCTAAAAACAGTAATTATTTAGTAACACTAATATTTCTTAAATAAGTTTGACCACAGTTTGACCATAGTTTGACCAGATTTGACCAAAATTCAAAAAATTGAAATAATTATTTAGTAACACTAATATTCTTGAATAAGTATGTAGTAACATTAATACTTCTTGAATAAGTAGTTTGACCATAATTTGACCAGATTTAACCAAAATTAAATAAAACTTAAATTTAAGCATATCTTTTTCTCCTTTTGGAATCTGAGGATTCTAAAAAATTGCAAACAGGCCGTAGGCTGTCAAAATCGGATGCGGATTTTCGTGCTGAATTTTTTGATATATTATACTTTTTTCCGACATCGTATGCAAAAGTTATAGCCGTTTTACATTTTTCCTACACTTTTTGTAAAACATGTCCAAATTTAAGTTTTTTAATTTTCCTAACTAGTAGATGTAGTAATATAACTACATCTCGAAGAATTTTATTTTTTGAATTTTTTATATTTTCTTTTGTATTTTTCAAAACTGAAATGGCGATATACCGGGGGCGGGAGGGGTAGAGATTGAAAATTGCCCTTTAGTACCGGTTTGTGCCACGAACCGGTACTATAGATCAAACCCCTTTAGTATCGGTTCGTGGCACAAACCGGTACTAAAGTTTAGCCCTTTAGTACCGGTTTGTGCCACGAACCGTTACTAAAGGTGATCGCGGGGTCCCGGCCTGACGCCAGCCTGCCATCACCCCTTTAGTACCTGCCACCACCCCTTTAGTACCGGTTCGTGGCATGAACCGGTACTAAAGGTTCAAAACGAACCGGCATTAATGCATAGCCGTTCGAACCGGCACTAATAATACCATTAGTACCGGGTCAAAATCGAACCGGCACTAATGTGTCTCACATTAGGTTGTTTTTCTACTAGTGTAGGTGATACCTAATTTTTTATATATTTCATCCGTGGATGCTCGAATACATATGCTAGATTGACGATCATAGTCATACTATTTAGTATATGTTCTCATTTTATATAACTAGATAGACAAACTTAAGTCATCACCACTTTTTTTTGAGCAATGTCATCACCAGTTCATCGTTTTTTGCGTGTGTTGTCATTCAATGTGGCTATCTCCGTCCTTGAGTGATAACAAATCAAATATGAAATGAGTAATAGTGGAAAATCAAATGTTGAATGGTTAACTCATTCTTACTTTTGATAATACTACTCAGAAATCATTTAATCTCATGGTGAATGTGTTAGATTATTTTGAAAGAAACAAGGCTGATTGATAAACCTATTTAAGAATGTGTTGGTATTGCTGGCTGTGATATATGTATGATTGATGGTAGTGGAAAACCTTGATACGAAGCTTAAACCCAACTCAACTGGATGCATGCTTACATAGTCATATACGCGCCACAATTTACAGAAATACAGCCATGACATATTGTCACGTGACACAGAGCTCTCGCGAACCTCCGTCCGACCCCCACGTCGCCTCCACGCGGCTCGGGGGAACCCTAGCCGCTGGCCGCCCGGCGCCGCCCCTCGCCTCTCCTCTCCCCTCGCCGCCGCCGGAAGATGCGGCCAGGCTAAGCCCGTGACGAGGACGGCGGCGGCGGGGCGTTCCCTACGCATCGGCACTTTTCTCTGGTGGTGGGCGGACACACCTTCCTCTTGCTCGGCGGCCCGGCGACTGCAGCGGCCCAGGGGCCCCGGCCTCCTCCGGTGGGTGGCGTCTCCGAGGTCTTCCCTTGGTGCAGCCACGGCGGCTCCCCGCGTGCAGTGGCGGCGGCCCTCTGCGCGAATTTCACGCCCGATCCGGCCGCCTGTTTGACGAGGGGTGGCAGCCCTCCTCCCCATGCTCGTGGGCGCTCGCCTGCTTGGTGCTTGGGTGGGGTGCAGCCGCCTCCTATGGCTGCCCGGAGGTCGAAGATTGCTGGTCGACTCGGTGGCTGCCGGATCTAGCAGGGCTCGGGCGGATCTGGGGTGGCTCCTGGCTTGTCTGCGGGTGCAGGCGGCGAGGGGTTCGTCTGGCGTGAGGCTGCTTGATGGTCCGACCGGGCTCGGACTTTGGCAGGATGTGTGGCAGCGCCAAGCGAAAGCTCCGCCTCAGGCTGTTGGCCGGGGCCGGTGACGGTGACGCCCTCGGGTGCTGCGCTCTTCTTGAAGACGTCGTCGAGGTGTGCTGTCCGCCCTGCTCGTCTCCGGTCGGAGGGACCAGTGGTGGTTGCGTGGTGGTGGTGCTGAAGTTTGGCTGTCGTTCGCCTCCGCGAGGTGCGGTTGGTGACAGCTGTTCATTGCGTCTCTTCGGCATCTTGCATCGACTTCGGCGTGGTTTAGGCTGTCTTGCTGTAGGGATGTGCTCAAACTCCGGGTGAGAACCTTGCATCGACTATGTCGATGTTGGTGGCAGCGGTGTCTATAGACGTCATCCCCCTCGCAGGAGGTGCCGCTGTGGATCTCCAGCATCTCCGGTAATTTGCTTTGTGGTCTTCGGGTGAAAACCTATGATCGGGCTCGCCGGATCGAATGATGGTGTTGTGTCTTCGGCAACACTACCCCCTTGGAGGCGTCATCTTGGAGGCCCAAACGACGGCTCCTGCCGCTGTGTGTGGTTGAGGGTGGTGTGTTTGGTGGTGGTGGTGTGGCCAGCTTGGGGTTGACGGTGGTGGTTCTTCTTCATGTGTTTCTCTTCAGCTGTCCTTCGCGTGGTCTTCGTCCTATTGCTATGCATGCTCAAGACCCTCTCATGGTTGCCGTTGTGTTGTGGCGAGCTTCGGGCTCATGGTGTTCTCTTGGTTCACCTTTGCTCAATGACGACGCAATGATGCCTCCCCGACCTGCTAATCGTTTTGACCGCCCGTGGCGGATCTCCCAATCAAGGTTTGTGTTAGTTTGGCACTCGTTGATTATGGTTGATCCCCTGTTGTACCGTGGGGCTCGGTACGCACGCCGACGCGGTGCGTTAGGTTGTTTGCAGAGTTTTGGTATTATGATCCCTCGACAGCATCCCACATCTCTTGTGTCTCATGGTGTTGATCTTTTTGCCTGCTAGCTAGGTCATGCCTTCTCTTAGGTGGCAATTTTTTCTCATCTTCTGTAACCTTGTTACGTGTACGGTTTTCGGCCTGGTTTCCCTCATAAACCGGGTCAAGTTGTTTAGGTTTTCGATCCAGTTTTCCTTATAAACTGGATCAGCCAAAGCTTAAGGGGTTACTCTTGGCTTTGGCAGCTTTTTGAGCAATATATTCAGGTGGGGATCCCCCCCTCCCCCCTGACCGTTCAAAAAAAAGTCATATACAGTATCTCATCCAGTTTAAATTTTAATGTGTGCAGGTGCGAGGAAGACTAGTGAGACCAGCCCTGTTGATAGGTCTTCACCCTGCTCCTCAGCTTGGTAACACCAAATTTTATGCGGATGCAATGCAGGTCCTTCGTGGCAATGGAAGTCCAAACAAAGGCTACAATTTGTTTTGTCATATATCAGATAAAGACGAGTGTCGTGTATCTTATACTGTTGGCAGTAGTAAGCTTTTGTGATCGAGGAAACAATTAATATTGTAGCTGCATGGGGGCTAGGAGACTATTTGTGATTAATTATATCTGCACGTTGTAACCTGAAGGAAGAATATATATGTGAACATAATAGCAATGAGAGACAGAGGGAGTCGTGTACGGTCGGGTGTTTGGGCGGACTGGATTTATTCAGTCGATTGTAGCTGCTGTTTAGATATCTGGCTGTGTTTGATATTTATAGAAGAAGAGAAGAGCTGAGTGGGGAGATGATCAACTAACAGATTAGGATTTAGGAATTCACCTGAATGCATGCAAGGAAGGGAATGCAGAGTTAGTTGCAGCATTCTTCCTCTTGGATAACTTCTTGTGGTTGTAATTGCACTAGCTCGTAGGAAGGAAATGCTCGTGTCTAACCTTCTTCCTCTGTATCCCTTACATATTATGACGTACATTTTTCGTGGAGCGCTCGTAATGTTGTCACAGTAAAGCTTTGGTGTGTGAAATAAAAAGAAAAGAAGGAAACTACACAGTATCTGCTCGTCCATGAATCAGAGATTGGGTTGGCGAACCGGCTGCTGTCGGACGAATTTACATCGAGCAATCTCTATACACACAGAACACGCTTAACTAACTGATTTGACATTCACCTGGACGCAGGGAAGAAAGTCCAGAGTTCAGGTTTTGTGCCTTGCCACTAACTAACTGCCTGTTCTGAGAGTGGATCAACTGACTGATTTTACATTCTCCTTTCTTCCCCAAAAGTTCAGTGTCGCTGCCATCCTCGGCTCCTCTCACTCTCTCGGCTTAAGCCCGGGTGCGTTCACAGAGTGATTAATTTGTGGAAGGGAAGCCTTCATCCTCTTTGAACGGTACAGTTCAAAACTACAACACTTATTTTGGATTGGAGAGAGTAATGATTTGATTTGGGAGCTAACTAATGTGGGGTTGCAAGCACGCTGGTATACCCAAAAAGGCTTCCGCCCCGCTTTATATATAAAGCAAAGATCCACATCATCCGATACAAACGCACGCCACCACCACACACACCCAAGGCAAGGAACAAAGGCGCTGAGCGCAGCAACACCACCCCTAGCACTACTACCACGAAGAGATGCAGCCGCATACGACGAACCGTGAACTCCAAGGCGGCGCCTTCAGGAAGGAAACGACACCGGAATGCCGCCACCGCCCGATCCAAGGATCAGAGTTTCCCCCGGAGCTGCACGACGGGCCGTGAGCGCTGCGACGACGCCTTCAAGAAGGGAACGAGCTTCGCCGCCGCCGGTCCATCCGAAAACATGACAGGTTTTCACCCCGGACAACACTCACCGCCACCGAACGCCACGCCCCGGCTACCACGTCGCCCACATGGCCATGGCCACCAGGCAGCACCAAAGTCACGGTCTCTGCCCAAGAGCACCGCGCTACCGCCTCCAGGGCCGCCGCGCGACCCGGCATCCAAGACCTTGACACCACCTCACCCAAGACCCACCACTACCCCAACTTGAGAGACGGGCGAAAAGGTCCTACCTATTGCACCCCTGGGCGACCCCCAGCGTCGAGATCCAATAGGCCGGCCAGCATAGGCATCCATCGACCCGTTCTGCAACCCCGAGCACAAGACGAGTTCGGTCCTGCAACACCGAGAGGGGGACGAGGTCAGTCCTGCTGCATCGTGCGCGAGACGAGCTCGGTCCTGCTGCACTGTGCGCGAGACGAGCTCGGTCCTGCTGCACCGGGGGCGAGACGCGCGATGGACCACAGCTGGGAGAGGGCCAGCCCTTCGATGGAAGAAGCGCCCGGGCGCCGAGGAGATGGGGTGAAGGCCGAGACAGACCGAATGCAGACTAGCCGACGCCGGAGAAGCCGGCCGCCGCCGCAGGCAGATCCGCCGAGCCACCGGGAAGCTGCCATGAAACCGGGAGGCCTCAATCATGCGTCGGGCCTCCCCACGCCGCCGCCCCCGGCCGGAGAAACGGCCACACCAGACCGCCGCCCTACCCGCATCGCCCAGTGAGCTCCAAGCGCCGGAGCCGCCGGGCACGCACCACCGAAGCCAAGCGTCGCCGGCCGACCCCCACTGCCAGATCCGACCGGATCCAGCAGGAGGCCGTCCGCGCGCCACCTCCCGAGAAGGGAGCGCCGCAGCCACCCGCCGCGCGCGGATCCAGGACGCTGGCTGATCCATCCATTTTGCATCATGCTTTCATATCAATATTTATTGCATTATGGGCTGTTATTACACATTATATCTCAATATTTATGGCTATTCTCTCTTATTTTACAAGGTTTACCATGAAGAGGGGGAATGCCGACAGCTGGAATTCTGGCTGGAAAAGGAGCAAACGTTGGAAACCTAATCTGCACAGCTCCAAAAGGCCTGAGACTCCACGAAACAACTTTTCAGATTTAATAAGTATTTTTGGGAAAAAGAAATAGGCCAGGGGGCCCACACCCTATCCAGGAGACAGGGGGCGCGCCCCCTATCTCCTGGGCCCCCTGGTGGGCTTCCGGCGTCCATCTTCTACTATATGAAGGGTTTTCCCCTGGAAAAAATCGTGGGCAAGCTTACGGGACGAAACTCCGCCGCCACGAGGCGGAACCTGGCCGGAATCAATCTAGGGCTCTGGCGGAGCTGTTCTGCCGGGGACACTTCCCTCCGGGAGGGGGAAATCATCACCAACGTCATCACCAACGATCCTCTCATCGGAAGGGGGTCAATCTCCATCAACATCTTCACCAGCACCATCTCATCTCAAAACCCTAGTTCATCTCTTGTATCCAATCTTGTATCAAAACCACAAGTTGGTACCTGTGGGTTGCTAGTAGTGTTGATTAGTCCTTGTAGTTGATGCTATTTGGTTTACCTGGTGGAAGATCATATGTTCAGATCCTTTATGCATATTATTACTCCTCTGATTATGAACATGAATATGCTTTGTGAGTAGTTACGTTTGTTCCTCAGGACATGGGTGAAGTCTTGCTATTAGTAGTCATGTGAATTTGGTATTCGTTCGATATTTCGATGAGATGTATGTTGTCTTTCCTCTAGTGGTGTTATGTGAACGTCGACTACATGACACTTCACCATTATTTGGGCCTAGAGGAAGGCATAGAGAAGTAATAAGTAGATGATGGGTTGCTAGAGTGACAGAAGCTTAAACCCTAGTTTATGCGTTGCTTCGTTAGGGGTTGATATGGACCCATATGTTTAATGTTATGGTTAGGTTTACCTTAATACTCCTTTTTGTAGTTGCGGATGCTTGTAATAGGGGTTAATCATAAGTGTGATGCTTGTCCATGTTACAGCATGATACGTCTCCGTCGTATCTATAATTTTTTATTGTTCCATGCCAATATTATTCACTGTCATATACTTTTTGACAACTTTTTATATTATTTTTGGGACTAACTTATTGATCCAGTGCTCAGTGCCAGTTCCTGTCTGTTGCATGTTTTATGTTTCACAGAATATCCATATCAAAAGAAGTCCAAACGGGATAAAAACGTACGGAGCTTATTTTTGGAAAATATGGAAAATTCCGTAAGAAAAATCCACGCGAGACGGTTCCCGAGGTGGTCACGAGGTAGGAGGGCGCGCCTGACCCCCCTGGGCGCGCCCCCTACCCTCGTGAGCCCACCGTAAGGCGGTTGACACTCTTCTTTTGCCGCAAGAAAGCTAATATTCGGAAAAAAATAACGGCAAAGGTTTCAGGCCAATCGGAGTTACAGATCTCCATATATACACGAAACGGTGAAAGAAAGCCAGAATAGAACGCAGAAACAGAGAGATAGATCCAATCTCGGAGGGGCTATCGCCCCTCCCACGCCATGGGAGCCAAGGACCAGAGGGGAAACCCTTCTCCCATCTAGGGAGGAGGTCAAGGAAGAAGAAGAGGAAGAAGGGGGGCTCTCTCCCCCTTGCTTCCGGTGGCGCCGGAACGCCGCCGGGGGCCATCATCATCACCGCGATCTTCACCAACACCGCCGTCATCTTCACCAACATCTCCATCACCTTCCCCCATCTATATCCAGCGGTCCACTCTCCCGCATCCCGCTGTACCCTCTACTTGAACATGGTGCTTTATGCTTCATATTATTATCCAATGATGTGTTGCCATCCTATGATGTCTGAGTAGATTTTCATTGTCCTATCGGTCATTGATGAATTGCTATGATTGGTTTGAGTTGTATGTTTTATTATTGGTGCTGTCCTATGGTTCCCTCCGTGTCGCGCAAGCGTGAGGGATTCCCGTTGTAGGGTTTGCAATATGTTTATGATTTGCTTATGGTGGGTGGCGTGAGTGACAGAAGCACAGACCCGAGTAAGTAGGTTGTTTGCGTATGGGATAAAAGGGGACTTGATGCTTTAATGCTATGGTTGGGTTTTACCTTAATGAATCTTTAGTAGTTGTGGATGCTTGCTAGAGTTCCAATCATAAGTTCATAGAATTCCAAGTAAGGGATGATATGTTAGCTTATGCCTCTCCCTCAAATAGAATTGCAGTAATGATTATCGGTCTAGGAACGTAGTCAATTGCTTAGGGACAATTTCACAACTCCTACCACCACTTTTCCACACTCGCTATATTTACTTTATTGCATCTTTATCTAAACAGCCCCTAGTTCATGTTTATGCGTTCTTTACTTTCTTGCAAACCTATCCTATCACACCTACAAAGTACTTCTAGTTTCATACTTGTTCTAGGTAAAGCAACGTCAAGCGTGCGTAGAGTCGTATCCGTGGCAGACAGGACTTGAGAGAGTATTTGTTCTACCTTTAGCTCCTCGTTGGGTTCGACACTCTTACTTATCGAAAGAGGCTACAACTATCCTGTATACTTGCGGGTCATCAAGACCTTTTTCTGGCGCCGTTGCCGGGGAGTCATAGAATGGGGTGAATATTCTCGTGTGTGCTTGTTTGCTTTATCACTAAGTAATTTTTATTTGCTGTTCTTAGTTGTTTTCTATCTTTAGCTATGGGTAGGAAACGCAAAATACCAAAAAAAAATAGTTGTACCTACTACTCCAATGGTTGAAGAACCACTCAAAATCTATCACACTACTGAAGCTTTTTACTTGGATCATCTTCGATCCCTATGTGCTCATGCTGAAACCCCAACTAGCTTAGTTGAGGGCAAATCTTTAGATGAGCATGCTTGTTATGTGCGACACCGTATATCTGAAAAAGGGAAACTATTATGGGATCAAATTCAACGTTTGCAATGCTATGCTTGAAATTTATGTTATCTATATGATTTTACTTGTTGTTCTGAAAACCCTAAGAAACACCTTCCCTACCAATGTGAGTTTAGTGATAATGGAATCGTATCTTCGTATGCTAAGGGTGTTTATAATTGCTATGATGTTCAACAAATTGAAGAATTTGTTGCTTTTAAGGGTGCTTTAGAAATTGCTTCTTTGATTGAAAAGTATGATGCTACTCTTTACAATTTTGAAAGTTTTGCCATACTTGAATATTATTATGATAATTATGCTTCTAATGCCTATGTTAAACCATATATTGAGAAATTCTCCGTTGTCCAAGAAGAGACTAATATTTTGCAGGAAGCTATGGAAGAAGAAATTGATGAAACTGTGAGCTCATTGGATGAAGAAGATGATGAGGAGAGCGAAGAACAAAAGGAGGAAGAGCGGATTAGCTTCCCGTGCTCACCTTCTAATGAGAGTAACTCTTCAACTCATACATTGCTTAATTTCCCTTCGTGCTTACCGATGGATGATTGCTATGATGATTGCTATGATCCCTTGAATTTGTTTGAAATATCCCTTTTTGATGATGCTTGCTATACTTGTGGCCAAGATGCCAATATGAATTATGCTTATCGAGATGAACTTGCTATAGTTCCTTATGTTAAACATGAAATTGTTGCTATTGCACCCACGCATGATAGTCCTATTATCTTTTTGAATTCTCCAAACTACACTATATCGGAGAAGTTTGTGCTTATTAAGGATTATATTGATGGGTTGCCTTTTACCATTGCACATGATAATTTTGATGAATGTAATATGCATGTGCTTGCTGCTCCTACTTGCAATTATTATGAGAGAGGAACTATATCTCCGCCTCTCTATGTTTCCCATACGCTAGAATTGCAAGAAACTGCTTATACTATGCATTGGCCTTTACTTGGTGTGCATGAATTGTTCTTTTATGACATGCCGATGCATAGGAAGAGAGTTAGACTTCGTTGTTACATGATATACGTTACTTTGCGCTCACTACTAAATTACAAATCATTGTTAATTAAAATTGGCTTTGATATACCTTGGGATCCGGGTGGATTCATTACTTGAGCACTAAATGCCTAGCTTAATGGCTTTAAAGAAAGCGCTGCCAGGGAGACAACCCGGAAGTTTTAAAGAGTCATTTATTTCTGTTGAGTGCTTTTATATAGTTTAAAAACAAAAAAATAAAGAGGGGAACCTAAAACTTTTCAAAAAGGAAAGTGAAAGTGAGAAAGACAAGCATTGTTGAAGTGGGAGAGCTCCTTGAACTTTGTTCATGCTCACGGAAACATTGTAAATCTTGATTACAGAAACTTTTCAACAAAAATAATTATCCCCTTGTACAATTTCATTGTATTATAAAAATAATGTGCCAAGGTTTGCCTTTAGGATGTTTACAATGCTTGTTGGTTTGTACGGTGCAGGACAGAAACTTTGGCTCTAGTGAGTGATTTTACATTTTTAACTGGAACGTCATTTGGTTCTGATTATTTTTGCACTGTCTTTATATACAACTTGTTTATTTTTCCTAATTTTGGTAGAATTTTTGGGGTACCAGAAGTATGGTGAATGTTCAGATTGCTACAGACTGTTTTTTTGACAGATTCTGTTTTTGATGCATAGTTTGCTTGTTTTGATGAATCTATCAATTTATATTAGTGGATTAAGCCATGGAAAAGTTATATTACAGTAGACACAATGCAAAAACAAAATATGAATTGGTTTGCAACAGTACTTAGGGTGGTGATTTGCTTTATTTTACTAACGGATCTTACCGAGTTTTCTGTTGAAGTTTTGTGTGGATGTAGTGTCTAATCGAGGATGTCTCGATATGAGGAAAAGGAAGAGAGGAAAGATCTCAACCTTGGGGATGCCCGAGGCACCCCAAGTAAATATTCAAGGAGACTCAAGCGTCTAAGCTTGGGGATGCCCCGGAAGGCATCCCCTCTTTCTTCAACAAGTATCGGTATGTTTTCGAATTCGTTTCGTTCATGCATTATGTGCAAGTCTTGGAGCATCTTTTGCATTTAGTTTTAAATTTTTTTTTATGCACCATGCTGGTATGAGATAGTCCTTGGTTGATTTATAGAATACTCATTGCACTTCACTTAAATATTTTGAGTATGGTTTATAGAATGCTTCATGTGCTTCACTTATATCATTTGAAGTTTGGATTGCCTGTTTCTCTTCATATAGACAACCACCATTTGTAGCATGCTCTTTTGCTTCACTAATAATTGTTAGAGCGTGGGTATATCTTTTGTAGAAAGAATTAAACTCTCTTGCTTCACTTATGTCTATTTAGAGAGATGACAGGAATTCGTCATTCACATGGTTAGTCATAAAATCCTACATAAACTCGTAGATCGCTGAATATGATATGTTTGATTCCTTGCAATAGTTTTGCGATATAAAGATGGTGATATTAGAGTCATGCTAGTGGGTGGTTTTGGATTGTAGAGACACTTGTGTTGAGGTTTGTGATTCCCGTAGCATGCACGTATGGTGAACCGCTTTGTGATGAAGTTGGAGCACAATTTTATTTATTGATTGTCTTCCTTATGAGTGGCGGTCGGCGGGGAGCGATGGTCTTTTCCTACCAATCTATCCCCCTAGGAGCATGCGCGTAGTACTTTGTTTTCAATGGCTTGTAGATTTTTGCAGTAAGTATATGAGTTCTTTATGACTAATGTTGACTCCATGGATTATACGCACTCTCACCCTTCCATCATTGCTAGCCTCTTCGGTACCATGCATTTCCCTTTCTCACCTCGAGAGTTGGTGCAAACTTCGCCGGTGCATCCAAACCCCGTGATACGATACGCTCTGTCACACATAAGCCTCCTTATATCTTCCTCAAAACAGCCACCATACCTACCTATCACGGCATTTCCATAGCCATTCCGAGATATATTGCCATGCAACTTCCATCACCATCATATACATGACTTGAGCATTCATTGTCATATTGCTTTGCATGATCGTAAGATAGCTAGCATGATGTTTTCATGGCTTGTCCATTTTTTGATGTCATTGCTATGCTAGATCATTGCATATCCCGGTACACCGCCGGAAGCATTCATATAGAGTCATATCTCTGTTCTAGATATTGAGTTGTAAGTAAATAAAAGTGTGATGATCATCATTATTAGAGCATTGCCCCAGTGACGAAAGGATGATGGAGACTACAATTTCCCCACAAGTCGGGATGAGACTCCGGACTTTATAAAAAAATAAAAGAGGCCAAAGAAGCCCAAATGAAAAAAATAGGCCAAAGAAGCCCACCAAAAAGAAAGAAAAAATGAAAAATGAAAAAGAAAAGAAAAAAATGAGAGAAAAAGAGAGAAGGGGCAATGTTACTATCCTTTTACCACACTTGTGCTTCAGAGTAGCACCATGTTCTTCATAGAGAGAGTCTCCTATGCTTTCACTTTCATATACTAGTGGGAATTTTCATTATAGAACTTGGCTTGTATGTTCCAATGATGGGCTTCCTCAAATGCCTGAGGTCTTCATGAGCAAGCAAGTTGGATGCACACCCACTTAGTTTCAGTTTGAGCTTTGATACACTTATAGCTGTAGTGCATCCGTTGCATGGCAATCCCTACTCACTCACATTGATATCTATTGATGGGCATCTCCATAGCCCGTTGATACTCCTACTTGATGTGAGACTTTCTCCCTTTTTGTCTTCTCCACATAACCTCCACCATCATATTCTATTCCACCTATAGTGCTATATCCATGGCTCACGCTCATGTATTGCGTGAAAGTTGAAAAAGTTTGAGATTATTAAAGTATGAAACAATTGCTTGGCCTGTCATCGGGGTTGTGCATGATTAAATACTTTGTGTGATGAAGATAGAGCAACAGCAAACTATATGATTTTGTAGGGATAACTTTCTTTCGCCATGTTGTTTTGAAAAGACATGATTGCTTTATTGGTACGCTTGAAGTATTATTGTTTTTATGTCAAATGATAGACTATTGCTTTGAATCACTCGTGTCTTAATATTCATGCCATGATTAGACATATGATCAATATTATGCTAGGTAGCATTCCACATCAAAAATTATCTTTTTATCATTTACCCACTCGAGAATGAGCAGGAATTAAGCTTGGGGTTGCTGATACGTCTCCGTCGTATCTATAATTTTTGATTGTTCGATGCCAATATTATTCACTTTCATATACTTTTTGGCAACTTTTTATATTATTTTTGGGACTAACTTATTGATCCAGTGCCCAGTGCCAGTTTCTGTCTGCTGCATGTTTTATGTTTCACAGAATATCCATATCAAACGGAGTCCAAACGGGATAAAAATGGACGGAGCTTATTTTTGGAAAATATGGAAAGTTCCGGAAGAAAAATCCACACGAGACGGTGCCCGAGGTGGTCACGAGGTAGGGGGGCGCGCCTGACCCCCCCGGGCGCGCCCCCTACCCTCGTGAGCCCACCGTAAGGCGGTTGACGCTCTTCTTTTGCCGCAAGAAAGCTAATATTTGGAAAAAAATCACGGCGAAGGTTTCAGGCCAATCGGAGTTACGGATCTCCATATATACACGAAACGGTGAAACAGAGCCAGAACAGAACGCAGAAACAGAGAGATAGATCCAATATCGGAGGGGCTCTCGCCCCTCCCACGCCATGGGAGCCAAGGACCAGAGGGGAAACCCTTCTACCATATAAGGAGGAGGTCTAGGAAGAAGAAGAAGAAGGGGGCTCTCTCCCCCTTGCTTCCGGTGGCGCCGGAACGCCGCCGGGGGCCATCATCATCACCGGATCTTCACCAACACCGCCGTCTTCTTTACCTACATCTCCATCACCTTCCCCTATCTATATCCAGCGGTCCACTCTCCCGCATCCCGCTGTACCCTCTACTTGAACATGGTGCTTTATGCTTCATATTATTATCCAATGATGTGTTGCCATCCTATGATGTCTGAGTAGATTTTCGTTGTCCTATTGGTGATTGATGAATTGCTATGATTGGTTTGAGTTGTATGTTTTATTATTGGTGTTGTCCTATGGTTCCCTCTGTGTCGCGCAAGCGTGAGGGATTCCCGCTGTAGGGTTTGCAATATGTTTATGATTTGCTTATGGTGGGTGGCGTGAGTGACAGAAGCACAGTCCCGAGTAAGTAGGTTGTTTGCGTATGGGATAAAAGGGACTTGATTATTTAATGCTACGGTTGGGTTTTACCTTAATGAATCTTTAGTAGTTGCGGATGCTTGCTATAGTTCCAATCATAAGTGCATAGAATTCCAAGTAAGGGATGATATGTTAGCTTATGCCTCTCCCTCAAATAGAATTGCAATAATGATTATCGGTCTAGTAACGTATTCAATTGCTTGGGGACAATTTCACAACTCCTACCACCACTTTTCCACACTCGCTATATTTACTTTATTGCATCTTTATCTAAACAGCCCCTAGTTTATGTTTATGCGTTCTTTACTTTCTTGCAAACCTATCATATCACACCTACAAATTACTTCTAGTTTCATACTTGTTCTAGGTAAAGAGAACGCCAAGCATGCGTAGACTCGTATCAGTGGCAGATAGGACTTGAGAGAGTATTTGTTCTACCTTTAGCTCCTCGTTGGGTTCGACACTCTTACTTATCGAAAGAGGCTACAACTATCCCGTATACTTGCGGGTCATCAAGGCAGTACCCAAGTGCCGGTCCACCAACATATCAAATTATCAAAGTACCAAACGCGAATCTTATGAACGTGATGAAAACTAGCTTGACGATAATTCCAAATGTGTCCTCGGGAGCTCCTTCTTCATTATTAGAGTTTGTCCAGGCTTATCCTTTGCTACATAAAGGATTGGGCTACCTTGCTGCACTTTATTTACTTTATTTACTTTTTGCTCTTTACTATTTATCTTATCACAAAACTATCTACTACCTATTATTTCAGTGCTTGCAGAGAAAACCTTACTGAAAACCGCTTATCATTTCCTTCTGCTCCTCGTTGGGTTCGACACTCTTACTTATCGAAAGGACTATGATAGATCCCCTATACTTGTGGGTCATCAAGACTCTTTTCTGGCGCCGTTGCTAGGGAGCGTCGCGCTCTTGGTGAGTGGAACTTGGTAAGGAAACATTTATATAGTGTGCTGAAATTTTCTGTTACTTGTCACTATGGAAACTAATCCTTTGAGGGGCTTGTTTGGGGTATCTTCACCCCAACCAGAAGAGCCAATAGATGCTCCTCAACCTACTGACCGATATGAAAATATTCACTTTGAGATTCCTTCGGGTATGATAGAAAAACTGCTAGCTAATCCTTTTGCAGGAGATGGAACATTGCATCCCGACTTACACCTTATCTTTGTGGATGAAGTTTGTGGATTATTTAAGCTTGCAGGTATTCCCGATGATGTTGTCAAAAGGAAGGTCTTTCCTTTATCTTTGAAGGGAGAGGCAATGACATGGTATAGGCTATGTGATGATACGAGATATTGGAATTATAAGCGATTGAAGTTGGAATTTCACCAGAAGTTCTATCCTATGCATCTTGTTCATCGTGATCGTAATTACATATATAATTTCTAGCCTCGCGAAGGAGAAAGCATTGCTCAAGCTTGGGGGAGGCTTAGGTCAATGTTGTATTCATGCACCAATCATGAGCTCTCTCGGGAAATGATTATTCAGAATTTTTATGCTCGGCTTTCTCTTGATAATCGCAACTTGTTCGATACTTCTTGTGCTGGTTCCTATATCCTGAACACTATTGATTTCAATCGGGACTTATTGGAATGAATTAAATGCAACTCTGAAGATTGGGGTTCCGACGATGGTAAGGAGCCAGGTATGACACCTAAGTTTGATTGTGTTAAATCTTTTATGGATACCGATGCTTTTCGTGGATTTAGCTCTAAGTATGGACTTGAATCTTAGATAGTAGCTACTTTTTGTGAAACTTTTGCTACTCACGTTGATCTCCCTAAAGAGAAGTGGTTTAAATATAATCCTCCTATTGAAGTGAAAGTAGTTGCACCTATTAGAGTCGAAGAGAAGACTATTACATATAGTGATCCTATTATTCCTACTGGTTATGTTGAAAAAACCCCTTTTCCTATTAGGATAAAAGATCATGTTAAAGCTTCGACTATTGTTCGTAAGAGTAATACTAGGACTTATACACCTCCTGAGCAAATTAATCTGGAACCTGGTATTGCTATGATTAAAGATCTTTTGGATGAGGATTTAGATGGGCATGTTATCTCTTTCTTGGGTGAAACTGCTAATATTGCTAGACCCGATACTAAGACACGTAGACCTGTTGTAGGCACGCCTGTTATTTTTGTTAAAATAGGAGATCATTGTTATCATGCTTTATGTGATATGAGTGCTAGTGCTAATGCGATACCTTATGATCTTTATAAAAAAATTATGCACGATATTGCACCTCTTGAATTAGAAGACATTGATGTTACTATTAATCTTGCCAATAGGGACACCATTAAACCTATTGGGATTGTTAGAGATATTGAAGTCTTGTGTGGGAAGATTAAATACCCTGCTGATTTTCTTGTTCTTGGTTCCCCACAAGATGATTTTTGTCCCATTATTTTTGGTAGACCCTTCTTGAATATTGTTAGTGCTAAGATCGATTGTAAGAGGAAGGTTGTCACTCTTGGCATAGACACTACGTCTCATGAGTTTAATTTTTCCAAGTTTAGTAGACAACATCGTGAAAAAGAACCATCTAGTAGGGATGAAATTATTGGTCTTGATTCCAATGCTGTTCCTGAAGGAAATATGCCCTAGAGGCAATAATAAAGTTATTATTTATTTCCTCATATCATGATAAATGTTTATTATTCATGCTAGAATTGTATTAACCGGAAACATGATACATGTGTGAATACATAGACAAAACTATAGTCACTAGTATGCCTCTATTTGACTAGCTCATTAATCAAAGATGGTTATGTTTCCTGACCATAGACATGTGTTGTCATTTGATTAGTGGGATCACATCATTAGGAGAATGATGTGATTGACATGACCCATTCTGTTAGCCTAGCACTTGATCGTTTAGTATACTGATATTGCTTTCTTCATGACTTATACAAAGTTCCTGCAACTATGAGATTGTGCAACTCCCGTTTACCGGAAGAACACTTTGTGTGCTACCAAACGTCACAACGTAATTGGGTGATTATAAAGGTGCTCTACAGGTGTTTCCGATGGTACATGTTGGGTTGGCATAATTCGAGATTAGGATTTGTCACTCCGATTGTCGGAGAGGTATCTCTGGGCCCTCTCGGTAATACTCATCACCTAAGCCTTGTAAGCATGTGACTAATGAGTTAGTTATGAGATGACATATTATGGAACGAGTAAAGAGACTTGCCGGTAACGAGATTGAACTAGGTATTGGATACCGACGATCAAATCTCGGGCAAGTAACATACCGATGACAAAAGGAACAAAGTATGTTGTTATGTGGTTTGACCGATAAAGATCTTCGTAGAATATGTAGGAACCAATATGGGCATCCAGGTCCCTCTATTGGTTATTGACCGAGAATGGTTTTAGGTCATGTCTACATAGTTCTCGAACCCGTAGGGTCCACACGCTTAACGTTTCGATGACAGTTTTATTATGAGTTTATAAGTTTTGATGTACCGAAGTTTGTTCGGAGTCCCGGATGTGATCACGGACATGACGAGGAGTCTCGAAATGGTCGAGACATAAAGATTGATATATTGGAAGCCTATGTTTGGACTTCGGAATGGTTCCGGGTGAAAACGGGATTTACCGGAACACCGGGGGGTTACCGGAACCCTCCCGGGGGTTAATGGGCCTTAGTGGGCCATGAGGGAGAAGAGGAAGGGCCGGCCAGGGCAGGCCGCGCGTCCCTTCCCTCCTAGTCCGAATAGGACAAGGAGAGGGGGGCGGCGCCCCCCTTCCCTCTTTCCCTCCCCCCAAATCCTAATCCAACTAGAAAGGGGGGAGTCCTACTCCCGGTGGGAGTAGGACTCCTCCGGCGCGCCTCCTCCTAGGGCTGGCCGCACCCCCCCCATTGCTCCTTTATATACGGGGGCAGGGGGCACCCCATAGACACACAAGTTGATCTACGGATCGTTCCTTAGCCGTGTGCGGTGCCCCCTTCCACCATATTCCACCTCGGTCATATCGTCGCGAAGCTTAGGCGAAGCCCTGCGCCGGTAGAACATCAAGATCGTCACCACGCCGTCGTGCTGACGGAACTCTCCCTCGACACTCGGCTGGATTGGAGTTCGAGGGACGTCATTGAGCTGAACGTGTGCTGAACACGGAGGCTCCGTACGTTCGGTGCTTGGATCGGTCGGATCGTGAAGACGTACGACTACAGTAACTGCGTTGTGCTAACGCTTCCGCTTACGGTCTACGAGGGTACGTGGACGAACACTCTCCCCTCTCGTTGCTATATCATCACCATGATCTTGTGTGTGCGTAGGAAATTTTTTGAAATTACTACGTTCCCCAACAGTGGCATCCGAGCCTAGGTTTTATGCGTTGATGTTATATGCACGAGTAGAATACAAGTGAGTTGTGGACGATATAAGTCATACTGCCTACCAGCATGTCATACTTTGGTTCAGCGGTATTGTGAGATGAAGCGGCCCGGACCGACATTACGCGTACGCATACGCGAGACTGGTTTCACCGTTACGAGCACTCGTGCTTAAAGGTGGCTGGCGGGTGTCTGTCTCTCTCACTTTAGTTGAACCGAGTGTGGCTACGCCCGGTCCTTGTGAAGGTTAAAACGGAGTCTATTTGACAAACTATCGTTGTGGTCTTCATGCGTAGGTAAGAACGGTTCTTGCTAAGCCCGTAGCAGCCATGTAAAATTTGCAACAACAAAGTAGAGGACGTCTAACTTGTTTTTGCAGGGCATGTTGTGATGTGATATGGTCAAGACGTGATGCTATATTTTATTGTATGAGATGATCATGTTTTGTAACCGAAGTTATCGGCAACTGGCAGGAGCCATATGGTTGTCGCTTTATTGTATGAAATGCAAACGCCTTGTAATTGCTTTACTTTATCACTAAGCGGTAGCGATAGTCGTAGAAGCAATAGATGGCGTAAACGACAACGATGCTACGATGGAGATCAAGGTGTCGCGCCGGTGACGATGGTGATCACGACGGTGCTTCGAAGATGGAGATCACAAGCACAAGATGATGATGGCCATATCATATCACTTATATTGATTGCATGTGATGTTTATCCTTTATGCATCTTATCTTGCTTTGATTGACGGTAGCATTTTAAGATGATCTCTCACTAAAAATTATCAAGAAGTGTTCTCCCTGAGTATGCACCGTTGCCAAAGTTCGTCGTGCCGAGACACCACGTGATGATCGGGTGTGATAAGCTCTACGTCCATCTACAACGGGTGCACGCCAGTTTTGCACACGCAGAATACTCAGGTTAAACTTGACGAGCCTAGCATATACAGATATGGCCTCGGAACACGGAGACCGAAAGGTCGAGCGTGAATCATATAGTAGATATGATCAACATAGTGATGTACACCATTGAAAACTACTCCATCTCACGTGATGATCGGTTATGGTTTAGTTGATTTGGATCACGTGATCACTTAGATGACTAGAGAGATGTCTGTCTAAGTGGGAGTTCTTAAGTAATATGATTAATTGAACCTAAAGTTATCATGAACTTAGTACCTGATAGTATCTTGCTTGTCTATGTTTGTTTGTAGATAGATGGCTCGTGCTGTTGTTCCGTTGAATTTTAATGCGTTCCTTGAGAAAGCAAAGTTGAAAGATGATGGTAGCAATTACACGGACTGGGTCCGTAACCTGAGGATTATCCTCATTGCTGCACAGAAGAGTTACGTCCTGGAAACACCGCTGGGTGCCAGGCCTGCTGCTGATGCAACTGACGACGTTAGGAACGTCTGGCAGAGCAAAGCTGATGACTACTCTATAGTTCAGTGTGCCATGCTTTACGGCTTAGAACCGGGTCTTCAACGACGTTTTGAACGCCATGGAGCATATGAGATGTTCCAGGAGTTGAAGTTAATATTTCAAGCAAATGCCCGGATTGAGAGATATGAAGTCTCCAATAAGTTCTATAGCTGCAAGATGGAGGAGAATAGTTCTGTCAGTGAACATATACTCAGAATGTCTGGGTATAACAATCACTTGATTCAACTGGGAGTTAATCTTCCTGATGATAGTGTCATTGACAGAATTCTTCACTCACTGCCACCAAGCTACAAGAGCTTCGTGATGAACTGTAATATGCAAGGGATGAACAAGACTATTCCCGAGCTCTTCGCAATGCTGAAAGCCGCGGAGGTAGAAATCAAGAAGGAGCATCAAGTGTTGATGGTCAACAAGACCACTAGTTTCAAGAAGAAGGGCAAAGGGAAGAAGAAGGGGAACTTCAAAAAGAACGGCCAGCAAGTTGCTGCTCAAGAGAAGAAACCCAAGTCTAGACCTAAGCCTGAAACTGAGTGCTTCTACTGCAAGCAGACTGGACACTGGAAGCAGAACTGCCCCAAGTATTTCGCGGATAAGAAGGATGGCAAAGTGAACAAAGGTATATGTGATATACATGTTATTGATGTGTACCTAACTAGAGCTCGTAGTAGCACCTGGGTATTTGATACTGGTTCTGTTGCTAATATTTGCAACTCGAAACAGGGACTACGGAATAAGCGAGCACTGGCCAAGGACGAGGTGACGATGCACGTGGGAAACGGTTCCATAGTCGATGTGATCGCGGTCGGCACGCTACCTCTACATCTACCATCGGGATTAGTTTTAGACCTGAATAAATGTTATTTGGTGCCTGTGTTGAGCATGAACATTATATCTGGATCTTGTTTAATGCGAGACAGTTATTCATTTCAATCAGAGAATAATGGTTGTTCTATTTATATGAGTAATATCTTTTATGGTCATGCACCCTTGAAGAGTGGTCTATTTTTATTGAATCTCGATAGTAGTGATACACATATTCATAATGTTGAAGCCAAAAGATGCAGAGTTGATAATGATAGTGCAACTTATTTGTGGCACTGGCATTTAGGTCATATCGGTGTAAAACGCATGAAGAAACTACATACTGATGGACTTCTGGAATCACTTGATTATGAATCACTTGGTACTTGCGAACCGTGCCTCATGGGCAAGATGACTAAACACCGTTCTCCGGAACTATGGAGAGAGCAACAGATTTGTTGAAAATCATACATACAGATGTATGTGGACCGATGAATGTTGAGGCTTGTGGCAGATATCGTTATTTTCTCACCTTCACAGATGATTTAAGCAGATATGGGTATATCTACTTAATGAAACACAAGTCTGAAACATTTGAAAAGTTCAAAGAATTTCAGAGTGAAGTGGAGAATCATCGTAACAAGAAAATAAAATTTCTGCGATCTGATCGTGGAGGAGAATATTTGAGTTATGAGTTTGGTTTACATTTGAAACAATGCGGAATAGTTTCGCAACTCACGCCACCTGGAACACCACAACGAAATGGTGTGTCCGAACATCGCAATCGTACTTTACTTGATATGGTGCGATCTATGATGTCTCTTACCGATTTACCGCTATCGTTTTGGGGTTATGCTTTAGAGATGGTCGCATTCACGTTAAATAGGGCACCATCAAAATCCGTTGAGACGATGCCTTATGAACTGTGGTTTGGCAAGAAACCAAAGTTGTCGTTTCTTAAAGTTTGGGGCTGCGATGCTTATGTGAAGAAACTTCAACCAGATAAGCTCGAACCCAAATCGGAGAAATGTGTCTTCATAGGATACCCAAAATAGACTGTTGGGTACACCTTCTATCACAGATCCGAAGGCAAGAAATTCGTTGCTAAGAATGGATCCTTTCTAGAGAAGGAGTTTCTCTCGAAAGAAGTGAGTGGGAGGAAAGTAGAACTTGATGAGATAACTGTATCTACTCCCTTATTGGAAGGTAGTTCATCACGAGAACCGGTTCCCGTGACAACTACACCAATTAGTGAGGAAGCTAATGATATTGATCATGAAACTTCAGATCAAGTTTCTGCTGAACCTCGTAGGTCTACCAGAGTAAGATCCGCACCAGAGTGGTACGGTAATCCTATTCTGGAAGTCATGTTACTTGACCATGATGAACCTACGAACTATGAGGAAGCGATGATGAGCCCAGATTCCGCAAAATGGCTAGAAGCCATGAAATCTGAGATAGGATCCATGTATGAAAACAAAGTATGGACTTTGGTTGACTTGCCCGATGATCGGCAAGCCATTGAGAATAAATGGATCTTTAAGAAGAAGACTGACGCTGATGGTAATGTTACTATCTATAAAGCTCGACTTGTTGCAAAAGGTTTTCGACAAGTTCAAGGGGTTGACTACGATGAGACTTTCTCACCCGTAGCGACGCTTTAGTCTGTCCGAATCATGTTGGCTATTGCTGCATTTCATGATTATGAAATTTGGCAAATGGATGTCAAGACTGCATTCTTGAATGGATTTCTAGAAGAAGAGTTGTATATGATGCAGCCGGAAGGTTTTGTTGATCCAAAAAGTGCTGACAAAGTGTGCAAGTTCTAGCGTTCCATTTATGGACTGGTGCAAGCATCTCGGAGTTGGAATAAACGCTTTGACAGTGTGATCAAAGCATATGGTTTTATACAGACTTTTGGAGAAGCCTGTATTTACAAGAAAGTGAGTGGGAGCTCTGTAGCATTTCTAGTTTTATATGTTGATGACATATTATTAATTGGAAATGATATAGAATTTCTGGATAGCATAAAGGGATACTTGAATAAAAGTTTTTCAATGAAAGACCTCGGTGAAGCTGCTTACATATTGGGCATCAAGATCTATAGAGATAGATCAAGACGCTTAATAGGACTTTCACAAAGCACATACCTTGACAAAATTTTGAAAAATTTCAAAATGGATCAGGCAAAGAAAGGATTCTTGCCTGTGCTACAAGGTGTGAAGTTGAGTCAAACTCAATGCCCGACCACAGCAGAAGATAGAGTGAAAATGAAAAATGTTCCCTACGCTTCAGCCATAGGCTCTATCATGTATGCAATGCTGTGTACCAGACCTGACGTATGCTTAGCAATAAGCTTGGTAGGAAGGTACCAAAGTAATCCAGGAGTGGATCACTGGACAGCGGTCAAGAACATCCTAAAATACCTGAAAAGGACTAAGGATATGTTTCTCGTATATGGAGGTGACAAAAAGCTAGTCGTAAATGGTTACGTCGATGCAAGCTTTGACACTGATCCGGACTATTCTAAATCGCAAACCGGATACATGTTTATATTAAACGGTGGAGCTGTAAGTTGGTGCAGTTCTAAACAAAGCGTCGTGGCGGGATCTACATGTGAAGCGGAGTACATAGCTGCTTCTGAAGCAGCAAATGAAGGAGTCTGGATGAAGGAGTTCATTTCCGATCTAGGTGTCATACCTAGTGCATCGGGACCAATGAAGATCTTCTGTGACAATACTGGTGCAATTGCTTTGGCAAAGGAATCCAGATTTCACAAGGGGACCAAGCACATCAAAAGACGCTTCAATTCCATTCGGGACCAAGTCCAAGTGGGAGACATAGAGATTTGCAAGATACATACGAATCTCAATATTGCAGACCCGTTGACTTAGCCTCTCTCACGAGCAAAACATGATCAGCACCAAGACTCCATGGGTGTTAGAATCATTACTATGTAATCTAGATTATTGACTCTAGTGCAAGTGGGAGACTGAAGGAAATATGCCCTAGAGGCAATAATAAAGTTATTATTTATTTCCTCATATCATGATATATGTTTATTAATCATGCTAGAATTATATTAACCGGAAACATGATACATGTGTGAATACATAGACAAAACTATAGTCACTAGTATGCCTCTATTTGACTAGCTCATTAATCAAAGATGGTTATGTTTCCTGACCATAGACATGTGTTGTCATTTGATTAGTGGGATCACATCATTAGGAGAATGATGTGATTGACATGACCCATTCTGTTAGCCTAGCACTTGATCGTTTAGTATACTGATATTGCTTTCTTCATGACTTATACAAAGTTCCTGCAACTATGAGATTGTGCAACTCCCGTTTACCGGAAGAACACTTTGTGTGCTACCAAACGTCACAACGTAATTGGGTGATTATAAAGGTGCTCTACAGGTGTTTCCGATGGTACATGTTGGGTTGGCATAATTCGAGATTAGGATTTGTCACTCCGATTGTCGGAGAGGTATCTCTGGGCCCTCTCGGTAATACTCATCACCTAAGCCTTGTAAGCATGTGACTAATGAGTTAGTTATGAGATGACATATTATGGAACGAGTAAAGAGACTTGCCGGTAACGAGATTGAACTAGGTATTGGATACCGACGATCAAATCTCGGGCAAGTAACATACCGATGACAAAAGGAACAAAGTATGTTGTTATGTGGTTTGACCGATAAAGATCTTCGTAGAATATGTAGGAACCAATATGGGCATCCAGGTCCCTCTATTGGTTATTGACCGAGAATGGTTTTAGGTCATGTCTACATAGTTCTCGAACCCATAGGGTCCGCACGCTTAACGTTTCGATGACAGTTTTATTATGAGTTTATAAGTTTTGATGTACCGAAGTTTGTTCGGAGTCCCGGATGTGATCACGGACATGACGAGGATTCTCGAAATGGTCGAGACATAAAGATTGATATATTGGAAGCCTATGTTTGGACTTCGGAATGGTTCCGGGTGAAAACGGGATTTTACCGGAACACCGGGGGGTTACCGGAACCCTCCCGGGGGTTAATGGGCCTTAGTGGGCCATGAGGGAGAAGAGGAAGGGCCGGCCAGGGCCGGCCGCGTGCCCCTCCCCCCCTAGTCCGAATAGGACAAGGAGAGGGGGGCGGCGCCCCCCTTCCCTCTTTCCCTCCCCCCAAATCCTAATCCAACTAGAAAAGGGGGGGGAGTCCTACTCCCGGTGGGAGTAGGACTCCTCCGGCGCGCCTCCTCCTAGGGCCGGCCGCACCCCCCGCCTTGCTCCTTTATATACGGGGGCAGGGGCACCCCATAGACACACAAGTTGATCTACGGATCGTTCCTTAGCCGTGTGCGGTGCCCCCTTCCACCATATTCCACCTCGGTCATATCGTCGCGAAGCTTAGGCGAAGCCCTGCGCCGGTAGAACATCAAGATCGTCACCACGCCGTCGTGCTGACGGAACTCTCCCTCGACACTCGGCTGGATCGGAGTTCGAGGGACGTCATCGAGCTGAACGTGTGCTGAACTCGGAGGCTCCGTACGTCCGGTGCTTGGATCGGTTGGATCGTGAAGACGTACGACTACATCAACCGCGTTGTGCTAACGCTTCCGCTTACGGTCTACGAGGGTACGTGGATGAACACTCTCCCCTCTCGTTGCTATATCATCACCATGATCTTGCGTGTGCGTAGGAATTTTTTTGAAATTACTACGTTCCCCAACAGTTCCTCCAACTGATCCGTTAGAACAATATTTGCTAGACCATGAAAACGATATGTTTATGAAGAAAAGGGAAGAAATAGATGAAGTGTTCCTTAAACAAGAACCTATCTTGAAACATAACCTTCCCGTTGAAATTCTTGGGGATCCCCCTCCACCCAAGGGTGATCCCGTGTTTGAACTCAAACCATTACCTGATAATCTTAAGTATGCTTATCTTGATGAAAAAGAAATATATCCTGTTATTATTAGTGCTAACCTTTCAGAGAAAGAAGAAAAAAGATTATTGAAAACTCTGAAGAAGCACCGAGCTGCTATTGGATATACTCTGGATGATCTTAAGGGCATTAGTCCCACATTATGTCAACACAAAATTTCAGTGGAGAAAGATGCCAAACCAGTTAGAGATCCTCAAAGACGGTTAAATCTCAAAATGAAGGAAGTGGTAAGAAAGGAGATACTAAAGCTCCTTGAGGCAGGTATTATTTGTCCTGTTGCTGATAGTGAATGGGTAAGCCCTGTCCATTGTGTCCCTAAAAAGGGAGGTATTACCGTTGTTCCTAATGATAAAGATGAATTGATCCCACAAAGAATTATTACAGGTTATAGGATGGTGATTGATTTCCGTAAATTAAATAAGGCTACTAAGAAAGACCATTACCCTTTACCTTTTATCAATCAAATGCTAGAAAGGCTATCCAAACACATACATTTTTGCTTTCTAGATGGTTATTCTGGCTTCTCTCAGATACCTGTATCAGTGGGGGATCAATCTAAAACTACTTTTACTTGCCCTTTTGGTACTTTTGCTTATAGACGTATGCCTTTTGGTTTATGTAATGCACCTGCTACCTTTCAAAGATGCATGATGGCTATATTTTCTGATTTTTGTGAAAAGATTTGTGAGGTATTTATGGATGACTTCTCTGTCTATGGATCCTCCTTTGATGATTGTTTGAGCAACCTTGATCGAGTTTTGCAGAGATGCGAAGACACTAGTCTCGTCCTGAATTGGGAAAAGTGTCACTTTATGGTTAATGAAGGCATTGTCTTGGGGCACAAGATCTCCGAGAGAGGTATTGAAGTTGATAAAGCCAAAGTTGATGCTATTGAAAAGATGCCATGTCCCAAGGACATAAAAGGTATAAGAAGTTTCCTGGGTCACGCCGGTTTTTATAGGAGGTTCATTAAGGACTTTTCTAAAATCTCTAGGCCTCTGACCAATTTATTGCAAAAAGATATTCCTTTTGTCTTTGATGATGATTGTGTAGAAGCATTCGAAACACTTAAGAAGGCTTTGATCACTGCACCTATTGTTCAGCCACCTGATTGGAATTTACCTTTTGAAATTATGTGCGATGCTAGTGATTATGATGTAGGAGCTGTTTTAGGGCAAAGAGTCGATAAGAAATTGAATGTTATCCATTATGCTAGCAAGACTCTTGACACTCCCCAGAGAAATTATGCTACTACTGAAAAAGAGTTCTTAGCAGTTGTGTTTGCATATGATAAGTTTAGACCTTATATTGTTGATTCCAAAGTTACTATCCACACTGATCATGCTGCTATTAAATATCTTATGGAAAATAAATATGCTAAGCCTAGACTCATTAGATGGGTTCTCTTGCTCCAAGGATTTGACTTGCATATCATTGATAGAAAGGGAGCTGAGAACCCCGTTGAAGACAACTTGTCTAGGTTAGATAATGTTCTTGATGACCCACTGCCTATTAATGATAGTTTTCATGATGAACAATTAGCGGTCGTCAATGCTTCTCGTACTGCTCCTTGGTATGCTGATTATGCTAATTACATTGTTGGTAAATATATGCCGCCTAGTTTCACATACCAGCAAAAGTAAAAGTTCTTTTATGATTTAAGACATTACTTCTGGGATGATCCACACCTTTATAAAGAAGGAGTAGATGGTATTATTAGACGTTGTGTGCCTGAGCATGAACAGGAACAAATCCTACGCAAGTGTCACTCTGAATCCTATGGAGGACACCACGCTGGAGATAGAACTGCACACAAGGTACTATAATCTTGTTTTTATTGGCCTACTCTTTTCAAAGATGCTCGTAAGTTTGTCTTATCTTGTGATGAATGTCAAAAAATAGGTAACATTAGTAGACATCAAGAAATGCCTATGAATTATTCTCTTGTTATTGAACCGTTTGATGTTTGGGGCTTTGATTATATGGGACCTTTTCCTGCCTCCAATGGTTATACACATATTTTAGTTGCTGTTGATTACGTTACTAAGTGGGTAGAAGCTATTCCAACTAGTAGTGTTGATCATAACACTTCTACTAAAATGCTTAAAGAAGTTATTTTTCCGAGGTTTGGAGTCCCTAGATATCTTATGACTGATGGTAGTTCACACTTTATTCATGGTGCTTTCCGTAAGATGCTTGCTAAGTATGATGTCAATCATAAAATCGCATCTCCTTATCACCCGCAGTCTAGTGGTCAAGTAGATTTGAGCAATAGAGAGCTCAAATTAATTCTGCAAAAGATTGTGAATAGATCTAGAAAGAATTGGTCCAAAAAACTTGATGATGCATTATGGGCCTATAGAACTGCATATAAAAATCCTATGGGTATGTCTCCATATAAGATGGTTTATGGAAAAACATGTCATTTACCTCTTGAACTTGAACATAAAGCATGCCATTTATATTGTTAGTTCCCAATGAAGTTTTTTAACCATACTTGACATTGTGAATTGCTTATTACTTGAACATAGGAAATCATATGACAAAATCCATATATGTTGCTGTTATTAGAATGATCATGATGCCCTCATGTCCGTATTTTATTTTTATCGACACCTCTATCTCTAAACATGTGGACATATTTTTCGATTTCGGCTTCCGCTTGAGGACAAGCGAGGTCTAAGCCTTGGGGAGTTGATACGTCCATTTTGCATCATGCTTTTATATCAATATTTATTGCATTATGGGCTGTTGTTACGCATTATATCTCAATATTTATGGCTATTCTCTCTTATTTTACAAGGTTTACCATGAAGAGGGGGAATGCCGGCAGCTGGAATTCTGGCTGGAAAAGGAGCAAACGTTGGAAACCTAATCTGCACAACTCCAAAAGACCTGAGACTCCACGAAACAACTTTTCAGATTTAATAAGATTTTTGGGCAAAAGAAATAGGCCAGGGGGTCCACACCCTGTCCAGGAGACAGGGGGCGCCCCCCTATAGGGCGCGCCCCCTATCTCCTGGGCCCCCTGGTGGGCTTCTGATGACCCACAAGTATAGGGGATCTATCATAGTCCTTTCGATAAGTAAGAGTGCCGAACCCAACGAGGAGCAGAAGGAAATGATAAGCGGTTCTCAGCAAGGTATTCTCTGCAAGTACTGAAATAAGTGGTAACAGATAGTTTTGTGATAAGATAAATTGTAACGAGGAACAAGTAACAAAAGTAAATAAAGTGCAGCAAGATGGCCCAATCCTTTTTGTACCAAAGGACAAGCCTGGACAAACTCTTGTAATAGGAAAAGCGCTCCTGAGGACACATGGGAATATCGTAAAGCTAGTTTTCTTCACGCTCATATGATTCGCGTTCGGTACTTTGATAATTTGATATGTGGGTGGACCGGTGCTTGGGTGCTCTTCTTACTTGAACAAGCATCCCACTTATGATTAACCTCTATTGCAAGCATCCGCAACTACAACAAAAGTATTAAGGTAAACCTAACCATAGCATGAAAGATATGGATCCAAATCAGCCCCTTACGAAGCAACGCATAAACTAGGGTTTAAGCTTCTATCACTCTAGCAACCCATCATCTACTTATTACTTCCCAAATAATGGTGAAGTGTTATGTAGTCGACGTTCACACAACACCACTAGAGGCTAGATAACATACATCTTATCAAAATATCAAACGAATACCAAATTCACATGACTACAAATAGCAAGACTTCTCCCTTGTCCTCAGGAACAAACATAACTACTCACAAAGCATATTCATGTTCATAATCAGAGGGGTAGTATTATGCATAAAGGATCTGAACATATGATCTTCCACCAAATAAACCAACTAGCATCAACTACAAGGAGTAATCAACACTACTAGCAACCTACTAGCACCAATCCCGGACTTGGAGATAAGAATAGGATACAAGAGATGAACTAGGGTTTGGAGATGAGATGGTGCTGGTGAAGATGTTGATGGAGATTTCCCTCTCCCGATGAGAGGAGCATTGTGATGACGATGGTGATGATTTCCCCCTCCCAGAGGGAAGTGTCCCCGGCAGAACAGCTCTGCCGGAGCCCTAGATTGGTTCCGCCAAGGTTCTGCCTCCTGACGGCGGAGTCTCGTCCCGAAAGGTTGCCTTCTATTTTTTTCTCATCGAAAGACTTCATATAGGAGAAGATGGGCGTCAGAGAGCCACCAGGGGGCCCACGAGGTAGGGGGCGCGCCCTAGGGGGGGCGCCCCTCACCCTCGTGAGCAGGGTGTGGGCCCCTGGCCTTCATCTTTGGCGGCGATTTTTCTTTATTTATTTTAAGATATTCCGTGGAGTTTCAGGACTTTTGGAGTTGCGCAGAATAGGTCTCCAATATTTGCTCCTTTTCCAGCCCAGAATTCCAGCTGTCGGCGTTCTCCCTCCTCATGTAAACCTTGTAAAATAAGAGAGAATAGCCATAAGTATTGTGACATAACGTGAAATAACAGCCCATAATGCAATAAATATTGATATAAAAGCATGATGCAAAATGGACATATCAACTCCCCCAAGCTTAGACCTCGCTTGTCCTCAAGCGAAAAGCCGATAACAATAAATATGTCCTCTTGTTTAGAGGTAGAGGCGTCGATAAAAATAAAATACGGGCATGAAGGCATCATGATCATTTCCATAACAACAACATATATAGATTTTGTCATATGATTACTTATGTTCAAGTGATGATCTTTTCACAATGCAAAAGTATGAATCAGAAACCTTATTGAGCACCAACAAATTATAACCTCGGTCATTGAAGCAATTGCAATTTATCATAACATCGGAAAGATTCTATGTCAAAGCTTAAAAGCAAGTCCACATACTCAACTATCACTTAGTCCTTCATAATTGCTAACACTCACGCAATACTTGTGGTTACGGCGTTTTAATCAGACACAGAGAAAGATAGGGGCTTATAGTTTTGCCCCACAACCTTTTACCTCAAGGGTAATGTTAACAATAATAATTCATGCTCCCCTACATCCAATTAGATATATATATATATATATATATATATATATCATGTTCTTTCCAACATGCTGAGCTTGCCAAAGGATAAAATGAAAAAGGAAAGGTGAAGATCACCGTGACTCTTGCATAAGGTAGAGGATAATAATAAAAGATAGGCCCTTCGCAGAGGGAAGCAGAGGTTGTCATGCGCGTTTAGGGTTGATGCACAAAATCTTAATGCAAAATAACGTCACTTTATATTGCCCCTTATATGTGGACCTTTATTATGCAGTCCATCGCTTTTATTACTTCCACAACAAGTTCGTACAAAGCTTATTTTCTCTGCACTAATAAGTCATGCATATTTAGAGAGCAATTTTTATTGCTTGCACCGATGATAACTTACTTGAAGGATCTTACTCAATCCATAGGTAGATATGGTGGACTCTCATGGCAAAACTGGTTTAAGGGTATTTGGAAGCACAAGTAGTATTTCTACTTGGTGCTGAGAATTTGGCTAGCATGAGGGGGAAAGGCAAGCTCAACACGTTAGAGGATCCATGACAACATACTTTATCTCAGATGTAAGAAAACTTAATTCATTATGTTGTCTTCCTTGTCCAACCTCAACTCTTTAGCATGTCATATTTTAATGAGTGCTCCCAATCATAAAAGATGTCAATGATAATATATCTATATGTGAAACCTCTCTTTCCTTATTACTTCCTATTAATTGCAACGATGACCAAAGCTATATTTGCCAACTCCCAACAACTTTTAATCATCATACTCTTTCTATGTGAAGTCATTACTTTCAATAAGATCAATATGAACTCTTTGATTCTTTTTATTATTTTTCTTCTTTTCTTTTATTCACCCAAGATCATCGCAAAATAATCAAGCCCTTGACTCAACACTAATTTTTATTATATAGCTCATGGACTCGATTACAAAGAAAGATTATAAAGCAAAACTCAAAACTAGATCATGCCATGACTTTATTCTACTAAATCAAGATACTACTAATAGGATCGAACTAAGAAAAACGGTAAAGATAGGAGTTGTGATGGTGATACGATACCAGGGCACCTCCCCCAAGCTTGGCAGTTGCCAAGGGGAGTGCCCATACCCATGTGATTATATCTTCGGGGGTGATGGAGGTGGTGATGATGATGGTGGATAATCGCACATCGAGCGTAAAAGTTCCTCCAACTTGCGGATAATTCCCTTGAGCCCAGCAATATGATCCTTCAACAAAATATTCTCCCGTGTAAGATACTTGTTCTGTATGCGGGCTAACTCAATCATCTTGAAGGCTTCAATCTCTGTTGGAGTGAAAAGGTTAGGTAAAGGTTGAGGGATGTCTTCTCCTTTCACCACCGGAGCTTGAACCTCCATGGCCTTCTTGATCCTTTCATCCTTGTTGATCTCTTCTGGTTCCTCTCTTTTCAACTCTATCTTCAATAGCCAAGCATCCTTGTCTTGGTTGTTGGAGGAGGGAGAAGTCATGGTGCTCTAAATCTGCAACGGAAATAGCTCGAAACAAAAACAGAGGATATTTGCGTGATACGGGAGTCAAAACCTTCGGGAGTATATATAATGAATTTTTACCGACCAAAATACGTATCGTGCAAGAAAACGGAGTCCGGAGGGCACACGAGGTGCTCACGAGGTAGGGGGTGCGCCCAGGGGGGTAGGGCGCGCCCTCCACCCTCGTGAAGGCCTCGTGTCCTTCCCGGACTGCCACTTATTTTTCTATTTTTCTAAATATTCCAAAACAGAGAAATATTACCTTAAAAGTTGTTTTGGAGTCGGTTTACTTACCGTACCACATACCTATTCCTTTTCGGAGTCTGGAACGGTCTGGAAAGTGTCCCTTATGTATTCCTCCGGGGTTACGGTTTCAATAATATTGGTTTCAACATTTATAGGATTACCTGAGATATAGTGTTTGATCCTTTGACCGTTTACCACCTTCGGATTTGTGCCTTCGAAGTTGTTGATTTTTATGGCACCGGAACGATAGACCTCCTCGATAACGTAGGGACCTTCCCATTTAGAAAGAAGTTTTCCTGCAAAAAATCTTAAACAAGAGTTGTATAGCAATACATAATCACCTACATTAAACTCACGCTTTTGTATCCTTTTGTCATGCCATCTTTTAACTTTTTCTTTAAACAACTTGGCATTTTCATAAGCTTGGGTTCTCCATTCGTCAAGTGAGCTAATATCAAATAACCTCTTCTCACCGGCAAGTTTGAAATCATAGTTGAGCTCTTTAATAGCCCAATATGCCTTATGTTCTAGTTCGAGAGGTAAGTGACATGCTTTTCCATAAACAATTTTATACGGAGACATACCCATAGGATTCTTATATGCAGTTATATAGGCCCATAATGCGTCATCTAGTTTCTTGGACCAATTCTTTCTAGACCTATTAACAGTCTTTTGCAAAATTAATTTGAGCTCTCTATTGCTCAATTCTACCTGACCACTAGACTGCGGGTGATATGGAGATGCAATTCTATGATTAACGTCATATTTAGCAAGCATTTTACGGAAAGCACCATGAATAAAGTGTGAACCACCATCAGTCATTAAATATCTAGGGACCCCAAACCTCGAAAAAATAACTTCCTTAAGCATTTTAATAGAAGTGTTATGATCAGCACTACTAGTTGGAATAGCTTCTACCCACTTAGTAACGTAATCAACAGTAACTAAAATATGTGTATCTCTACTATTAAAGGAGGATCGAACGTCGTGATGGTTCGACCTCCTCCTCCACCCCTCTCGTACGTTCCCCCATCGAAGAGAAAAGAACAGTCGCGAGGCCCCCATCTTCTCCGAAACCCGTCGCTCCCTCACCATCGTGGCGCCCACCCACGATCTCTCCTCTCTCAACCCACCCGATTGCATGGGCTAGGAAGCAGTTTCCTCGTCCGCCCTGTAGCCGAGAGCCCCTCCCTTCTCGTTCCCCTTCCCCTCCTATCCTCTCGCGCCTCCCGATGGACCATGGTGCTCATGGTCGCCGCCTCTGACCACCGCCACCATTACTCGTCCAAATCTTCGGCTCATCCCTCGCTCCCCCCTCCATCGACAACTCATCCTTTGCTCCAAGAACGGCACCCCCTCGTTCGTGTCAGCGTCTCCGCCACGTCTCAGCACCCGTACACCCCGTCGCCATAAAAGGAGAAGGCCCGTCTGGCCGCGGCGGCCCCGGAGGCGGGCATCGCTAGCCACACTGCAGCTCCTCCCCCGTTGAGATTGGATGGCGCTGGGCAGATGATCAAGCTGCCCGCTCCTCCCTCACGTGAATTTACCCACAGGGACCATTGGCTTACCCCACGTCCTCCATGATTTCTTTTGCACTGGGGTTTTCTTCTTCTTTGTTGCATGGAACTGAGGAACCCACGATGTGATGGTGGGATGGGGAGCTCCTCGTCGAGATTAAGACAATCTGGCCTGTCATGTGGGGCCAGGTGAGCAAGGCGATGGCGGCGCCGCCCTGGCTGTACCACTAAGATAGGAAGTGATGCAGGACCTCCCCCGCCTCCTTCAGGTTGCTACACCACCCCTAATTCCACTCACCAGCGGGGAACATCATCGGCAGCAGCTTGAAGCCCTAGGTTATACACCAGACATATCCGATCCGTCATCTTCTCACAGCATGGCAAGGTGTGGCATGTCCTGAGGGGAAGCGGAGACAAAGGCTGTGAGGTGACGACTCTAGCTGTGGCGTGTGGTTGGTGGGAAAGTTGTGGGTTTAACAATCATGAATTGCAGTGCATGTTGATCTGATGGGATTGATGGGACGACGAGAGAACAACAATGGTGCCAATCCAATGTTTGTATCTAGGCTTGTTCGCTTGGTGCATGCATGTCCCCTGTTCGAGTAAATGTATCCTTATATTTATTCCCTCTTATAACTCATTAGCATCCAACTTAGCACGTTTTTATGTTACTTTTTGACAAACCCTTCTTCTAATTGTGTAGGTGATGGAGTAAAAGTATCAGGTTGTAGGTTGTAACCTTATGCAGCTATGCATCTTGTTGTGGATCTTCTAGAATTTCCAGAGAAGAAAGGGCAATCTGATTGAGCTAATTATCTCTCAAGTTAAATTTTGTGTTTGGGATGATCATTATGCCTAACCATTGACTTATATAGAACAAGATTCTATCAATAAAGACTACCATTTGCAAAAAAAAAAACACATATATATGTATATATAGACAAACCCTTCCAGGACTACAAGGATTTCCGGTTCTATGTTGCAAATTTGTGTATTGCATTTTTCTAAGACTATACAATGTCTCATTTGTTGACTTGCTTTCATAAACCATATACATCTCTCGAAAGAAAATTATATACGTAATATAATTTACAATCCTATGTATTACACATGTGTCCCTCTCACAACAGGTATACATGTTTGCTACATTACTGCTTACTCATTTTGGTAATATTCTGAGTTTTTAGTTCATAGACCAATATTTAGTTTCTGTAAGAAAGTCAATATATTCTAGAACGTTTACATACATCTCATATGGCATATCCCATAAATTCTAAGATGCCATGGTTTTGCTCATGGAGATGCACCTGATTAAGGAGTAAAGATGACAACTCTTCCGACTGCAAAAAGGCAGTGACCAGGCAATAATTTATTACTTGTTTCTGTAACGTAAATTTAGGGAAATTTTCGGCAACTAATCTTGATATATTACTTACCAGTTAGCTAATCCGAGACTAACATTGTACTTTCAGGATACGTAAATCAGACTGTCATTTAGTTTCATACATGTTGAGAAATAAGCAATTGCCTGGCTTTAAATCTAGCTGTAATATTTCTAGGTCACGGAAGATTTGCTAGGTGAACCATTGGGAATGCTGATGGTATGATGTTGCTTCCTTTATTCTTTGATAGCGTAATCTAGAACTTTGTTTCCTTGCAAAAAGTTTATGTAAGTAACAAGTTTTGAGTTAGCCGTCCAGTTCTTACAGTGAGACTAATGCAGGAATAATATGGATAAGGCAACACAACACAACATGGCTGCTACACAACATCGTACCATTGAATCATATTAATATTTATTTTCCATTTCCTGTACACATGTATTATGTGTTACTCCTCAAACCCTCGTATTTTTGCAAATCTAATGGAGCTGGATAAGACAAAATCATTGTTTCATCTAGCCTGTGACTTCACAATTGTATGTTAAGTTATTTTCCGTTTGCTCATGTCAAGACAGCCCACTCTACTCTCCTTTCTCTCTTGAACATGAAAATTGTAAAAGGGATAAAAGACACAAGTTTGTACAGTAAAATGAAATTTACATGAATGTATGCATGAATGGTACATGTCTCTTGTTGCTCTGTAGCAATGCACGGGTATTTTGCACCATTTTTTGGTTCTGGAGTTTTGCAGTCAGGGCCTATCTGAAGAAAACATTTCAGTTGTGGTGGATCTTTTTGTGTTTTTTACACCCTAAATATTTGTTCTTGTGTGAGTTTGGATCATTTTTCTGCTGGATTAGACTATTGTACAGCTCAGTTCTGTAGCTTGCACAACCAATGTGGTTCAATATATTAGGGGCTATGCTATTTTTTGGATTAATGAATGCATTGGAAAACTTATGGTCTTGAAGGTGTTCCATAGTATCCCTGAACCATGGTGGTGTTACTGTGATCCCCAGTGAAGCAACGAGGGCATTGTCTCGATGAGAAGGAGATGGATGTCCAAGATGACATGGGAGCTAAAGAAGTTGAACTGCCAGTCCGCCATTGGTACAAGTATGAATCTTTGATGCATGTAGTCGATAGTACTGCATTCCTCATAAGATAATTGTTACCATCATTGTGTGAATGAATGAATGGTCATAACAGAAATCAAGGTATAGTCCATATATGAAATTTAGTCCACATGTCTTATATGTTCTCATGCATACAAAGGATACTAATTTTCAGCAATTTACTTTTATTCTAATGTTACTAGACAAAGCTCCCCAATTCCATCACTATTCTGGCTGTAGGTTGGTAAATATCTCCATTCATATCAATGAGGGACTATATGGTAAGACAAAGTGAAATCAAGGCAGATCAATATGGTGAGACTTCACTCTGTTCCAACCTATCAATATCCTCCATCCAGGTATGTGGTTTTCTCCAATTTAGTGCAGTAAAACACTTCCAATTTTCATCTTACATATTTTAGATTTTATGTTGTGTTTAATGATGCTCCAAATGATTTCACAAAGAGAAGTGCAAAATACATGAGAACTGTGTTTGGTAGAAGTGGGTGTGGAAGTTGCTGCTACATGTCCTTTTTTATAACCTGATCGCATGTCCTTCTAAATTATTCATATTTATTAAATGGGCTTAAAGTATTACTGGCCCGTCCCCTGCGTCGCTCCCCGCTAGGGCGGCTCGGGTGGAAACCCTAACCCATGCCGCCGGTAACATCCATCCCCATCCTCCCCTCCGCCGCCGCTGGAGGAGGTCGTCGGGCAAAGCCCCGGGCGGCTGATGACGGCGGCAGAGTCCTTCTTCCCTCGCACGCTGGATCTGGTGAGGCGGGTCACCCATGGTGCCGGGGCGTTTTCTTCCCCGATCTACGTCGCGGTGGCACGGTTGTTCGTCTTTGGCGAAGGCGCAAGGTGACGACATGGTGATGGGTGGAGGCGGCGGAGTTGTGGGGCTTCGTGGAAGATCTGGTGGCACCGGACGCACGGTGGGCTCGCAGGGTCATGGCGGCATTGGTCGCGGTGGCCGGCGCTTCAGCCTGTCGGCGGCGGCGGAACATGGCCGGTGAAAGCGGCGATGTTCTGTCTGGATCCCAGGGCGGCAGCCCTGGAATGTGGCTGCGGGTGAAGCTCGGGCTTCCCGCGGCGGCATGGCGTTGTGCAGTCGCTGTCCAAGGCGGATCTGTGTCAGTGATCTCGTGGCTTCTGCTACGGATTGGCAGATCAGAGACGGTGACGAGCGTGCGGGATCCATCTCCACGGCTCTCGCGGTTTGGCAAGGTGGGGTGGGAGCCCTCCTCCCAGGCTCCAGTGGTGGCACACTCAGGCAGTGGTCAGTGCGCGAGGGCTCCTACGGTGGCACTACTGTTGCGGTTGGTCGACGGATCTAGGTGGCTAGATCTAGGGCTTTGAAGGCGGTCGAGACAGTGCACAGGTTGTCGGGTGGATTCTTGGGACGGATCCGGGTGAAAACTTGGTCTTCGGTCGGTGGCCGGAGCCGGTGATGAGGATGGCCTTATCATCGGTTCCTTCATGAGGCATCATCGAGGTGAAACTCCCAACCACACCCAATACCTTCGGGGGAAACCCTAGATTACTTGATCGGATGACAGCGGCAATCATGTGTCGTTACCCCCTTGGGGGTGGCATTCTTGGAGATGCACTCCTGCTCGAGGGACAGCGGACGGCTTCTTCGGTGGTGCGGTGTTTCTTTCTACATATTCATGACGATAGTTCTCGGCGGCGTGGAGCAGTGGAGGCTCGGCGTCAGATGTGTGACGATGGACACGCGCAGGAGGACGACGTTGTCTGGCGTCGTGGTGGCGTCGATGGCAGAGAGGCCTGACAAGGTTGATACGGCGGTATATGCTTTGAGGATGGGTCGATGGAAAACAGAGGTAACAGCCCTTGCAACGTGTGCGTGTGGTACTCACTTAGAGTGCACTGGACCGGTGTGTTACCCAGTCCCGCCTTTGTGGCTTGGATGAGGCATCCGACTATAGATGTTAGGCTGTGGTGCGATGTCTATTTGGTATGTGGCCCGGACATTTGGCACCCTTCATTAAGAGGATAGGAGTAGCGACAGGTGTCGTCTAGATGGTGGCTTCGGCCTTACTGTTGTATTACTTTGTAAGGTCCTTGTGAATAATAAATAAAATGGCCACATATATCACCCAGATGCAGAGGCCGGGGGTGCATCCTCCTTTTCTAAAAAAAATGAAATGGGCTTAAAGTGCCACTATTCAGATAAGCAACTAAAACTATGATCTAAATTCAAAAAAAGTGGAGAATGTGGCAATTCTCAGAAGAAAGAAAAATATAGACCATGACAAAGCAAAGTGACAATGCAGTGAAGCGGAGAGGCGGTCAAGGAGTGTGGGACGGCGAAGCCAGAGTCTGAAGTACGACAACTGTGTTAATCTTTATTGCACGTAGCTGGAGTTCAAGAACAAATCAAATACGACCTGGAGTAATGTGATTGCAAAGTGATGAAGCAACGACAATAGAGTACAGGGAAGAAAAGAACACGTAAATGGCAATGACTTATCTCCTTCTGGGTGGGGGTTTGGGTGAAGATATTTAGCGGATATGTAGTGCTCGGTGAAAAATGCAACATGGAAACATGCCATTGTTTTATTGCGTTATGGTCAGAAACAACGCATTGGTCATGCGTGGCATGTGCATTTAGACCGTTTCAATAATTATTTCATTGATCTTTGTACATATTTTTGTTGTTCCGTAGCAACGCACGGGCATCCAACTAGTATCCATTAGAGGCAGGAAAAGGTCCCATATAATCAAACCCCAAACATCAAATGGTTCAATAACAGGTGAATAATTCATAGGCATTTCTTGACGTCTACTAATATTACCAATTCTTTGACATTCATCGCAAGACAAAACAAACTTACGGGCATCCTTGAAGAGAGTAGGCCAATAAAAACCAGATTGCAATACCTTATGCGCAGTTCTATCTCCAGCGTGGTGTCCTCCATAAGCTTCGGAGTGACACTTGCGTAGGATCTGTTCCTGTTCATGCTCAGGTACACAACGTCTAATAACACCATCTACTCCTTTATAAAGATGTGGGTCATCCCAAAAGTAATGTCGCAAATCATAGAAAAACTTTTTCTTTTGTTGGTATGTGAAGCTAGGTGGTATAAATTTAGCAACAATATAATTGGCATAATCAGCATACCATGGAGTGCTACGAGAAGTGCTTATGATATTTAATTGTTCATCAGGAAAGTTATCATCAATAGGTAGTGGGTCATCAAGAACATTCTCTAACCTAGATAAGTTATCTGCAACGGGGTTCTCAGCTCCTTTTCTATCAACAATATGCAAATCAAACTCTTGCAGGAGGAGAACCCATCTAATAAGTCTAGGTTTTGCATCTTTCTTTTCCATAAGATATTTAATAGCAGCATGATCAGTGTGAATAGTTACTTTAGAATCAACAATATAGGGTCTGAATTTATCACAAGCAAATACAACTGCTAAAAGTTCCTTTTCGGTAGTAGCATAATTTCTTTGAGCATTGTCTTGAGTCTTACTAGCCTAATGGATAACATTTAATTTCTTATCAACTCTTTGCCCTAGAACAGCACCTACAGCATAATCACTAGCATCACACATAATTTCAAAGGGTAAATTCCAGTCAGGTCTCTGGACAACAGGTGCAGAGACTATTGCTTTCTTAAGTATTTCAAATGCATCTACACAATCATCATCTAAGACAAATGGTACATCTTTCTGTAGTAAATTAGTCAGAGGCCGAGAAATTTTTGAGAAGTCCTTAATGAACCTCCTATAAAATCCAGCGTGACCAAGGAAACTTCTTATACCTTTGATGTCCTTGGGACATGGCATCTTTTCAATAGCATCAACCTTGGCTTTATCAACTTCAATACCTCTTTAAGAAACTTTGTGCCCCAAGACAATACCTTCATTAACCATAAAGTGGCACTTTTCCCAATTCAAGACAAGATTAGTTTCTTCACATCTCTGCAAACCTCGATCAAGATTGCTCAAGCAATCATCAAAAGAGGAACCATAGACGGAAAAATCATCCATGAAAACCTCACAAATTTTTTCACAAAAATCAGAGAATATAGCCATCATGCATCTTTGAAAGGTAGCAGGTGCATTACATAAACCGAAAGGCATACGTCTATAAGCAAAAGTACCAAAAGGGCATGTAAAAGTAGTCTTTGATTGATCTCTAGCCGACACAGGTATTTGAGAGAAACCAGAATAACCATCTAGAAAGCAATAATGTGTATGTTTGCATAATCTTTCTAGCATTTGATCAATAAAAGGTAAGGGGTAATGATATTTCTTAGTAGCCTTTAATTTGCGGAAATCAATTACCATCCTATAACCTGTGATAATTCTTTGTGAAATCAATTCATCTTTATCATTAGGGACAACAGTAATACCTCCCTTCTTAGGGACACAATGGACAGGACTTACCCACTAACTATCAGCAACGGGATAAATTATACCTGCCTCCAGAAGCTTGAGCATTTCCTTTTTTACCACTTCTTTCATTTTAGGATTCAAACATCGTTGAGGATCACGAACTAGTTTGGCATCCGCTTCCAAATTTATTTTATGTTGACATAGAGTGGGACTGATGCCCTTAAGATCATCAAGAGTATATCCAATAGCGGCACGGTGCTTCTTCAGAGTTTTCAATAATTTTTCTTCTTCATGCTCTGAAAGGTTAGCACTAATAATGACATGATATATTTTCTTTTCATCAAGATAAGCATATTTAAGATTATCAGGCAACGGTTTAAGCTCAAACACGGGATCACCCTTGGGTGGAGGAGGATCCCCTAGGATTTCAACAGGCAAATTGTGTTGCAGAATAGGTTCCTGTTAAAAGAATACTTCATCTATTTCCCTTCTTTCATTCATGAACATATCATTTTCATGGTCTAGCAAATAGTGTTCTAAAGGATCACTAGGAGGTACGGCAATAGAAGCAAGACCAATAATTTCATCCTTACTAGGCAATTCTTCCTCACGATGTTGTTTACTAAATTTAGAGAAATTAAACTCATGAACCATATCATCCAAGCCAATAGTAACAACATTCTTTTCGCAGTCTATCTTAGCATTAACAGTATTCAAGAAGGGTCTACCAAATATAATGGGACAAAAGCTATCTTGTGGAGAACCAAGAACAAGAAAATCAGCGGGATATTTGGTTTTTCCAAACAAGACTTCAACATCTCTAACAATTCTCATTGCAGATATAGTATCTCTATTGGCAAGTTTAATTGTAACATCAATATCTTCTATCTCAGCGGGTGCAATTTCATGCTTAATTTCTTCATACAAGGTAATAGGTATAACACTAGCACTAGCACCCATATCAAATAAGCCATGATAACAATGATCTCCTATTTTAACAGAAATAACAGGCACGCCTACCACAGGTCTATGTTTATCTCTAGCACAAGGTTTAGCAATTCTAGCTGTTTCACCACAGAATTGAATAACATGCCCATCAATATTATCAGACAAGAGATCTTTAACAATAGCAATAGTAGGTTCTACTTTGACTTGCTCAGGAGGTGTATAAGTTCTAATATTGCTTTTACGAACAACAGTTGCAGCTTTAGCATGATCCTTTATTCTAACAGGGAAAGGTGGTTTTTCAACATAAGAAGTGGGAACAATAGGATCATTATAAGTGACAGTCTTTTCTTCAACTTTAATAGGTGCAGCTACTTTTACTTCTATGGGAGGATGATATTTAAACCACTTCTCCTTGGGGAGATCAACATAAGTAGCAAAAGATTCACAGAAAGGAGCTACTATCTCAGAGTCAAGTCCATATTTAGTGCTAAACTTACGGAAAATATTGGTATCCATAAAAGATTTAACACAATCAAACTTAGGTGTCATACCTGACTCCATACTTCGTCGAGGTCCCAATCTTCAGAGTTGCGTTTAATTCTATCCAATAAATTTCATTTAAATTCAAGTCTTCATCATAAAAGAGCCAGCACAAGAAGTATCGAGCATGGTGCGGTTGTTATCAGAAAGCCGAGTATAAAAACTTTGCATAATTACTTCTCTTGGGAGCTCATGATTGGGGCATGAATATAACATTGATTTAAGCCTCCCCCAAGCTTGAGCGATGCTTTCTCCTTCGCGAGGCCAAAAACTATATATATAATTGCGATCACGATGAACAAGATGCATAGGGTAATACTTTTGATGAAATTCCAATTTCAATCTATTATAGTTCCATGATCTAATATCATCACATAGCCTGTACCATGTCAATGCGTCTCCCTTCAAAGATAAAAGGAAGGCCTTCTTCTTAACAACATCATCGGGTATACCTGCAAGCTTAAATAGTCCACAAACTTCATCCACATAGAGTAGATGTTCATCAGGATGCT